>JAOTOL010001332.1:0-327500 GCA_034440575.1 Imbricaverruca yamaguchii
CACCGCTGTCGACACGGCATCGCACTGCTGTCGACACGGCATCGCACCGCTGTCGACACGGCATCGCACCGCTGTCGACACGGCATCACACCGCTGTCGATACGGCATCACACCGCTGTCGACACGGCATCGCACCGCTGTCGACACGGCATCGCACCGCTGTCGATACGGCATCGCACCGCTGTCGATACGGCATCACACCGCTGTCGACACGGCATCACACCGCTGTCGACACGGCATCACACCGCTGTCGATACGGCATCACACCGCTGTCGATACGGCATCACACCGCTGTCGACACGGCATCACACCGCTGTCGACACGGCATCACACCGCTGTCGACACGGCATCGCACCGCTGTCGATACGGCATCACACCGCTGTCGATACGGCACCGCACCGCTGTCGACACGGCGTCGCACCGCTGTCGATACGGCATCGCACCGCTGTCGATACGGCATCACACCGCTGTCGATACGACATCGCACCGCTGTCGATACGGCATCGCACCGCTGTCGACACGGCACCGCACCGCTGTCGACACGGCATCGCACCGCTGTCGATACGGCATCGCACCGCTGTCGATACGGCATCGCACCGCTGTCGACACGGCATCGCACCGCTGTCGACACGGCATCGCACCGCTGTCGACACGCAGCACCTCACGCACCGCTGTCGATACGGCACCGCACCGCTGTCGATACGGCATCGCACCGCTGTCGATACGGCATCACACCGCTGTCGATACGGCACCGCACCGCTGTCGATACGGCATCGCACCGCTGTCGACACGGCATCGCACCGCTGTCGACACGGCATCGCACCGCTGTCGACACGGCATCGCACCGCTGTCGACACGGCATCACACTGCTGTCGACACGGCATCACACCGCTGTCGACACGGCATCGCATCCAGCTGCGGCTGGGGCGTCACCGTCTGGGGGTGTCACGCCCAACACCTCTGAATGCCGCTGGAGGTGAGCGCCTGAGGAAAGTTCCACGCAACATCTGGCTGCAGCTGGAGCGTTGCCACCCGGGGAAGGTGACGACACCTCTGAATGCGGCTTGAACGGCACCACTCGGGGGACGTGATGCCGAACACCTGGACTGGGGCGTCAGCACCTGGGGACGTGATGCTGAACACCTGGACTGGGGCGTCAGCACCTGGGTACGTGATGCTGAACACCTGGACTGGGGCGTCAGCACCTGGGGGACGTGATGCTGAACACCTGGACTGGGGCGTCAGCACCTGGGGGACGTGATGCTGAACACCTGGACTGGGGCGTCAGCACCTGGGGACGTGATGCTGAACACCTGGACTGGGGCGTCAGCACCTGGGTACGTGATGCTGAACACCTGGACTGGGGCGTCAGCACCTGGGGGACGTGATGCTGAACACCTGGACTGGGGCGTCAGCACCTGGTGGACGTGATGCTGAACACCTGGACCGGGGCGTCAGCACTTGGAAGGACGTAATGTTGAACACCTGGACTGGGGCGTCAGCACCTGGGGACGTGATGCTGAACACCTGGACTGGGGCGTCAGCACTTGGGGACGTGATGCTGAACACCTGGACTGGGGCGTCAGCACTTGGGACGTGATGCTGAACACCTGGACTGGGGCGTCAGCACCTGGGGACGTGATGCTGAACACCTGGACTGGGGCGTCAGCACCTGGGGGACGTGATGCTGAACACCTGGACTGGGGCGTCAGCACCTGGGGACGTGATGCTGAACACCTGGACTGGGGCGTCAGCACCTGGTGGACGTGATGCTGAACACCTGGACTGGGGCGTCAGCACCTGGGTACGTGATGCTGAACACCTGGACTGGGGCGTCAGCACCTGGTGGACGTGATGCTGAACACCTGGACTGGGGCGTCAGCACCTGGGGACGTGATGCCGAACACCTGGACTGGGGCGTCAGCACCTGGGGACGTGATGCTGAACACCTGGACTGGGGCGTCAGCACTTGGGGACGTGATGCTGAACACCTGGACTGGGGCGTCAGCACCTGGGGACGTCATGCTGAACACCTGGACTGGGGCGTCAGCACCTGGGGGACGTGATGCTGAACACCTGGACTGGGGCGTCAGCACCTGGGGACGTGATGCTGAACACCTGGACTGGGGCGTCAGCACCTGGGGGACGTGATGCTGAACACCTGGACTGGGGCGTCAGCACCTGGTGGACGTGATGCTGAACACCTGGACCGGGGCGTCAGCACTTGGAAGGACGTAATGTTGAACACCTGGACTGGGGCGTCAGCACCTGGGGGACGTGATGCTGAACACCTGGACCGGGGCGTCAGCACCTGAGGGGACGTGATGCTGAACACCTGGACTGGAGCGTCAGCACCTATTCCTACGCATAAATATCTCGGCGCTGTATAACCACTGCAGTTGATGCGCCCTAAAACCCAAATAACTAACTAACTACGCATAAATATCACATGTCACCTGACCGACAGTTGATTGCTTATTGGGCACATTGCCATCAAGTCCTGTTCGCCAACTCGGACATTGCTTGTCGATGGCATGTGTCTTCCGAGAATAGCCTGGCAGTCGCCGGACTCCGAGCTGGCGACTGCGACCTCGCTCCCGCCAAAGGGCCGATTAGGTCATGTGGCCGTCGGCGCACACACCACGACCATGATGCTGCCACACCATATAGTCACGCCATGCTGCCACACCATGGCACACCATATTGTCACGCCATGCTGCCACACCATGACACACCATATTGTCACGCCATGCTGCCACACCATGCCACACCATGGTGTGAGTGTGCGTACATGGTGTGTGTATTCAGCACCATCTCACGTGGAGGGATGACGCACTTTAAACATCTGACGACCTGGACGGGACACCCTGGGCCGGTCGCATTTACCGTCTCTGATTGTACAGTGTCCAGCATTATGATGTGCATGAATAAACGCCATGCGAAAGAAAGATGGTTTGTATTCTGGAGCTCAGAGCGACCCATTCGCCGGTTCTAAGATGGGCGGGAAGAACTCGTCGGCAGCTGGAACTCTACGGCTGGAGGTGGCGCTGCGACTCGCCCTAATCGCGATGTCATCGACGACTGACTGGCGGCCCGACTCCTCACTCGGTGATTTGGTCGCTTCTGAACACCAAAAACCATTTGCGTAAATTGCGCCGGGTGTACGTGAGTCTGTTTACTATATGTGTTATTTGGATAAAACATGTCATTGACATGTATTATTCCCATTGTTTGAAACCTTATCGTAACTTATTTGCCCGGAGAACAGTTTTCCGGTTAACGTAGCTTTCCCAGCAGGACGGATGGCAGATGGACACGATCATTAAAAAAACGTCTATGCAAATAGGAGCAGAATGGTCATATGTCGAAGTCGTTATACCCATTAGCCAATACAAACACCCCACAGCTGCAGATATCATCTAACTGTCCTCATCGGCCCGGCTTCTCAACTGCCGACAACCGAGCTGTTGGTGGCGGCCGTGCCGATGTGGTGGGATTACATGTAATTCTGTGTTTTGGAGGAAGCTTTTGGGCCAACAGTTCGAAGAGGATTATTTTTGTTATCGCACCCTTACTCGCACATTCTCTCCTCTTTTTTATCTCTCTCTGTCTCTCTCTCGCTCTCTCTCTCTCTCTCTCTCTCTCTCTCTCTCTCTCTCTCTCTCTCTCTCTCTCTCTCTCTCTCTCTCTCTCTCTCTCTCTCTCTCTCTTTCGCTCTCGCCATAGCTCTCTCTCACTCTGTCTCTCTCCCTCTCTCTCTTCCACTGTCAAGCAGCACCATTAAGTATCTCAGTAGAAAACGGTCAGCACAATTTTGTGAAAGGACGATATTCTGTATGATGTGCATTGAAGGCAGGTTCTTCTTCCAACCCTTGGGTGGTACAATTTCAGACATGATGGACAGGGACCTGCAGCGGTAACATCATCTGGGATCTCGTGAACGGATGGCTGAATAAGGTGTGATCTTGGATCTCGTGAAAGGAGAACTATGATGGTGACATGCTCTTAGGTCTGGCCAACTGAGCACTGTATACATGTGGCACGATTTTGACCTTGCTGAACAGAGAACTGTGGCGATGGTGCTTTCCACGTTCAGGAGATATCGCGAATTTGTAGGCTAGCCATTCGCGAGGAAATTTATGGAAAGATGTTGGTCTCCCGGGAATCCACGTTCTTAAAACACAAAACAAAAAAGGAAGTCCGCATCGCCGGGAGTTACGTCTATTCAAACAACGCATATATTCGCGCAAGTGCATGTACGATCAAACCGTACATCTCGATGAAACAAGGAAATGGTGCAGATCACGCCGGCGCAAATTGCTGATGTTTTGTATCTGTTGTGTGACCATCACTCTCATCTCCGACGGTGTACTTGCGTCGCAGCACAGTGAATGTTTTGCTGCGTACAAAGCGTGCCGGTCCGGAGGAAAATGTCTGTGTCCTGTATGTCCTATTGCGGAATATGTGCCGCCCAAGTGCGAGGATTGCCTGTGAGCGTATTCGTGCTGTCAAAACTGTTATTGATATAAGAGTATGCATATAATATGTTTTAGACGCATTAACCCGAAAAACAGTAAAGCCTTGCGTGCATATGTTATGCATTTGCATTGCAATAGTTCCGGTGGAGCAAAACAGGGAGTAATGTTTTCCAGTCCGCGGGATGTCATTAACACGATTAAAAAAGCTAACCGTTCATTAGAAGCAGAAAACCCTTTCCGGCAAGTCTGTTCTGAGCGCCAAACCCGGTCGTCGTTCGGTTGAAACCAAGCCGAGCTGAAGGTTAGGCTGATGTGTGCGGCCTTGTTGCCATATAGCGCTCGGAAAACCGCAGATAACCACGCAAAGTCGTCGGGAAGCTGTCACGCAGACTCCGCGACAGTATTGCCGGTGATTTTGGTCCCCTGCCACTTCCCGTGGATCTTGGAACGGCTGGCGCTTCTGTCGAGTGGCGGGATGTTTGCCAACTCTGCTGTGTGCACACACTGTGTGTTGTCAACAAATCCGTGAGGAAAGCTCCCACCGTTGGCTAGGCAATTATCGGTATCGGATTACCGGAAGTACTTTCGAGGCGTAAAGTGCGGCATATATGAACAATTTTGTTCTTGAAGGGACGGACGCGTAAAGGTATCGAGGTATGGTTCAGAATGAGTTAGTGACGAAAATATAAGTCCCAAGAATTCCACCAAATGTCCTCACAATAAGTATTAACTCCTTGTTTCACGTGCTTACGTGTTGCTTAGGCGGTTTGTTGATGTGATGTCGAGGTTCCCAATGATGTTCCAATGAAATGAGCCAGAGCTAAGTTAGAAGTGAGCTGTGTGCTTCCACCTCTATGGAAACACGGGAAGTTGTCTTCCAGTCAATCAGGCGAAGATGTATACTCCTGTACCCCGCCTATATACGCTACAATCAATCTCCGAGGTTCTCAGCTACGAAGAGGAGAATCGAACGCGACCCGTCGGCGGTGCCGTCCACGGCCGCAGAGGAGGCCTCGTGATCGTCTGCACCTCCTGGGGATGTCGTTTGTCGGCGAACGCGCAGCCAGACGTGATGAGCGCACTCTCGGTGTTGCCGCTGAGAACGGAGAGAACGTAGGTGGCAACGATGTTCCGTGAGGTGGGTCGTATATGTTAATGAGTGTGTAAGCTGTGTTGCGGAGGTGTATTTCTGCTATAAGTATATCTGTTGTGGTGTCGAAGTGTATCAGGCGGTGTGGTGTAGTGTTCTTAATGTATGTGCAGACACCGCCTGACCTTTGTGTGTTGTGTGTGTCTTGTCTGTGTAGTGAGTATTGAGGAATGTTAAATTGATATGGGTCGTTGGGTTTGAAGTGGGTTTCTTGTATGCAGAGTGCTTTATGATTTGATTGCAGTGCGTAGTGTTTGAATTAATTCTGGCCAGTGTCCTATGAGTCCGTGTGTATTCTATTGCACTATTGTGTTCATTGTTTGTTTGTGTTAGCGCGGATGTGTGGGCGTTTAGATGATGGTTGTTTTTTGGTTGTGCTCTTTGTTGGCCTGTGTGGCTGAGTAGATGGTGGTGTCGCGTTTGGGGGGGGGGTCGTGGTGTCTGAGTCAGTTGTGCTGTGTTCTCGGTCCGTCTGCTCCTCCGGGTCTGTGTCCTGATCTGTGTGTGGGTGTGGTGTAGGTGATCTGTCCGGTGTGTCCGTGGTTTGTGGGGATGCTGCGGATGCTGGTTGGTATTTTGGTGTCGGTGGTGGGTGGTAGGCTGGAGTGGATAGGTTTGAGTGTGCTTGACGGTGGTTTGAAGGTCCTGGTGTTGGTGGTCTTGTCTTGCGTGTGTTAGTTTTAGGTGGGTTGTTGGGTTCGCGTGTGCTGTGGTTGCGGTTGTTCTGTGTTGGTGTTTGTGTTGTGTTCCTGTTGGGAGCGTGTTGGCAGAGCCGGGTAGTGTACGTTTCATAATGGTGGTGGCGGGTGTTTGTGTGAGCCCGGCTCTGTGCGATGAGCCAGCCACGCCGCCGGCAGGTCCTGGACCAACGCCCTGGCCCGGTATGGATCCATGCCCTCAAGGTGGATCCGGTGGAGCACCTCCCTCTCCGCCATCCACCGAGGGCAGGACCCATCCGTGGCCGCGTGGTCCCCCCGCAGGCGGCGCAGCACAGCTCGCCGCTGGTGCAGGTGTCGGTGGGGTGTGCTGGTGCGCAGGTGCTGCAGGTGTATTGAGGTGCACGGCACGCCCCCCCCCGCTGTGTGTCCGTATCTTTGACATTTTTTACAGCGTCGCGGGAAGGGTGCGCGTGGCGTGACGGTGTATCGCAGCGTCGTCCGCTGTCACTGTCCGCTGTCCGCTGTCAGCTGTCCGCTGTCAGCTGTCGGCGCATGTGCACAGTCCGCTGTCAGTAGCACGTGTCTATTCCACCGTCTGCCGACACAGTCCGCTGTTAGAATCACACGTCTGGTCCACCGTCTGCTCCACTATCAGCTCCACCGTGTGCTCCACCGTCTGCCGACACAGTCCGCTGTCAGGTTCACACGTCTGCTCCATCGTCTGCCGACACAGTCCACTGTCAGGATCACACGTCTGCTCCATCGTCTGCCGACACAGTCCACTGTCAGGATCACACGTCTACCCCACCGTCTGCCGACACAGTCCACTGTCAGGATCACACGATCACACGCAGCGTCGGCGTCCGCAAGCAGTCACGCACGAACGTGTGTGTCTGGCGGTTTTGCCGTATCCACGCCGTGTCCACACCCACATCCACGCCGTGTTCACAAACGGTCCCGTCATGTAGCACACGGTCGGAGTTTCCGTGCATTCGCCCCCCCTCCCCCCGCCCAATGCTGCTAAGGTTTGGCGGCGTGGGACCTATGAGCGTTGGTTCAAATGTTGTTGGGTTTAGAAAACATTCGCATGTCCTTCGATCATTTTCGGGACGCTTTGCCCCTGATCTCGCGAAAAATTTCGGGACACCCTTTTCGCCGTTATCCAGACTGCACCGGTGCTTCATTTCGGCATACCGCCACGTGCGCAGGTAAATACATTTACAGATGGAAGTATGCACTCTTGGGACACGCTTTAGCAGCAGGCGTTGTAGTAGGATACATTTTGAATACGTTTGGCTACTTTCCGATTGACAGCAACCGTGGTGGGTAGCTATACTATTCCCGACGTTCTGCAGTACCTACCTGTATTGACCGTGCAGGTCCGGACAACGCCTGACATCGCCTGACATCGCCTGGCAACACCTGGCAACATCACAGGTCATCACTGGGTACGCCCAACAACGACTGTATTCTTGCGCAGGTGCAAAAAAAGATCCATACATCTTATTACTTCGCCTGGGACGGTAACCGTAAGCCATTAGAAGGCTCGTGTATGGTTGTTAGTCGGGCACGGCAAGTTTTAAAGGCTAAGTGCAGTCGAATCCCAGTGTGTGTCGGTCGCAGGCCCATTGTCTCTAGCGTTCATACAGTCGTTCGCATTTAAGCCTGCACGGGGAGCTTAAGCGATCCTAGATGTAATACGCTGACCAGAGTGCATTACTAAAGGCAGAAACATATAGCGCCAGCACCCTTGGCATCGAACACGAGACTCTGGTATGCCAATCAACCACTTTGGCTCTGTGTGTGTGCCGTGCGGGACGGATGGCATGCGCCGGCCGCGGCGCGAGGTGCCTGATGAGATTCCCGCGCGCGGTGAGACCGCCGTGAACTTCTTCCTCGGTGCAGCATTTTCTCGTCGGCGGAGGAATGGCGATTTCTTCCCGTCTGAAGGCTAGGTCGTTTGGCAGCTGCGTGGCTGAGCAGACCAGAGAGGCGACCGCCTCCTGAGGATGTGTCGACGTTTGGCACCTGCGTGGCGGAGCTTCCCAGAGTGGAGATTACCCTCTGAGAAGTGCAGTGATGTGCTGCCCTTGCTACTAATTGAGTCCACTGCGAGGATTCCCTTGACCCTCCCCCTGCACTGGCGACTGCGAGATGCGGCACGCCGTCTGGTCGCCGGTGCGAGAGAGCCACTGGCGTGGCGGCCCCTTCTCGCCGGCTGGGGTCGACCGTCGCCGGCCGACACCTGGTGGCGGCCGCGGGAGTTATTCGACCTCCGCCCCGGACCCGGCCGGCCGGGCTGACTGGCGGCCCGCACCAGCCGGTGGGAGCCACGTGACTGCCCGCACAGGTCAGGGGGCCGACGCCTGGCGGGCCGGTCGGATCGGCGGGGCACACCGGCGCTGTGGGCGACCGCCACCCTCCGCCGGCCAGCAGGGGCGGCTCCAGGTACGGTGATGACGGGTCGCCGGAATACGGCGAAAACGGCTGGATACCGGGGCCACGATCGGATCGTAATATTGTAGGTTCGCAACTATATCAGAGGCTGCTCCAGAATCGAATATTAGTAGGCACCTTTATCAGATTTTAAGGAGGCTTAGGAAAAGCACATGCCTCTGAGTATTTGTATTGCTTTTATGTTTATGTGAATATAATTCAGAATTCAACTGATTTATTGTCTTGCTTACATTCAGAAATGTAGATTTTGAGCCTAGTCATACCAGGGGTAGATCCAATGGGAGACGAAAATTAGCACCGTGTGATTGGCTTTCTCCAAGCGGTATCGTTTACAGTGCTCTCAGAATGTTGGGAGTGTGAGGTAATGCCGCGACAAACGATAACAAGGTACTATGAGAGGTAACGTAGCCAGAATATTTTCCCAATGGCGGATCCAGAAGGTAACAATAGTTATTCAGGACAGACCCTATTCAAACCACTACAAGCATTGGCGCAGTGAGGGTGACACTTCGTCAATGGTGGATCAAGTAGGAGTAGATTTGGAACAAATAAATCGCAGGTCATGACAGAGCCAGGATATCTTTTAAATTGCCGATAACTGTAGTAGCCTTCCCACTCGGGCCTGTCAGGGTCCTTCCTAGCATAATTCCCTGGCGACGTCTTTGGTCAAACACTCCTGGCTTCTGGTCACGCCATTGGTTGTTTTACATATTCATATGTGGACATTAATTGGTGTGCCTGACCAATGGGTGCCATTTGTGCCCATCCAGGCACAAGTGTATTCCCATAAAATACAGCAGTAGTCATATATTGTTCTGATCATTCTCCCCCCCTGCGTCATGATTGCCATTCAGGAAATTTTGTCATCGTAACAGCCCAAAAATGTAAACCAGTAAAATGTGCTTGAACAATCTAGTTTTTAAATAACTCACTCAATGTGTCAATGCGCATCTGCATCAGCATGCTATTCATCAAAACCGTGATATTGTTCAGCCGAAATTCGTTGCAACTTTTTTGGAGCTGAAGAACACATCGAGCTGGTGAGACGCCTTCTCAATAGCCGAAGTGTTGCCAGCCGTTGCCAGATCAACCAGCCGTTGTCAAGACAGCACTGTCTTATCCAGACAGATAGGCTCTGTCGAACATCGTAATATCAGACGTACTTTCCGTTGATGCCGCTAATCGGAAGTCCATTCTGGCCCGACAATGTGATCAAAGTCGACATCATCAAATTGTTTGATGTTCCTTTGACTTTATATAAACGGGTTCTGGTGCCTGCATTCCTCGGCTTCTTCTTTGATGCATCTCAATTGTGGAACTGGCTGCGACTTTCGATGCAGATGCTCAAGTAAGTGGAGGAACTCGCAGTTTATTCTGACCGAAAACTCCGGCAAGGATTTTATTGTGTGGCTTGACTACCACAGGCAGTAATATTTGGTTATCATCATCATCATCATCATCATCATCATCACCATCACCATCACCATCACCATCATCATCATCATAGCGTGTATTGTAGTTCGCCTTGCGAATCCATTGAAGTATATTCTCAGAGCGGGACGAAACACTAGGTGCTTAAATCACTTACCCGAGCCACGAGCGCCTATCTGAAGGTGTGGGATGCCGCTAGAGATAGAACATAAATGCACATTTTGAATGGGATGATACCTCATTGATCCTTAACCATTGCCGACACAGATTACCTGTGAAGCCACCGCTCAGTCCAGTATGGGTCATGACCCCAATTTGGTGCGACATTAAACCATTATCAACTGGTAAGCAATGTGGGTTTTGATCAAATATGTGGGTTTCGAATTGAAAGTTTTTAAAATGGCAAGCCAACACCCGATCGCTGGCATCGCTCGATCCGTCCCCACGTAGCAGCAGACGGAGCTCGGTTCGCGGCTGCAGTGCTGGAACATTCCGCCAAAGGTGTTGTGTAATGTTTATTTGCTTATTTCGGGGGCCAATATGATTTGAACAATCTAACAATCTATAAGTAGGTGTCGAACAATTTAGTTATGACAGCCACAAGAACATTCAAGAGATGTACATTTTATCATCTGAAATATATTGCAACTTAGATGAAACATGTCAACATATGTACGGCGCGTTGAGGTGTCCATTTCACAGCATCAAGTTGGGCAGGCCTATGAGAGAAATCAGCATGGTGTCATCTACGAATAAGAGAATGTCACATACTTTACGTTTGGTAGGTTTATCAAGATGAATAAAGCTAATAAGGGTCCTGGGACAGAAACTTGTAAGCATCCCGCATTTAACATTGTGGGCCGTCAGAGAAGCGTCACCGGTCTGTACTCGTTACCTTATGTTTAGTCCAGTAGATATGATTACAACCAGTCATGGAGTGAGTGAGCCCAAACTGATTTTTTGCGTTTCAAGAGGAGCCCTGTGTGCGAGATCTTGTCAAAACAGCAATAATCGGGATAGATGGCAGACGTATTGAGATAGATGGCAGCAACGTCATGTTCAGAGTCCAGCGATTTGTACAGGTCGTGTGTCAGGTTCAGCAGCTGCTTTTCTTCGCTTTCGTTGCGACGATGCCCACTCTGCTTATCTGCAAGTAGAGAATGTTGAGTAGGATGACAGTTGCTTTGTCGATGGGCCGCAGCAATATTCTTGCCGCACGCTGATACTCAGTCCGTCTCCGTGGGCTCTCCCGACTAGGAGACTGCATGACGTGCCCAGAAATTAATGATACGGACATAGCACAACGGCTGGGTGCTCCGTTTGAGAAGGAGCTCCAAAACTGGCGCCCACGCTCCGGAACGGCGGGGCGTGCTTATTTCGCCATGATCGTTGTGTGGAATGCACCACCTGACTGTTGTGCATATTTACTACTACTTTGTCTTTAAGTTCTCGTTGCAGCAGCCAGTGATCTATCTCCCGGGTGTTTGTAACCGGTTGTGTGACGCAAGTGCAAAGTTTGCAATCCTTGAAGTCAAGGGTGTCAAATACCCGATGAACAGGCTCGTAAATATCGAGGCTCCTACTGCTGCAGAAGCAGGCTGCCGAGTTGGTTCTAGAATGTTACTAGAATATAATAGAATAATACTCTTTTCACAGTATTATTGGGGTACACCGAAGGGATAATCCACGGCGGTTTTCAACATGACACTGAAAATAGCCAACGGGGTTTTCATGGTAATAGAGGAAAGGAAACGCCAGCGAAGAGTGGCCGCCGGGTTTGTGTAACCATGTCGAAGAATTTTGATGAGCAAGCATATAGTTTACCGCTAGTGCAGGGTGTCGTCTGGGTTCCCTTTAAACACCACGAGAGAGAATTTACACTGTTAATGGTGGTCAAGTGCGTTTGCTGTGTATGTGGTAGATTGTACGCCAGCTCAATGGACGGCAGGAACCAGACGTCGCATGCAGAGAACGGTGGAAGCAGTCAACATAAACATAACACAAAAGTTTTCAGGCTCGACAAGAAATACAGGGATCCATCAGGACTCAGCGTGACGGGGGAAGACACAATACGAAGAACAATACCTCAGATCCCCCAATAACATGCTGTTTTCTGGAGTGCCTGCAGACACCAATATGTTGCAATGACCAATCTGTTAAGCATCACATATAGGGCGGCTGGCAACTGATTCACCGCCAGGTACACCTGCTGCCAGCATAACGCCTCATCTATAGACATGAAATACAAACAAATGGCAGCAGGAATGCGTAGCAAAATGGATCTGAATAGCACACACCCACAAGCATCAATCGCACCCACTTCACCCCCAATCCCAATACAAAGCACAATGACACTTTAATGATGCCATCTCTTCGTGACTAAAATTCCTTGCTGTTGTCACTACTTTACCAGCTACTAGCCTACAGGTCAGACCTGCATCAGAAAGTCAGTCAAAGGATGAATGACAAGTGCCATGAAATGAAAGTCATCTGATTTTTACACAGCCTATCCCAACAATAAAGGGTTGTTACCAACAGAAAGACAGTGGATACATTTTCCAATTGTCGAATTGTCAATTTGTCAAATTAGTAACGTTCCAAAGTCCCAAAACAAATTGCAAAACAAGAACATGGTAGCGAGTATAAATATAAATTGGGAAATAATATGATAACTGAAAATAGAAAACTTGCAGTCAACAGCAGTAAGGACAGACCCCGAGCAGGTAGAAATAAAATGCGTGATCTCGTACCTGTACGCGCCCGTCTATACCATTAGCCGACAGCCGACATTATACCGACCGGCCTTGTTTCAACTGAGTCAGTGACGCACAACTTAAACATGCAGCCGGAGATTACGCAACTTTCCGCCCGCGCCGCCTGAACCGTCTACAAATGCGTGTCACAGCCAAGCCCCAGAGGCAAAACTTTGATATTGGCTTTTTCTGCTCCGACTACTCCACCTGCACCGCCTACAAATGTATGACGTCACACAGCCAAGCGCCCGGAGAGAAACTCTGATGCGTCTGATTGGCTCCTGCTGTTCTGACTGCGCCGACTGCACGGCCTGCCTAACATTGCTCGGGCTCGCGGCCCTGTGTGCCGGCAACCCGCCGAGCCCGCCGAGCCCACCGAGCCCACCGAGCCAACCGAGCCCGCCGGGGAGAAGGCAGCTCGCGTGGCAGAAATCTTTGTACCATTTACACCGGCTGTCGAGCCCACTGTGGAGGGGGTGGCCTGCCTGGCGGAACTCTTTGTGCCATTTACACCGGCTGTCGAGCCCACTGGGGAGGGGGTGGCCTGCCTGGCGGAACTCTTTGTGTCATTTACACCGGCTGTCGAGCCCACTGGGGAGGGGGTGGCCTGCCTGGCGGAACTCTTTGTGCCATTTACACCGGCTGTCGAGCCCACTGGGGAGGGGGTGGCCCGCCTGGCGGAACTCTTTGTGCCATTTACACAGGCTGTCGAGCCCACTGGGGAGGGGGTGGCCCGCCTGGCGGAACTCTTTGTGCCATTTGCACCGGCTGTCGAGCCCACTGGGGAGGGGGTGGCCCGCCTGGCGGAACTCTTTGTGCCATTTGCACAGGCTGCGGACGTCAGCGGCGCGTATCCGAAATACTGCCGGATAAATTGGGCTCAGATTCGTCTCGGTGGCGGCGGTCGGCTCTCGGCACGTGACAGCCGGCCGTCGGCTGACGCGTGGCCTGGTGGTCAGCTGATATCAGGAGCGTGGCTCAGCAGATCCGTGGCTGGTGGCGATGCCGGCGTCGGTCCGGCGGCACAGGTGCACAACACGTCAAGAATATCACCTACAAGGATTGGAACCCAGAACTATGTCACTTCTCGAAACCTTCGGTGCCCGTCGTACGTCTTTTGCAATACAAATGTTTGGGAACTACGCCGCAATCTAACCCTATCAACTGTCACGGCATATCTGTGACAGCCTGCTGCGCCATGGCTCAGCCTAATGGAGCTGGCTGCGTGCAGCCGATATTGTGCACCGGGAACTGTCCCAAAAGGGTTAGCGTTGCGAAATGAATTGTTCCGAAATTGCAGTGACAACCTGCCGAAATATAAGCGAATAGTCTGTGAAAGAATCAAAAGTAAACTGGACATGACATATTTGTGCGTTAAGATTTCTTTCCTGAAGTGTTATATCTTCTTTATGTGGTTAATATTTTTATCCTTCGAATAACGGTTATCTGTCACAACAACGTCACAGCTTCAGCTAATATCTGTCACCTACGCTGGTAGGCGAATTGGCAGCTTTGTGCACCTCTATCCGGCGGTGGCACGTGTTCGCGATGTCGAACCGACGCAAACTGCTTCAGCGTCGCTTTCTGAAGCTTGTGTGGATTGCTTGACCACAATTAATAGATTGCTGTCGAAAGAATGGGAATGTCGGTGACGGCGACGTCAGTATGCTGTCAGGATATCCTACTGGCTATTTATTCTCATTCGAATGCTGGGCGCACATGACGATAGCAGTCGAGGCGGCCTTAAGCCGAAATAGCCAGCTAACTAATTAACTCGAGGACACATATGGCATGGTCATCACCACCGTGGCACAATAGAGACACGATCACCAAAATTCGTCACGCTTGCCGTCACACCTGTTGCGTTGAATAGCACCACTCGATTTAATTCCTTTCCCCCAGTCCATCCCTTCCCCAGGAAAAATGTGTGGCGAGCCTCATGCACCTCGCGAGTGCTTCATTTCCTTTTGATCGTTGCCACTAAAAGCCCAAACAACTAAACGTTCTGAACCATGTAAAACAATCGGGTCAATTCCTCTCCAGATACGGAATAATGTTCTGGTTGTAGGCATGCTGTTATAGGCCAAACGCATGCGATAGTTTCCGGGACCAGAGAACTTGGCATTCTTGCTCAAGCTGATCGGAACCACCGCAGTTCAATTCTCACCACCAGTCGGATCCGTTGCGAAGTTATCGTCACTCCAGCACTCTTGATGAGTTTCTGTGACTTACTGGGGTGGATTGAAGAAATCAGCAATTCATTTTGTTGAAGAAGATATAATGGATGGATCTTCTCAGTCGGGCTCACCATTCACGCACCAGTGGCTGTGTCCTGGCTCCATTCAGAAGGCACAAAGGTAGCTCAAAGTCGCGGTCGGACTGCACTGATTGTCAGAGTTCTATTCAGCAGGCCTCGTTGTTGCGTTTCCATTTAACCGAAGCCAAGTTTTCTTGCCATTGTTGTCGTGGCTTGTCCACATATTATTATGTAGACTGTGTCTACATAGAGAGTCCATGTAGACTGTATGTAGACTACGCCCGACATGAGTTGGAAATATCTGACGTAAAAACTGGCACAGATGATTTCCATATTTATGTTTGAACAAAGTACATTCTAGCTGCACTACTATGAAGACCATAAATACAGGAGAAACAGTTGTAATGAAAGAAGTTCAGCAAAAGCAACCATCTCGGCCTTCCCGCTGAGTATCTCATGATGTATTAGTTCTTCCTTAACGTGTAGACATTGTTAAAAAAAAGTAAAATAAGGCATTTAAACCATCAATTTAGTAGGACGTTTGGTCAACATTCCTAGGTGACACCCACCTCCAGAATTCTGCTTAAAAAGTCTTCCAACGTTCTGCAATCGGCATCACAACGAAAATGCCGCGTTGGCCGACATAATTGGTAGGAAATAAGCGCCAAATTGATATTTTCCGGCAACAATTTAAGGAAAAAATTATGGAAGTTGTAACGTTGACGCTTTGTTAAAGTGTGACTTTTAGGTGTGGGTTCGAGTCTCACTTGTCGCTATTCTTTGTCCGCGAACAATCGGCCTGAGAGATGGGCTAGGGCTATGGAAACGGAAGGTTGTCGGTTCGAGTCCCTCATGTCGTTACTCTATGGTTGCGACCAGTCGGCATGAGAGATGGGCTAGAGCTATGGAAACGGAAGTTTGTGGGTTCGAGTCCCTCATGTCGTTACTCTATGTCCGCGACCAATCGGTGTGAGAGATTAGCTAGGGCTAAGGAAACGATAGGCTGATGGCTCGAGTTCCACCTGGCGCTACTCTTCGCCCTCGACAAACTGTGTGAGACGTGGGCTCGGAGTAGGGTTCCGGCGAGTACTGACGCGGCCACGAGCCGTCCGACAGCCATGAGCGGCCACCCGTGACTTGCCGTCGTCCCTGATTATGTCTTATAGTGCATGGTGCATTGCTGGCTGGCACCTGGAGATGCCACGGTGCGTCTCATGGGCATCGCGTCTTCAGCAGATGGCATAGCTTGATGTGACCAAGGCTGACGTAGGCTGACACAGGTTGACAACCATGTCAGGTTAGATGCAGCCGTGTGAGTGTGTCATGCCAGGTGAACCAATCGGGTGGATCAGTCGGGTGAACCAACCAGATGAACCAATCGGATGAACCAATCAGATGAACCAATCGGGTGAACCAATCAGATGAACTATATAAAGAAGCTGTCACCCATATGGTGCATGCTCCTATCGCGAAAAGCAGTCAGGATAGCCGGAGTATTCCTGTCCTGATGCCGTACATCCGTTGGCATTTATTTTACTTTCTCACGGTCGTTGTGACCCATTCCGCTTAATGGTGGAGCCCACGTACATCGCGCACAAAGTTGAGATCAGTCGATTGAACCTGGAGCTGCTATCAACTCCAGACATCAACATCAACGGATGCAACTAAAACTACTTCAACCGTTCGCTCATTTCACTTTGCGTGACGTATCCAACGCAGGTCATTTTTTGCTGGACTGTGTGGAAGTTCACCACCCGTGCTAATTCCATACTAATGTTCTTTCCATGTCTGGTGGATTGTTATAGTGCTTCATTCGGCAGAACTCCGGGAGTGATTTGTTTTGCTGCCGGATCGCTAGCCATAGGATACAGAATATCGTTAGCCAGGCAAATGACGTCTCAATGTCTCCAGCATCATTCATCCTATTTTATTTCTCAAGAACCTTTCCATCCATTCGACAGGGCAGACGTCGCATCTCAGCTCCGCTCGGAATGCATCGACAGCCACGGCTTTCCTGTCACGGCAAGGAGTGTCTTACTTTCGCTGACATCTCTCTTTATCGTTCAGCTGGGAGTGTCGGCTGTCAACTGGAGCGACGCGTCGGGCCCGTCCGCGCCGACGACCGTGTCGAGGTATCGGCGGCACGATATATCCCCGCCGGTAAGCGCCCCGCTGGAACTCCAACTCCCCATTGGGGTGGTTGGCTCGGTGCTAACTCGGATAGCTATGTTGCGGACGACGTCTTCGAACCGCTGGTAGTGGACTCTATAGTGTGGGTGGTGCCCTGTAGGATTGGGTAGAACGACAAAGTGGCCTAAAGAGAAGGGAGAGGTAGAGCTCCCTCTCAAGGTAGAGAGAGAGAGAGAGAGAGAGAGAGAGAGAGAGAGAGAGAGAGAGAGAGAGAGAGAGAGAGAGAGAGAGAGAGAGAGAGAGAGAGAGAGAGAGAGAGAGAGAGAGAGAGAGAGAGAGAGAGAGATAGAGAGAGAGAGAGATAGAGAGGGAGAGATAGAGAGAGAGAAAGAGATAGAGAGAGATAGAGAGAGAGAGAGATAGAGAGAGAGAGATAGAGAGAGATAGAGAGAGATAGAGAGAGAGAGAGAGAGATAGAGAGAGATAGAGAGGTTGTAGGGTAGAGCTTCCCAATTCAAAGGATAAAATGAACCATCCCATACAAGAGAGCATAGACCTAAACAAGAGCACTCCAATTCAAGAGTGCTAAGGGAGATCCTCCAATTCAAGAAAACAGTGGCGTGAGGAAATTAGGAAGCACGACAAAAAATAACAAGGAAGTAAAGCAGGAAAAACAGAGTCAGGAACGGAAACCCAGCCGTAGAAAGCAGTGCTGCGCGAGGTTCATCATGTCACTTTCACAGATCACTCACTGTTTCACTCCTCATTCCAACACTCGCTCAAAGAAGCCATTTGTGGTGACAGCGAGACGTTAGAAGTACAATGCACTAGACGAAGGCGACAGACGAAGGGAGGGCCAGGGGTGCTGGCGCGCCGCCTATACATATGAGCGTAAGATTTGCACATATGAAGCAGGTGGTGGCCGGACAGGCAACGGTCCGTCGGACGTCGCCGCTGTCCGCCAACTGCAGGCCACAGCGCGATACGCGGTCGGTCCTGGCAAGAGTCATGCTCGTGAAATCAGCACTGCAAGCAGTCGGATTACTCTGTTGAGGTAGAGTGGGACAAGGTTCCACAGGACGCCACTGGCCTAAGTGTGTTGCATGGAAAGTGGACAGACAGTACGCTTTTGATTATCGAACTTTGAGGTATTCTAATGTCATAGCATATCTGCCAACATAAATCATGTTCTAGAATTAATTACCCAAATAATATACACGATAACATAGTAAGCATGAGAACAACCATCTGAGATTTGTCACACCTGAATGATAATGCTTCAGTAGATAAATTGCATTTATTCCGTCTCGTCGCACTGAGTAAGTGCTGCAAAAATGGCTTAGATATACATGTAATTATGCTTTCTTGCCAAATAAATATCTTTACCTTCATTTTTAAAGCAAGTGGTGACGTATTGGTTTCGATCTGTTGAAAAAAACCCATATATTGCCATTCGTTAAGCGTGCCCGAAATATTACGTTAATAATATAATTCATGAGCGAATTTAGCAAGGTCTCCCACGTATGCAAATCCACGTGCATTTACTTCTGTCATCTGCATTGTGCTTTCCAATTTGTATGCTAAACGGTAGATTCGGGTTGAGTGTAAGAAAAACTAGTGAACGAAAATTTAGCATGTTTATGTAATGCTCACACCGAGCTAGCACATAGTGTGCTGTTAGGGCACGAATCGAACAGCGCAAGAACGCCGTTAATGCACATCGGCAAATATCTCCAGTCTCCAATTAAATAACTGAGCCTGGGTACAATCCCATAATTTCCTCACAAAGTATTAACTAGGTACTTCGAATAGCGGTCGCTGCTTCGTTGCATTCGTCAAAACATCTGCAAGCCGAAGCGGACACCGCAACGATGGCGGTTCCCAAGCTTCCCAGCCGAGACGTGCGGCCTCTCGTGTGCCGCTACAAGCCGTGCACTCAGAACGGTAACTGGTTCGAAGACCGCTACCGCAAGGACGACTGCACGCGCGACTTTCTGCGCCGGCGTGAGCGCGGCGAGCTGACGATCCAAAAGGCGGACCACATCATCGGTCAGCTGTTGACCGGCGTGCGCCTGCTGCCGGCCGTCAACGGCCACGTCTGGGTGGGCGACCGCGTGCAGCTGCGCTGTCCAGGCGTGTCGTGGGCCGGCGGCGGCCGCTGCAACCGGGTGCCCGAGACGGCGCTGTCGGCTAACGTGTTCGACATCACCGCGGCCTGCCCGAGCCGGCTGACGTCGCCGACGGCCGTCAGCGCCTCGCTGCGGCTCGAGCCATGCGCGCGCAACGTGTTCACCGTCACCAGCCCCGGCGGCCAGGAGCGGCGCGAGGTGCTGCGCTTCGGCCAGCCGTTCTGCCTGCGCATGCTGGACGGCTACACCGCCGGCCTCTACCTGAGCAGCGAGCCGCCGACCGCCTACTGCGTGCCGGCCAACGAGGCGCGTCAACAGGCGGTGCTGCTGACGTCGTGCCTGTCGGCGGCCTCGCGCTGGACGGCGCGCCTGCTGGACGTCGGCCACCGGCCAGAGGCGGACGGCAGTCCGGTGCCGTCCGGCGCGCCCGTGCTGGTCTGCCACCAGCCGAGCGGGCAGGCGCTGCGCCTGGAGGCCGGCCACGAGGTCACCTCGCTGCTGGGCCGCGAGTGGGAGGTGACGGCGCACACGACCGCCGACTGCCGGCGCCGCCCACTCGCCGAGAACCGCTGGTGTCTCAGCGCGATGCCGCTCGGCGCCCTCTGAACGCAACCGCCCAGTAAAGGCTACGAGACTCGAGCTGCTCGTGTTCGCCGAGTCGGCGGCTGTTCCTAAGCGGCCGCTGCCCGTCGTGGCTCGGCGCCGTCTCTCGCTGTCCTCATCGTCCCTTCTGACACACCGATGGACAAGTGTTCGCATCTGCTGCCAAAGCGCGAGTCCACCGGTGGCGAGGCGTCTCATCTCGGCAGCAGTAGTCGGCCCAAGCCCGGTGAAAATTAGCGCTCACGAGCCTTGTCGCACTGCTTCAACCTTCCAGCATTACTGGGTTACATGATTACTGACTGACCTGTTCGTCGACCCATGGCCATGGCGTAAGTGATCCTGTCCCTTGCCCGTCCTGTCCCTCTCCTGTCCCTCTCCAATCCTTGTCTCATCTGAGTCATGTCCGCCTTCAGCCCCTATCCCATCCGCCTAGACTCGCCCAACCTGCACATCTTGTACGTTTCCGATTCTTACAAGTGCTTCTCCGCTCGGTATCCGCTCCATTCTCACTCTATGTCCGGTCTCGGTCTTCTCTTTGTCAGGTCTCTCGTTTTTGTCCGGTCAGAAGCCAATGCCGGTTCATCAACAGAGGGCTCAAACGTAGCCACAGAAGAGGCACGCATCGAGAACACTATTTATAGCATTCGACCAGCTAGCATAGCTGTTTATTCCAGCAGGCATCGAACTCGATTTCAGCTCTGACAGATCTCAAATTGCATCAAAGTGAACAAATCTGACGATCCGTTCTTCCGGAAATTAAACTGGCATGTGGTGTCACTAACGACAGTCTGCCCTTCGAACACGAGTGCATTTAACGGAAGGTATGACTGAGAGGTCGAGCCATTGCGGTGCATTACTTGCTTCTCTTTCACGTCCATCAACGTACGCTTTTAGTCCAGACCTACCTAATACACTGAGTGGTATGTGGACGATGCTGTTTGTGCGTTTGTCATCCAACGTTCATCTTTATTAAGCTCGTAGATTTAGATCACACCAACACATTCAGCCATGAGTGCACTTGTGGCACTAAACGCTCTTCTCAAGCGCCTCTGAATAGGCGTCCCTTAACCAAACGTGAACCGCCATCACACGCCAGCAACCAGCGATTGAGGCTCGCAATTGCGGTCCAGTGAGGTTCTCGCGGACTGCACTGGTCGGCGGCGAGACTGCAGGTGCAACACAAACTCAGTCGTCGACCGGGTGGTGCGCACGACCCAAACAGCCGGTGTGACCGACACGAGCGCAGCCAAAACCGGTGCGCCAATCAGAGAGCGACACGCGACTCGCCTGACACGCCTCCGCGCCGTGACGCGTGACGTCACGCTGCTCCGCGGCGGAACCGACCCGAACTTGCTGCGTCGACGCCGACAGCCCGGTGGTCGGCGGGCGCTGCAGGTGGCCGTGTGTCTACGCGGTCTCGGATGCGTCGCGCTTCGCGGGGTGGCGATTTCGAGCCGCAGATTGCCCGGCGACGGCCGAAGGGAAGGAGTAGTCTATGGGCAAGTTGCCCGTCTCCCAATCGAAGGGTTGCAGGTTCGAGTCTCACCTGTCGCTACTTTTCGCTCGCGGCCAATTGCTGTCAGAGATCGGCGACGCTGCATGACTCAACGGTTGACGTGTCGCAAAGCCCAACAACCAACCTGCGGCGACGGCTGGACCTGTCGCGCCCCTGGCCGGCCGCCAGCCCAACAACCAACCTGCGGCGACGTCTGGACCTGTCGCCCCCCTGGCCGGCCGCCGACATCCGTCCGAGGGGAACGTCGGTCGACATAGATTACCGACCGGCACTTCACCGGTCATTTGCGCCGCCGCTGCCGGCCGCCTAACGGTCTCCAGCTCTGGGAAGCTCGCGAGCAGTACCACTCGGGTGGTAGTCGCGACGTGATGGAGTGGCTCCGTCGGACCGTCGGTGCCATCACGACAGGGGTCGGCAGGGACGCGTCCCGCAAACTTCGCCAAGTTCAGCGTTAAGCTCGGGCGGTGCGTGATCAAAGTCCTCCTAATGTCAACCTCCCCTCCCCTCGTCCGAAATCCGTTGCGACACCAATCCATTACTCACTTTTCTCCCTCCCCGTGTTCGCCTTTCTCCCCTCTGTCCCTCCCTCTTTCTCTGTCCCTCTTCTTCTTACCTTCTTCCTTTCCTCTCTCTTCTCTCTCTCTCTCACTTTCTCACACTCTCTCACACCTTCTTACTCACTTTCCCTCTCCCACCCCGCTCTCTTCTCTCTCTCTCTCTCTCTCTCTCTCTCTCTCTCTCTCTCTCTCTCTCTCTCTCCCTCTCAGACTCATTCACATATTCAGTATGTTACATACCCTGAACAAGAACCATCGTGGAGAGTTATCTTTAAGCGATCTGATCTTCTGGAAAAAGCAAGAACAGCTCCTTCATGCAGCATATTTGCACAACCAAATACGCTTTACTCAAATACCATCACTTTTCATCTATTTTTCCTTCAGATCTGGGCATGCGCGATGTAATTATCATAATTCTCCCTTGGGAACCATGCCCCAGCAGAATCGCTGGCCATCCCATCAAGCACCAGACGTTAGACGTGTCTGCTCATTGTGTTCTCGATACACTTACTAAAGCATCCTGAAGGTATGCGCCAACGCAATTGGGCGGCAAGTACGACACCTTTCGGTCAATTAGTTGATGTAGAATATACAACGATGGACGTCACTTTTTCTTATTAAATGAATTATAACGACAATAATTGCGCACCACAACACTGGCATCAATCAAGGATGGTGATTGCGATGATGCTCTGTTTGTGTCGTATAACAGGCAAACAAACAACAATGACGCACAGCGATGCGATAGGAGTAACTATAGCAGTGACTGATAGAGACCAGTGCCAGCTCCTTGTTGGAGACGTCTACCATTGGTTTATTCTGACAGTATATCGGGAGTGAAGTAGAGAGGAGTAATTATTTTAGCAATCACCGAGCCGGAGGGGGTACTGAAAGCGCTCCTAACATCCTAGATACTGAAGTTAGGATACAATGCGAAGCATCATTCGAAAGTACTGATCGTGTAGAACCCCAGCTACGTATTCATATTGCATTTTTGTTGGTAATGATGGCACCAGATGCCATATTAGTTGCATATACGGATGGTAACTTATAAGCCTGCCAATGAGAGAAAAGGCCTAGCTTGCATGCTTTTTAGAGTGATTCTCAAGAACTGGCATAAAGGAACGTATTTACATTGATGAAAGTAAAACAGGTAACCACCAGGATATCACTAATAACCAAGCTTATTTCATTCTTCACCGCCACACAATCAAATAAATACGCACATACGCAACTGAATATGGCGAAGCCAGCCAAGCTACTCTGTGTGTATTTGTAGTAAATAGCTGGTCATATTTCACTCGCCTACATCTTGTCATGACTAGAACGCGGTGATCGTCTATGTCGCGGATCAGCTTAGTACAGGCTCAACGTTAGGCCTCCAGCTGGCAACTGCTCTTAACCTTCCGACGGCAGCGACTGCTCAACCAGCAGCAGCCAGACCGACTCTGCCAAGATCCGCCAAACCTACTCCGCCAAGATCCGCCAAACCTACTCCGCCAAGATTCGCCAAACCGATTTCGCCAGCCAAACCTTGCCAATATCAAAGACGAACTAGCGCAACAAGAACTGAACTTCTGAAGGCTAGTTCAGAATGGTGGAAACACATCAAGCGATCTCCGCTTGTAGTGTGCATACACACGGACACAGAAGCCTGGTAGAGGAACCAGGGCGGTAATGAAGCCAGTCCCCCGTTGTTAGGGCCTGGATCCATTGCGCTCAATGGAGGAATTCCGGGAGTTATCCAAGCCCGGCTGGGAACAGGACAGCCCCCTGGAAGTTAGATAGCCCTGTCGAGGCTAGATGAGCACGGCCCCGAGAATAATCGGCCCCCATTGTAGGTTTCTGCCTGAGCTACTGCGAAAGCCCAAGTGAACTCGCATCGCCGCTGAACAGGCCCTTGAGAAGCTGGCGCGCCGAAACTGAATGGCTTCGGCTGGCAAGCATGACTATGCCATATTGTTACCGTGGACACACGATGTCACTTGATGTCACCACGTACACATCACATACTGCTACCGCGGACACATCAAATACTGCTACCGCAGACACATCACATACTGCTACCGCAGACACATCGCATACTGCTACCGCGGAGACATCACATACTGCTACCGCGGACACATCACATACTGCTACCGCAGACACATCAAATACTGCTACCGCAGACACATCACATACTGCTACCGCAGACACATCGCATACTGCTACCGCGGAGACATCACATACTGCTACCGCGGACACATCACATACTGCTACCGCGGACACATCACATACTGCTACCGCGGACACATCACATACTGATACCGCGGACACATCACATACTGCTGTCGCGGACACATCACATACTGCTACCGCGGACACATCACATACTGCTACCGCGGAGACATCACATACTGCTACCGCGGACACATCACATACTGCTACCGCGGACACATCACATACTGCTACCGCGGACACATCACATACTGCTACCGCGGAGACATCACATACTGCTACCGCGGAGACATCACATACTGTTACCGTGGACACACGATGTCACTTGATGTCACCACGTACACATCACATACTGCTACCGCGGACACACCACATACCGCTACCGCGGACACATCACATACAGCTACCGCGGAGACATCACATACTGCTACCGCAGACACATCAAATACTGCTACCGCAGACACATCACATACTGCTACCGCAGACACATCACATACTGCTACCGCGGAGACATCACATACTGTTACCGTGGACACACGATGTCACTTGATGTCACCACGTACACATCACATACTGCTACCGCGGACACATCAAATACTGCTACCGCAGACACATCACATACTGCTACCGCAGACACATCGCATACTGCTACCGCGGAGACATCACATACTGCTACCGCGGACACAACACATACTGCTACCGCAGACACATCACATACTGCTACCGCGGAGACAACACATACTGCTACCGCGGACACATCACATACTGCTACCGCGGACACATCACATACTGCTACCGCGGACACATCACATACTGCTACCGCGGACACAACACATACTGATACCGCGGACACATCACATACTGCTGCCGCGGACACATCACATACTGCTACCGCGGACACAACACATACTGATACCGCGGACACATCACATACTGCTACCGCGGACACATCACATACTGCTACCGCGGACACATCACATACTGCTACCGCGGACACATCACATACTGCTACCGCAGACACATCACATACTGCTACCGCGGACACATCACATACTGCTACCGCGGACACATCACATACTGCTACCGCGGAGACATCACATACTGCTACCGCGGACACATCGCATACTGCTACCGCGGACACATCACATACTGCTGCCGCGGACACATCACATACTGCTACCGCGGAGACATCGCATACTGCTACCGCGGACACATCACATACTGCTACCGCGGACACATCACATACTGCTACCGCGGAGACATCACATACTGCTGCCGCGGACACATCACATACTGCTACCGCGGACACATCACATACTGCTACCGCGGACACATCACATACTGCTACCGCGGAGACATCACATACTGCTACCGCGGAGACATCACATACTGCTACCGCGGAGACATCACATACTGCTACCGTGGACACACGATGTCACTTGATGTCACCACGTACACATCACATACTGCTGCCGCGGACACATCACATACTGCTACCGCGGACACATCACATACTGCTACCGCGGAGACATCACATACTGCTACCGCGGAAACATCACATACTGCTACCGTGGACACACGATGTCACTTGATGTCACCACGTACACATCACATACTGCTGCCGCGGACACATCACATACTGCTACCGCGGACACATCACATACTGCTACCGCGGACACATCACATACTGCTACCGCGGACACATCACATACTGATACCGCGGACACATCACATACTGCTACCGCAGACACATCACATACTGCTACCGCGGACACATCACATACTGCTACCACGGACACATCACATACTGCTACCGCGGACACAACACATACTGCTACCGCGGAGACATCACATACTGCTACCGCGGAGACATCACATACTGCTACCGTGAACACGTCACATACTGTTTCTGCGGACCAATCGCATACCGCTACCGCAGACGAAAAGTTGAAAGATGAAAGTCGAGGGACAAAATTTGAACGAAAAATGGTCGAATAGATAAAAGTTGAAACGATAGCAGTCGAACAGACAAAAAGTCGAAGGTAGAAAAGTCGAAGAGATAAAAAACGAAGAGATAGAACTCAAAAAGATAAAAGTCGAAGGGATAATACTCGAAGAGATAAAATTCGAAGAGATGAAACTCGAAGAGATGAAACTCGAAGAGGTGAAATTCGAAGAGATGAAACTCGAAGAGACAAAAGTAAAATGCATGAAAGTCAAATAGAAATATAAATTGAGCGGGCCAAAAGTTAAAACGATACATGTAGAAGGGATCAAAGTCGAACGGAAAAGGAAAGGAAACTCGACCGATAATGAGAACTCGGTAGCGGTACGTGGATTGACACCGGATAGTTGGATAGAGGAACGAGGCCAGAAGGCGGGACCGGGGATAGGAACGGGTCAGTGGGATCTGAGAGCGGAAA
This sequence comes from Imbricaverruca yamaguchii, assembly GCA_034440575.1. Taxonomy (NCBI): domain Eukaryota; kingdom Metazoa; phylum Arthropoda; class Thecostraca; family Neoverrucidae; genus Imbricaverruca; species Imbricaverruca yamaguchii. The sequence goes on from JAOTOL010001332.1 coordinate 26,761, forward strand.
GGAGGAATTGGATCGGGGAAGAGGCCTTGTAAACGAACTAATGACCTAAGAACAAGTCCAGGTGAAATGAATTTCATGAAGCATATATCGACATCAAATATTGCTCAGCAGTTCGTAGCCTGTCGGATGTCGTCTATAGACATTTCTATCTCTTCGCAGTTCGCATATATTCGGGTTTCGTCGGTGTTTGATCGACGACCGACGATGAGCGATCGACGATTTTCGTCGATTGCTTTGAGAATTGGTTGTATATTTTCTGGCAACTGATCAACAAAAAAACAATGTTGTTATCTTCCAGCTCTTCTTCACATCACAATATTGTCCAGAACACATCTGCTGTGTTCTGTCACTCTGTTGGACGTTCTCTGTTGATGAGTTCATGGTTTTGAGAGGGAAGGTTATTTTTCCCTCTTCCCGGTTAGACGAATGTGACTCCAGATAACGTCCATGCGGATCAGATGGTCCCAGATGTCGGCCGGACGCGGGTTATCCTATCTCGCTCTGTATTTCCTCCTTTGCATCATATGCCGACAAAAAAGCTACGTTTGCTATTCTCACAATACTGATTCTTAGAACCTAACCTTAGGATCATCCTCATCTCGCTATCTCCTGTTGTATTATTCCTCAATTCGATGCAGAACTGGGATGCAAGCGCATCATCCACGCTTTGTTCAGTGCTGAACAAAATAGGTGAGGTGACCTGAGGCCAGGAATATAAGTCAAGTCAAGGTTGAACTTGGAGCTAACTTCTTCAGTGCAATATACGGCTCAATTATTGCAGCCATCAATGGCACGGCCAGACTATACCACAGCCTTCGCCAGCTATCAAATTGCATGTCCACCTCACGTCAGTTCATGTTAATACATGTTAATATGAATCAACTCGTATGTCACCGGCATGATCGGAAGCGAATATGTCGCCAAATGCGTTATTTAGGTGGTAAGATATTATCAAAAGCTGTCGGAAGCGGAGATGCAAATCCCCAACTGAATATGGAACCGCATCCCCGTGTGGGGAGCTGGAGTTAGACCACGAGGCTATAGGCGCAAAGGTGAAAACAGAAAAACACAATTTTAATGGCAGCTTGTTCGAGTTTTGATCTCACCCACATGCCCAGCTTATGTTGTTTGTTGTGGCTTATTATATCGGCTTAAGGGCTCTTCAACAAGTATGTAACTTGCGTCAAGAATGTACGCAATTCATGAATATATATGCATACATGCATACATATATATATATATATATATATATATATATATATATATATATATATATATATATATATATATATATATATATATATATATATATATATATATATATATATGTATATACATATGTATATATATATATATATGTATGTATATGCATATATATATACATATGTATGTTGAATAGTATCTGGACAAATTAAGCAATAAGCGGCATATAGAGAGAAACTATATTCTCACTACAAAGCACAACATCAACGTTTCGGCCACAGGCCTTCTTCAAGATTCATCTTGAATTATTGCTGAATTATTGCTTGAACTATTAATACTTATTGCTTATATATACATATACATTCCTGTGGTGAGCTTCGGGTAGGTGTGTATTTCAATTTTACATGGCGTGCCCTTTCAATTTTCATTCCGTTCAACGTTTTAACATTTGATTTTTATGTCCTCGAATTTCATTCGTCACTAATTATCTATCCAATTGACTTTTTGTTGGTTTAAATTCTGCTCTTTCCACATTTAGTCCGTTAACTTTGTTTCTGTTCGACTTCCATTTAACTTTACCCTTTCTCGTTTTGTGCTTTTAACTTTCTGTCCGTTGAAAATTCATCCTTTCTACTTTTAGTCTGTTTGACTTATTCGGTTCCCCTTTATTTTCGACATTCGACTTATTGTTCCTTCGACATGCTGTCTCTTCGACTCTTATCATTTCGACTTCTGTCCATTTGTATTTCATCCGTCTCGAACGTTTTCCATTCGATTGTTTGCCCTTCGACTTTTGTCTGTCGACTTATTGTGCGGGAATCGTTCGAGTCCCCTCCCCGTCGACACTGTTCGCCTGCGACCGACTGATGTCAAATATTGATGGCAATATGTGTCCCAACACTCAACGCATCGTAATGCCAATAACTACCATCCAACCTTTGTGTCAGACCCCTACAAAAGTCGAGGGGCGACCAGCCAAATTTCGCCGCCTGTGCACGATGCGATGCGATGCGGACGATGCAATGCGATGTGGACGACGCGCTGCGATGTGGACGATGCGATTACCCCGCGCCCTCTGGGCGGCGGGGTAATCGCATCGGCGCTCTGCAATTGGACCGATGTCGCCAAAATAGCAGCCGAACTTTCGATCCCAATGGACGCACGTCCGCCCGTCGTCTGGAATTTCCTTCATTTCCAAATTACCGAAGCGCCACATTGCCTGTTCTGCTGCAATTGCATCCGCGGAGCCAACAGATGCGTACATGTCTGACTGGTGTGTATGGGAGACGGCGACGAGCTGCCATATTGCTGTATTTCTGCCATTGCCGCACCAATACCTAGCAACTTAACATGGAGAGCTTGGCAGTGTATGAAGAAAATCCACCTTGAATTCTGAAGTGATGGCAAAACAGTAAAGCACATAAATTGGCATTTCGTATACCAATAATTGAAAATAATACTTGTAGTCAGTTCTGCGGATCTATACGCTTTCTGAACGCTCCTTGAGCTGATCGCAGGAGTTCCACGACCATTATTAGCATCTGCACACATCAGTGGAAGGCTCTGTTGCGTGGGCATATATATATATATATATATATATATATATATATATATATATATATATATATATATATATATATGTATTGTATACATATATATACATACATGTGTATACATGTACATATATACATACATGTATATATATATATATATATATATATATATATATTGTATATATATATATATATATATATATATATATATATATATATATATATATATATATATATTATATATATATATGTGTGTGTTTGCGTGCATGCATGTGCGTCCTTTTCCCACTCTAGATTCCAATTTACAAGCAGGAAGGACGTGCTTCCATGGTGCATCAGATTACAAAGCTTTGCATTCCAGACATGCTGTGCTGCGACCGGTGCACAGAGCCGTTTCATTCGCATCGTAGCGCGGAAGCATCTGTTGTGCAGACAGACGCGAAGGTGCAGCCCAGTGAATCGCACCACGTCCACGCGCCACCCACTCTCTGCCTCAGCTGTCAGTTCATGGCATTCCTGTGGCATCTTCAGGACCAGAGGTGCCCTGGGAATCGACTGGCCTGCTACATGTCAGTCGGCGCTGCCACGTGCGGCACTCAGCGCGCCATCGCGTGGTCGGAAGAGCGCGCCACGGTTCCCGTCTCACCATTGACTCACGTCGCGGTAACTTTGACGCGCTCGCTCTTGGTCTTGGCTTCCGCGGCTGTGCAGCTGTTCACCATCGACATTGGCTAAGACCGATGCCTTGCGCGCGCGCACACACACACACACACACACACACACACACACACACACACACACACAGAGACACAGACACACACACACACACACACATATATATATATATATATATATAAATACAAATGTCAATACACACCCACATATGCCACACGTGCACACACATGTAAGCACATTTGCACACGCACACGTACAAACGCAAACGTGTATATATATATAGTATCGCACATGCATATATATATATATATATATATATATATATAGCATCATTAGGTGGGGGGGGGGTAGTAACGACGCGGCGAGCCGGCCGAGTGTCCGGCAGCCGTGAGTGGGCTGCTTACGACGTCCTTAGGTTTATTGCACAGGGTAATGGACGCAGACAAGTGCTTTTCAGTGGGTTCGCTTTGATGACACTGGACAGCACCGCCCTTGGCCACCACCCACCAGCCATAGGCGACGGGGCTTTCAGTTTATTTCCCAGATAACTGAATGACTTCAATGATTAAATAGTAATTGTTGGATATATAGTAGGCTCCAACCAGGGAAAAACTGATGTTATTGCTCGTATATTCACCTGCAGCATCCCATACATTGTTCATTAATCTGCGTCATTTGTGTCCATGTTCCAGTACAATGTGGACTTAGACTGTTTTGGAAAATGCCGCGGGATATTTCCAGTCTTTCGACAGATGGTGGTGGTTTTAAGTACCTTTAAGTAATGCGTTCTTTAAGTAATACGTACCATTCTTTTAATCTACTGTATCCTATTTCATGTCGTGTATGCATATTTCGACATTTGGTCGAAATATGAAAGCTTCCCCATGTTGTGCCCATAGATATAGCCCAAGGAAGCTATCAACTACGAAATCATCAAAATCTTATTTATTTGATCTCACTTGACCGTGAAGACCGCTGTCGTCAGGGTCAAATGTCCAAGGTCTGCAGATAACTAATGATTGTAATGAGCCTACTAGAGCCGTGATCTCACTTTTCATTCTTACGTTTCTAGCTTCAGTAGTTCCTGACATTCAACGACGGCAGGGTGGAATCAGACCCCGCTCCGGCTCGCATTAGGTCGGTGCCCCTCCCGCGCTGTGTTCATGCGTGCGGACATTTGTTAGACATCAGCAACGTCTCGACGGTGAACTCAACAACGCAAACAAAACGCCTGCGCGCGCAGCCAGTCAACGCACGCGCCCGCTCACCAGACGCCTAGCGTTGGCACGTCCGCACCGAAGACGCACACAATTAAACTCTGTGTGTATTCGCCGGCAATATTCAAAATGTAACACCCTTCTGAAAACAAGAGAACAACCGAAACGGCGACGCGCACGACCGCGAGCGATCCAGTCCATTATCACATGCGATACATCCGCCGACCGTTACATGCATTCGGCCACGGATCGGCGCACGCCACCCCGAATCACGCGACGTGCGTCGCCACCGACTACCGGCCGTCGGCGAGGGGACGTCGACGAACCGCCGCCGCCGCCGCGGTGGCACACGCACACTGGAATTGCACCACGAGACACCGCCGCTCACCGACGACCGCCCCGTCATCGGCTTCGGCCGCGCCGACATCGTCAACACGTTCAACACCGCCACCACCTTCGGTGGCAGCGTTAACATCGCCCCGCCCCCGTCACCGTCATCAACATAGTCGCCATGGCTGCAGCACTGTCAGCCGCCGACCGCAGGTGCGCCCGCCACGGTCCTGCGGAACGGAGCCCACCCCAGACTCGAGGACACCCGCAGGCTGCCGCCAATCGAACGACCCGGTCGAAGGAAGTTGGCCGGCACTGCCGCACCGGAAGGTGATCAGCAGGCACGTCCCGACCCGAGAGCAGCGGCTGGCTGGCTTCCGTGTGGGCTAGGAAGGTACCGAAATCTGTCCGACACCAAGTGAGAGCCGCGCGCCGACCACAGGCTTCTCCAACGCCAGCGGCAACCACCGATCGCCGACATCGACATTCAGGTGATGGCCGCAGTCCGTCGAATAAGGCCGCAAGCTCAAGATACAACCATCTCCATCCCGAACCGAGGAGGCCCAGGAATGTGGCGGCGCCGGGAAGAGACGACCGCCTCACCAGAGGCCGTTCTTCATCCATAATGGTCCAGGTCCTGGGAATGTGGCGGCGCCGGGAAGAGACGACCACCTCACCAGAAACCGTCCGAGCACAGCATCTCATCGAGACGAAGCGGACCACCAGGCGACCAGCTAGGCGACCAGCTGGGCGACCAGCTGGGCGACCAGCTGCTCGCTCGAAGGCATCGGACACCAACAGAGGCGAAGAGGCTCTCTTGAGAGCCTCCCGTGTATAGCCCGCCCCCGGAGCACCCGCACGGCCGGGGCACCAGAGCGTCCGCAGGCCCTCGCGGAGCCCCGCGCACGCCTCCCTAGAGAACCCAGAAGAAGAGGACGATCACCAGCAGGACGATGGCGCCGGCGGCCAGCTTGGCGTACATGCTGCGCATGTTGAGGTTGCGTGCGTCCTTCCGGTACTTCTGTGACATGATGGACAGCCCGCTGGCCTTGTTGTCCAGATCTGCAACACAGACAGCCATCAGTGTGGGCAAAACTCTCCGGCACGCACTCCGGATAGTCATGGAAGTTTTAGGGTTCACAGCACGAGGTGACCGGGCACAACCCAAGAGCAGCTGAGCACCACCTAGCTTTTATAAATTCGACATTGGTGCCTATGTGGATGTGTGGGAAGGCACTACGTACACACCGAAACACCACGCAAAAGCACCACCTCACATACCCACAAGACTTTTGAAACCAATACTAGTGCTGTAGCTTGTTGTCTACATCTGGACAATCATCGACTATGGTACGGCCATGATCAACATGTGGCGCAGTACGACTAGGAAGACGAAGCCAATACCAGTAGAACAGGGACTAATGGCAGGAAGAGTGACATTGACGTGCTATTCGTTATCACGTGTTGCGCAAGGCAGCTGGCGATCACAGCCAATTAACATATCGAATTGCATTCTAAAGTTCAGTTAGGCACCATAGTTAATGTGCCACTCTCTATTTAAGCGATGGCAACACATTGCTCGTTGAGATAGCCTCATATACCCGAACACACAACAGACTGCAATGGATGACTATACATCGTGGTCCTGGTTATGTTCGTGCGAAGACTCACAATACTAATTCGAATTTGGTGCAACTGATCGCATACAACGGCGGATCCAGAAGTTGCCATGGGGAAGGGGGCACTTGTATGAAGGGTCGCCACTGCGAAGGTCACTGGTGAGGGGGGGGCTTCGGCTGAAAAACTGCGTAGTTGAGCGAGCAGAGGGGTGCACTCGAGACGTCTAGCATGGGTGTCTTTCTCACCCGGAGGGGCGCACATTTCCATGGGTGTCCCTTACTCGCAGCACCCCTCGCCCCCTACATCCGCCCCTGGTCGCATACCAGCGGTCATGCTCACTTCTCAGGCGCCCTGGCGGGGCACCAAACTTCTGAGTCTCCTATACTGACCGTAATCACTCCCAGACGGCGCCGCACACTTCGGGCAGCCGAGCAAAGCTCGCCGTCCCACTTAAATGCGGTGCGTCCAGCGGCGCCAAGGGTGTCGGGAGCTCAGTGGCTGAGTTGAGAGACTGGCATGCCAGAGGTATGGGGTTCGACTCCCCGCGACGCCCGCCCTTCCTGCCAGGGTGAGAGTCAGGCGACACCGTACGGCCTCAGCTGCTGAGTGCGTCGTAAAGAAACAATCCGAACGGAACCAATTGCATTCCCGCGGTTGTCCAGCGAGGTCGGCGAGGTCGGGACGACGCCGGTCCTCAATCACTGAGTCAGGAAGCATGGAGCGACTCCACACCAGGAGCGGATACGGGAGGGGAAGGGCATGTGCCCCATGGAAAGGTGGCGCCCCTCTGGGAAGGCTTGAGTGCACTCACTGATTTTTTTTTAAAGCTAGAGGCGACCCTTGGAAGAAAAGGCGTCACTCCCGGAAGGCCTGAGTGAACCCCTCTCGAATTGTTCAGTTAGTTAGTTATTAGGGCTTTAGGGCGCATCGACTACATTGGTCATTAGCGCCCATAACAACACAGCTTACTTACACGTCGATATATCACACATCCTAGCTAGTTAAGCTTGCATAATAATAGTCGACACAACGAATCGTACATATTTAAATAAATAAAAAATGAAAAATAAGGCAAGAGCGAATTGTTCCGTCAGAGGCGTCACTCCGAGAGGAAAAGGTGTCCCTTCGGTAAGGCTCGAGTGCACTCTTCAAATTTTCCAACCAGAGCTACCTTTCGGAAGGCGAAGTGGCGTCCACCCGGACCTGTGCTCCATGACACAAGTGCTGGATCCAGTCCGGCTCCGCGCCAGGCCACAGTGCCCGGCACCGACACACAGACGGGGGCGTGAAGCTCGGACGTGTCAGCTGCGCCGGGCGTCGTGGTGACGACAGCGGGGACGGCAGCCGAACACGGTCGGCAGTGTCTCCCACGGCTGACACAGCTGCCAACGCCGCTCACTAGGCGGTCGCTCCGTCGCGATAATTGGCGATCGGTTCGCCGGTGAAGTGCGCTAGTGTTGGTGAAGGCGAGGAGGCCGACCAAGTTTCTACAGAAGAACACCGGGATCCTGCACGACGCATTCAACTGCTGGGTCGCATAGGGTCGCCGACCTAGATTGGTCACGGGTGCACTCTTTGATCTCGCCCGTTGTGGGATTCGAACCCGAGATCTTACGATCAAGAGTGCAACGCCTCGCTAACTGAGCTACTGCGACTTCCAACCGAGTATCTACAGAACTGTCTACATCTGACGTATGCGTGTGCGGACAGTACCAACCTGGAAAACTTCAAGCATATTTCCAGCCCAAGTACAATAATACATAATCTGTGTACAGTAATCCTCGAAGCCATTAACTTGTCCGATAAGGTTCTAGTTTGTCGTTAGTTAGATATTTGAGCATTAGAACGCATCTACTTTATTGGGCATGTAGCGCCTATGTTCCAGCTTATGGAAACCAACTTTTGAGCTGTATGAGCGATCAGACACCTGTCACAGCCCTCACTTATATTATACGAATATGTATATATACATATATGTATACATATTACGTATACATACGTGTAAATATTATACATTATACGACAATAACCGGAACATGAAGCCATGCGCTAAAAGATAGATACATGACGACAACCCAATATTCAACTTACCTACCTGTATAAGCAGATTGGCATTGACATGGCTAGCCTTTGAATAAGTTAGTTGACAGAATGTAATCCACTACTCGAGTAGGTAGGTCAGCAACCTAGTCGCCTGTTCAGCACACTACGCCTTTGCCAAAGCAATTTGGAATATGAACTGCAACACACCGGGCTGGAGTAATCGGACTTTGAGCCCCGACATGCGCCACTGTTGCTCACGAAGCGACAGCAGCACCCGCGCCACCGGTGCCGCCCACCCACTTGACGAGACAGCAGCACCCGCGCCACCGGTGCCGCCCACCCACTTGACGAGACAGCAGCACCCGCGCCACCGGTGCCGCCCACCCACTTGACGAGACAGCAGCACCCGCGCCACCGGTGCCGCCCACCCACTTGACGCGACAAAATTGACGCAGCGGCGTATCGAACACGTAGTGCTTAGGTTCGCAGGAGCGGATACCGCCGCCGGCAATGTCGGTCCGGCCGGCGTTGCGTCAGTGAACACGTCAATGGACGTGCCAGTGGGTGGGCTGTGAGTGCACCGGTGAGTGTGTCAGTTGATGGGTCAATGGATGGGCCAGTGGGTGGGCCAGTGGGTGGGCTGTGAGTGCACCGGTGAGTGTGTCAGTTGATGGGTCAATGGATGGGCCAGTGGATGGGCTGTGAGTGCACCGGTGAGTGTGTCAGTTGATGGGTCAATGGACGTGCCAGTGGGTGGGCTGTGAGTGCACCGGTGAGTGTGTCAGTTGATGGGTCAATGGATGGGCCAGTGGGTGGGCTGTGAGTGCACCGGTGAGTGTGTCAGTTGATGGGTCAATGGATGGGCCAGTGGGTGGGCTGTGAGTGCACCGGTGAGTGTGTCAGTTGATGGGTCAATGGATGGGCCAGTGGGTGGGCTGTGAGTGCACCGGTGAGTGTGTCAGTTGATGGGTCAATGGATGGGCCAGTGGGTGGGCTGTGAGTGCACCGGTGAGTGTGTCAGTTGATGGGTCAATGGATGGGCCAGTGGGTGGGCTGTGAGTGCACCGGTGAGTGTGTCAGTTGATGGGTCAATGGATGGGCCAGTGGGTGGGCTGTGAGTGCACCGGTGAGTGTGTCAGTTGATGGGTCAATTGGATGGGCCAGTGGGTGGGCTGTGAGTGCACCAGTGAGTGTGTCAGTTGATGGGTCAATGGATGGGCCAGTGGGTGGGCTGTGAGTGCACCGGTGAGTGTGTCAGTTGATGGGTCAATGGATGGGCCAGTGGGTGGGCTGTGAGTGCACCGGTGAGTGTGTCAGTTGATGGGTCAATGGATGGGCCAGTGGGTGGGCTGTGAGTGCACCGGTGAGTGTGTCAGTTGATGGGTCAATGGATGGGCCAGTGGGTGGGCTGTGAGTGCACCGGTGAGTGTGTCAGTTGATGGGTCAATGGATGGGCCAGTGGGTGGGCTGTGAGTGCACCGGTGAGTGTGTCAGTTGATGGGTCAATGGATGGGCCAGTGGGTGGGCTGTGAGTGCACCGGTGAGTGTGTCAGTTGATGGGTCAATGGATGGGCCAGTGGGTGGGCTGTGAGTGCACCGGTGAGTGTGTCAGTTGATGGGTCAATGGATGGGCCAGTGGGTGGGCTGTGAGTGCACCGGTGAGTGTGTCAGTTGATGGGTCAATGGATGGGCCAGTGGGTGGGCTGTGAGTGCACCGGTGAGTGTGTCAGTTGATGGGTCAATGGATGGGCCAGTGGGTGGGCCAGTGGGTGGGCTGTGAGTGCACCGGTGAGTGTGTCAGTTGATGGGTCAATGGATGGGCCAGTGGATGGGCCAGTGGGTGGGCTGTGAGTGCACCGGTGAGTGTGTCAGTTGATGGGTCAATGGATGGGCCAGTGGATGGGCCAGTGGGTGGGCTGTGAGTGCACCGGTGAGTGTGTCAGTTGATGGGTCAATGGATGGGCCAGTGGATGGGCCAGTGGGTGGGCTGTGTGTGCACCGGTGAGTGTGTCAGTTGATGGGTCAATGGATGGGCCAGTGGGTGGGTCAGTGAGTGGGTCGGTGAGTGAGTCAGTAAGAACGTCAATGAGTGGGTCAGTAACTGTGCCAGTGAGCGCGCCAGTGAGTGGGTCGGCAAGCGCACCAGTGAGTGCGTCAGTGAGTGCGCCAGCGAGTGCGGATCATCGCCAGCGGCAGATGTCGATGCTCGCTTCATCCAGATCCGGCGACGATGACGTCATCTAATCCGGGTCCCGATGCGGCGCGCGGCCTGGACGAACGCGCTGTGCCGTGCTGAGCTATCGGTGCGGAGCTAAGCCCCCATCAGCCTGCCCGTGCCCGTCAATTCGGAGCCGATTTGCCCGCCGGGAATCGGCAGCGATTGGTATGCAGCGGACCACGGCACCGACATTTATCTAGCAACGATCCGGCACTGTCCGTGCATGCAGGCACGTCCATTGCACTGCTTGCATGCACGTCCAAAGTGGACGTGCATGCAAGCAAGTCCACTTTGATCTCGCTGAGAAAAAAAAACACTCGACGACGGAGTAGCGAAGCCGATGTTAGCAGCGGAGTAGCGACGCGTATATTAACGGCGGAGTAGCGACGCGGGTATTAGCGACGGAGTAGCGACGCGGATATTATCCGTACCAATCGCAGCAGATGGCATGACACTGCAGGAGCTTTGACCGAGTTGTCGGCACCTCCGTCACACAAATAAACGGCGGGACACCCCTGATCGCGATGAGGCGCGATTGCCGACCGCCTCAGCGCTGTGAGCTCCAAGTTCCGTCGTAAACGCCCACGCGCCAGACTCAAATCGGTACTACTTGAACTGGATCTCACCCTCGGGATGGTCAAGGGGTTAAGTGCCCCATAAACCATTCAATTCATCCATTAAATTCACTGTCAGCACGCACGCACGCACGCACGCACGCACGCACCCACCCACCCACCCACGTGGATCACACAACACATCACCGGTCGCAGGACCATCAGGACCACAAGAACCACTACTAACACCATACGCAGTACGTAAAAATCTACGCTTCGAATTCGAAACGCTTACATACTCAGACGACAACAACAGCTCTGAAACCACAGTCACTACGAACGCATCTACAATAGGAGCAAACCACAAACCAAACACCACCTCTACCAACAACAAAAAAACACACCCACGTCAACTCCTCTCGACACCAATCAACATACTACACTAACAACAAATACATGTACACAATCTCTCCCTAAGTCTATCCATGTGTACAAGATTAAAAAAGAAAGAAAAAGGAATAAAGAACAAAAACAAACCAAAAGAATCGAAACAAACTTAAAAAAGCAAAACAAAACAAACAAAAACAAAACAAAACCAAAAAGACAAAGAAAATACAGGCCCAAGCCACTTCATATGATATGCAATAGTTGTACTGTCACTGAACGGCGATGACCCGCCCATACCACACTACAAGCCCTATGGCACCGTCCGGACCACCAGCTCAACTAATCTCGCGCCGCCCGCACCGTCACGGCAATTGACGGCCGTCGGCAACAAATCACACCATCTGGCCGGCTGGCCGGCCGCCCGGCCGCCGCTCCGCACTCCCCGAGGACCCAACTTGGCCGGCTGCTTTGTCAACTTGCCGGACGCACTGGACATCGCGCGTCGCGTCGCGTCCGATGAGTCGCTCCCGACGCGCGGCTCGGCGGCACGTCCCGTCACCACGCGCCGCCGCGGGGCGGCAGTGCAGAGCGGTCAGACTTCTCGAGAAAAACAACACAGAACGGCCGCACCGCTTGACGTCGACACAGAACAGCCGGTCTATACCACACCAACATAGAACAGCCGGTCAGGTTCGCCTGACATCAACACAGAACAGCCGGTCAGGTTCGCCTGATATCAACACAGAACACCAGGTCAGGTTCGCCTGATATCAACACAGAACAGCCGGTCCATACCACATCAACACAGAACAGCCGATCCTGTCCGCCTGACACCAACACAGAACAGCCGGTCCATACCACACCAACACAGAGCAGCCGGTCCTGTCCGCCTGACATCAACACAGAACAGCCGGTCCATACCACATCAACACAACAGCCGGCCCGGTCCGCCTGACATCAACACAGAACAGCCAGTCCGGTCCATACCACACCAACACAGAACAACCGGTCCATACCACACCAACACAGAACAGCCGGTCCATACCACACCAACACAGAGCAGCCGGTCCGGTCCGCCTGACAGCAACACAGAACAGACGGTCCACCCATAAAGATTAAGACACACGGGTCGTTAAAGGGTTAAGGCCTAATACAAGCCACAGTTGTCCATCCTGATGAAGCCCGCAAACGAAAGAAAAACAGAAACTGAAGCCCCTAATCAACGTCCGCCTTCTGGAGATAAACAGAGTCTACGTGTCTACCTCGCGTCAACACAGAACAGCCAGTCTGCGCCATGCATCAGCACAGCGCCCAATATCAACACAGAGCGGACGGCCTGCGTCGCACCGACACATAGCTGGATGCCTCGGCCAACTTGGCACACACAAAGTGGCACATGCTTCGCTCGGCACTCACCACAGCATTAGCTGCCGGCCATGTACCGACCAAACTATAAGGGGCTGGGCAGTGAAGCTGCTCGGAGCTTGTGGCGCACTCAATGCGATTCCCCACATTTTTCGTGCATCTCAAGTTAAAATTGCCGATATTTGCCACGACTTTGCGCGTGCTTATGCATAGGCAAATGCCAAGCTATGCGAATGCCTGAATAATTATGCAAACGGATCCGGGTCATTATTTCTTGTATTACCCTGGCAATGTAGACACCTTGCTGGTTAAGGCACTGTTCAAAACCGACGGGTAAAACCCGGAGGGCGGGGCTTTAGTTGTCACTGGCCTTCAAGGTCAGCCGTTGTCAAATCACAAGCCAAATGACAGGTCAGCAGATGTTGCCAGGAGGCTACCAGGTTTCAATATTTTGCAATAGGATAAAAACACCGGGTGTGCACTCAATTCCATACGAATATACCAACTTCTAGCATACGAATCACCACGGCACAACACTAGACCTGAAACCTACTAAACTTGATTGCACTCTTGGTATAAACATCGACAGTATCCGCCGGCAGCTCATACATTGTGGCTAACCAGCGGCGGCGTTGCAAGTTACTACGACCAATCAGCGGCGGGCGATCCGCCTCGACAGCTGACCTCACGTGCTGAATAAATCCATATCGCGGATTCGGTCAGTGGCCGGCTCTGCGCCAGCCAGGTAATCTACGCGTGATCTGCGGATGCAATACAATAGATGCGCTGATGCACGGTGACGTAGAATCCGCCGACGGAAAGTATCCCGTGACGAGATATCATATCATCAGCTGGCAAAATAACGAGGAACCTACTGAGGAAATTAAGTAGCATTGGCTGAAATAATAACGTATCCGCTAACGCAATAATGCGGCAACCGCTACCAAAACAGGCCCACTTCTTGACGAGAGTTGGTATAAATGTGCGAAGCTACAGAGAAGACGTAGTTTTGTAGATCACAAGCATACGCTTGTGACAATGGGCCACGCGAATTGATTCGCAGCAGACTGTACAACAGTCGTGGACCGTCGCTCGTTGGATACGATGCTGATCGAGCATGCAGTCATGCATAAGCATGACTGCATGCTCGATGCCATGATATAATGATAAAGACACATTACCACGGATGCCATGATATAATGATAAAGACACATTACCACGGATGCCATGATATAATGATAAAGAAGCGAAAGAAATTGAATCATCATTCTATATTTGCGTACTCATCAATTTCTTCAGGTAGCGCTTCATTCATTTTTCTACTGTGCACGCTCATCCCAGGTGTCATTCGACGAAGATACGATGTCATGCTAGTAGGTGACTGACAGCATGTGTTGCCATGCTGCCGCGGATGCGAGTAAGCCGTGGTTGCGGTCATCTGCAGCAGTCAGCTGGCCGCCAGCGCCTGCGTGCGCTCTATACACAAGCGTCAGCCAAGATGAAAAGACGCCGGTAGGCACCCGGCCATCCCCTTTGTTTCATCACGCCAACAAAATGGACCAGACGCTCCGACACGGGCGCCACCACGGACAGGAGAGGTGACCAGCGCGTGCTAGCTGGTGACATCTCTAGCTCCGACTCCCGGCACGTGCCTCTTCGATCGGGTACGTATACTACTCAGAGCCGGTACCCGTGGGACTCGGACCAGGGAACGTGCGATCCCCGGATCACGTCGCATGTCACAGCTGAAGCATACCACGTCTGAAACATGCCACATCTCAAGCACGCCAAATTTGAAGCATGTCACATCTGAGACATATCCCATCTGAAACACGTCACATCTGATGCTTGCGATATTTTAAGCATGTCATATCTGAAGCATGCGACATCTGAGACATGTGACATCTGAAGCACGTCACATCTGAAGCATGGCATTTATCATGTCTGAAGCCTGGCACATAGTACAACCGGGGCATGGCAATTCTTACGTCCGAAGCTTGGGACGTATTATAATCTGGGCATTCAATTCTCATGGGTGAAGCCTGGTACACATTACAACCCGTACAATGACATCTCTTATGTCTCGACGCAAGTACGCCTTACAATCGACACACGACACGCCCACGTCCGTAACCTGAAGCGCGTTCATTCAGTACAACACACAGTAACAGCGGCCATCACCAGCAAGGCAACAGGCTGGCAGACATCCACCACATACCCACACATCACGGATCAAGCACAAGCTAAAGCCGAAGCCCAGCACCCGCTCAACCAGAATTAAAGCACGAGTCCCCAGATGTTACATTAACTGTGACACGTGCTATTCCTACCTATCTATCGTGCGATTTATAGCTCTCAAACACGCTATTTAGGAAAAAAAAAGCCATTCCCATCCAGCGGGCAATTCCCTACTGCCAAGTATCCCACTCCGGCCCACTAAGCAAGCTGCCTCTGCCCTGTACAAGTGCTGCCTCCCCCCGCTATCCAGAGTGCTATCCCGTCGCGGCACGGGTGCTATCAGCTCGGTAACGGCTCCGACTTCCAGCTTGTTGGTGACTGTGAAATGACAACCACTCGTACCACGAATCCCCCCGCTCACTACCTCAACCTAATTTCCGACCGTACGAGGTGCAATGGGTTCGCGACGGCTTTATCAGTTACACCGGCTTCATTCGGCCGGCTGTGTGGGAAATGAAGTCGAGCAGGAGAGGCAGCGCGCACAAGGCTACGCACGACGGAAGAGGCCGAATCCATCAGACCCGGCGGCATTCATCAGGTCGATGGCGATGCTGGTGGTGATGCCGCTGGTGATGCTGATGGTGATGGTTATGATACACACGCGGTGAACAGTGGTGAACAGCGCGGCCAATCTGTGACCACCACCGCCCGCACAAGACTCCGGGCCCCACCAAGGACGTGCCACCATGGTCGCCTTTTACGCATCGGTGACGTTATCACAAGTCGGGTGACGTATGCTGACGCTATAAAACAAATCCGTCTCATTCGCCCGCCTTGCATCATTTGACATAATGGCGGCCCAATGAATAGGGTGCGACTGATCAAGCTGTCGTGAGCCCGTTCATTTCACGCGCACATCCACACCCACACGCGCACACGCACACGCACACGCACACGCGCACGCACACGCACACACACACACGTATTATATATATATATGGATATATATAATATATATATATATATATATATATATATATATATATATATATATATATATATATATATATGCATACCTCCCATAGCTATGCGCACACAAATGCATTTAAATTGACGCATTTTGTGCCTCGTCCGTTCATCTAGCTCTCGTTGACAAAAGTGTTCATCATTAAGTGTGCGGCACTTAGCGTCTGGAGCTTCCACGCTGCCCGTACCGGCTTTGTTTTGAAGTTAGGTCGACCAGAAACGACCTCCTCTGTTTCGCAACCGGCCATCGAACACTTACGAACCGACAACACGGGCGCAAAAAGCCGACGCGGCCGCGCCGACGGACGACGGGAGAAGTGGTGCACGAAAAACTGTGACGTCACGTCGCACGTCAGGGGCGCGCTCGCGATCCATGGACAAGTACTGGTGCGAACGGGCCTCAAGGCGCGAACATCAGTTATGGATCGCCACCGTCTTCACTGACATCCTCTTTCTATTTAATTGAATTGAATTTTATGCAGGAGTGCTACTGAAACGGAAGGCGGATAGAATCGCCAAAGCAGGCAATAAACAGGCATGAGAAACGTGACATGGGGTGTTTGTGGTTAGAATTCTTGATATATTCCTAAAAAGGGTAAAATGGCCGGACATATTATCATGGGCAGAACTATTTGATGGGATGCGGTGCTTTGGCTAACATTACTACAGTAAGAAAACAGCGTAACATAACCTCATGCTCATAGTCGCAGCGTGGCATATCGATACTTCTCGCGCCGAGCCGGGCGCCAAATATGCGCCGGTCTCGGCTGTAACCAACCCGATACTAACCAAATACGCGCCGGCCGGATTACAACCCAAAGACAAGAGCCCAACGCCACATCTGGAAGCAGCCACCAGGACAATAATCTGAACATTGACAGGAAAAGTTTCATACAAATTCTTCGAAGCCACATTTTCCCGAACAGAGGAGTTGCGTGTCCTTCCCAAAAGCCATCAGCCAGATACACCCATGCGTCGGATAGCATGAGCATGTGGTGATCCGTTCGACAAACCAACTTTGTTCTTTCAACGTGTTGTCCCCAAACTTTTAACTTTTGCAACATCTCCAGAATGCGTATGATCATTTGGACCGCTGGCGGAGCCAGTTTCCCTCAGGGCTGCCGTAGGGAGCTATCACCTTCACTGTCGATATAGCTAACCTATACGGCTAACTTATACCTTCCTGCGTTATCACGGCCACAATAGATCTCCTGTACTTGCATAGCGATGATATAAACGCGTTTGTACTAAGTCTAACAGGCATCGAAAAACTTCCGAAACATTCCCTGAATAACAAACTTGAGATTCTGAGACGGACATTACCATCCGCAAGATGGCATAGCCATGGGGAGTCTGATTGCTCCACAATTTGCCATCATATTTATGAACGCAGCTGAAACTTCCTCCTAACATCGAACCAACACCAGCCCATAACATATATGGTATGTTATGGGCTGGTATATGTTCATTGATGTCCATAACATAACATATATGTATATACATAACAAACGTGACTCCATTGATGATGTCCTCGATATTTAGACGTCCAGGTCAAAATCACTGAACGTTTATTTTCAATTTCTCTACAACTTCCACTCCATAAATTTTCGATGGACCGAAGTTACCAGTCCAGTGCACAACCAGTACCTTTCCCGAACACATTTCTGCCCATAAACAAAGCCGATACCTACACAACTGAGCTATACAGAGAACCGATGGCGGCACCCATATTCCTTCCATTATTTTCGACATACCACATCCAGACGAAAAGATCGGTTATGTGTGCACAGTATTGAGAGCCAAGTGGGTTGGATCTAGCACCGATGCCCAAAACCGAGGCATGCAAATATACACCCTTTGTTTTTTTGCAAACAACTCCACCGCAAACAAATCTGCCCCTCGTGATCAAAAGAGCAATGCTTCCGGCAACACACCTTATGAGTACACAAACGCGACGTTCGAACCCCAAAGACAACGCAATTTTCGTCAGCCTGCCGTGTATAGATAAACTAAAAAATAAATA
Source organism: Imbricaverruca yamaguchii (assembly GCA_034440575.1). Lineage (NCBI taxonomy): Eukaryota > Metazoa > Arthropoda > Thecostraca > Neoverrucidae > Imbricaverruca > Imbricaverruca yamaguchii. The sequence goes on from JAOTOL010001332.1 coordinate 45,153, forward strand.
ACAGCAGCTATCAAGACTTCAAAGCTACCACAATGCCCGGTCCGGCTGGAACCCTGTCCGACTAGAATATACCATGTCCGGCTGGAAACAGAACGTGCCACTGCTATCTGGCGCGACTTACAGGCAGAGTCCCGCGTAGGCGAGGGTAAGGCAAGGTGAGGTAGAAAAGGCTAAATACTACACTGACCCGAGTCAGCGTAGTTAAGCCAGTCAACTGGAGGAACTTTGACCGGAATCGAACGCACTTCATCAGCTAACATCAGAGAGGCCACGTAGCGTCGCTGACCTCCGACACCGATTGATCTCCGGTGGACTCGGCAAACTACCGGCTATGGGATCCGAAGCCACGACCTTACGGCCAAGAGTCCAACACCACACCGGGCGGGCTACCGCGACTGCTGGTCGGTGTTGTCGGTGTTCTACGAATCAGCGATGCTCTTCACGTCGGCTGAGCGTGATTGGAAGCTGCTGGCTGAGCGTGATTGGAAGCTGCTGGCGCACCACATTCCTCACCGACGAAAGGTGTTGATCCGAGCAAAACATCGCAAGCTGTTTACAAACAAGGAAATACACGAACACCCCTAACCTATCTCGAGGTCAACAGACAAATTGGACATTAAGCCACGAGGCGCACAAACATAAACTGACATGGCACAAACGACGCAGAAAAAACACGCAAGCAACAAACGATATGGTATGATATCCTTTGTATCGCATAGCCACCAAATGCGATATTAACATACTGGATTTACGCATGCACGCAGACACTAATGTTCCAACCTGGCATGGATAGACCCGCTATCTAAACATCACGGAGCAGTACATCATCACAATGACCGCGGGGTCAACGTGCGCATGGACACCCCAACATGCAGGGTCAACGTGGAAAAGTACACCACAATAAGCTCGCCAACAACTCCACTGGGGGTAGCCGCAAACCTTCGAGTTAGCCAAGTGAAAAGCCAGCTGACAGCCGAACGTGTCTGAAGGAAACAAAGCAGATACGGTGATCAATCGTTCGTCCGGAGGAGAAACTTCCGTCTTGGCGTGCTCTAACGTGGAGACTTGCTGCCTCTTGGATGGGCAGACGCACCAGACACCTACTCCGAGTGTGTGGACACCCCGAACGTAACCCCAGCCGAGTAAGCGTTGGGCATGACACTGGACGGACAGGTGACAAGGCGACCTGTGACCTTTGAACCTCCTGCGTGACCGTCCGCCACGAAGCCACTTCGAGAACGCCCGACAAGCGTCAGACGAGCCGCCGCCCGGCGCGGCCGGCCACGACCTCAAACATGACCGCTGACGGCTCAGTCAACTGTACCACGGCCGCCGAGCCAACACACGTCCCGAACACAGCCCTGCCTTTCTGCACCGACGCTGAGCGCGACGCAGCTCCGCCTCGGCTCCGCTTCGGCACACGAGCTCCACAAGCCCAGTCGGCGACAAATCAACAACCGCGCGACGTGGTCCCGAGGGCCAATAGTCTACACGACTACAGGTTAGTTACACATTATTCGTAAAATAGGGCGGAAAATACCAGTTTCTGAACACTTAATCGACATCCTTCCTCAGTAAGTATCGTCATCCTGCTCTTTGGTACGTGCTTATGAAAGGTTTGTGTCTCCTTTCTAAGAGTATCTTATTTATAATTATCATGTTACTGCTCTTGGTAAGGAATAGTGATGCACGAACATTTCGCAACGCAATTTCGGGTAAAGGGATTATCTATAATGTGATATGGCGTAGAGAACCAGTTTATGGCAAATGCAATTTTCTCCACGTCCCGAACATAGCTCTTCAAAAATTATGAACCTCAAAGCAAATGATACAAGTAGGTACCTACTCCATTGGTTCAAGTTTGAGTCTAAGACATCAAAAGCGTTTTAAATGACACCAATTCCATCGCATATTTAGACATCCTACTGTGCCCGTTTCGACATCTCACACCTAACGAAAAACCGCCATTTTAACCCTGATACAGGTAAGGTGCCGGTCTCTCAAACGAAAGATCTTGTGCGGTCCCACTTGTCGCCACTCTTCGTCCCCGGCGAAACGACGTGACATCGTCGACGCAACGTGACCCAACTTGGTCGACGAGTTACCAATAATGCGCCACCAATAACCGGTGTGCCGGGTTCGACCCCTTGCTGCAGGCCAGCCCACATCATCAAAGCACGCGCCTCCCAGCGTCACGGCTGACTGGACGGAGGAAAGCTGCCAGCTCAGGGCGGTCGACGAGCGGCCGCTTTGATCAGTGCCGCGAGCGCCACGAAAGCGGGCGTTTTTCGCGTTCCGAGCGCGACGAAAGCGGGAACTTTTCACGTGCCGCGCGCAACGAAAACTGGTGCTCCTCACGTTCCGAGCGCGATGAAACGGGTCGGCTAATTGGCGGATTATTCGTGCTCGATGACGTTGAGTCAGCCTAGAAAACTGATCATTTGCATTCATAGTGCAGAGGTTGACTTTGGTCGGCGTGAGCCGGGAACACGGCCGGCTGAACTGCCCCGGCGGGCGGATCAATCGAGACCAGCACGCGACTGCCAACCTCAGCGCCGTGACCGCCAGCGATGGCAGCGTCTCAGTACGGTGGCAAGTGTCTCCAGTGGTAATACATGTATTCGGTGATGATAAACATCTCACGTGGTGAGAAGTGTCTCTGGTGGTAATAAGTGCATCCGGCGGTGATGAATGTCTCCGGTGGTGATAAATGTCTCCGGTGGTAATAAGTGCACACGACGGTGATGAGTGTCTCTGGTGGTGATAAATATCTCCGGTGGTAGTAAGTGCATCCGGCGGTGACAAGTGTCTCCGGTAGTGATAAATGTCTCCGGTGGTGAAGTGTCTCGGTGTTGGTCATTTTTGGAACACATGGCGCTTGTTTCACAACGGCTATCTCGGCCATATTGGATTTACCATTCGGGATTCACGAGATATCCGGTGGTCTATTTTTGTGGGGGTGGGGTGGAGTGGGGAGTGGGGGTGGCACATTACCGCAGGGGGTGGTGGCGGATTAGTTATTGATGGTGTGCCGATGGTGTGCAAAAAAAAAACGCAAAAAACGTCTGTCGGAGTGCCCATATTAGTGTGCATCGATCGAAAACAATCTAGGCAACGCGGAGTTCCAACAAGCGATTCCTATCCCGCTTTTGCACGAGGGCCAGTCAGCTCAGTCACATGACTTCGTGAGAGCCGATCACATCACTCCGGCAGAGCCGATCAAATCACCCCGGCAGAGCCGATCAAATCACTCCGGCAGAGCCGATCACATCACTCCGGCAGAGCCGATCAAATCACTCCGGCAGAGCCGATCACATCACTCCGGCAGAGCCGATCAAATCACTCCGGCAGAGCCGATCAAATCACTCCGCGAGAGCCGATCACATCACTCCGGCAGAGCCGATCACATCACTCCGGCAGAGCCGATCACATCACTCCGGCAGAGCCGATCACATCACTCCGGCAGAGCCGATCAAATCACTCCGGCAGAGCCGATCAAATCACTCCGCGAGAGCCGATCACATCACTCCGCGAGAGCCGATCACATTACTCGGCGAGAACCGACCAGATCACTGAGCGAGATCACAGATCACAGACACTGTCCTGTCTGTGACCTGCTGTGCCACGCCACTCGCGGCACGCGGGTGTACTGTTCTAGAGGAGGGGTTGAGGCACACATCCCTACATTTTCGCACCACATGGGGTTGTCATCAAAAAACATTCCGAGGAGAAGTCATTTTCTTCTGCCTTCATAGAAACCTCACTTATGTTTTGTGATAAGCCTTGTCCACATTTCATTCACACCTCAAATTTTGGTACGAAAAAGAACATCCATGAACTGCGGGAGGCAGCGATACTCACCACATGTGCGAACGCACCTCACCGGTGAGGGCGTCCGCTCACCCGACAGACGGCGGCGTCTTATCTGAGAGCTGGGCGCCGCCCCGCAGTACATACCAGATGCAGGGTGCCTTGATTGCCTCTCTTGATTGTGATTGTCTCACCTGAGAGCTGGGCGGCTCTCTCTCACTCCCTCTCTCACCTGAGAGCTGGGCGCCGCGCTGCAGCACGTCGTCGATGTTCTCCATCATGATCCGCTGCACGTCGTGCAGCTCGCCGTGGATGTTGTTGAGGTTGCGCCGCGCCCGGCTGTCCGTGAACGACTTCTTCGTCTTCTGGATGTACGTGTCTGCGGAGCACAGGCACAGGTGGGACCCACCGCACGGGCGCGATCACGAGCGCAGCTGAGGACCGTCAGAGCACGCGACAGATCCACCGTCTCCTGACGATGCGCTCAAGAAACGCCGCTCCCAGATGGTGCGCTCGAGACCGGCCGCATCCCGGGGGACGTGCCACGGTCGGCAACCGGCCGGGGTGGAACGTCGGCAACGATTAGCGTTAGGGAACCCGACGCTACGCTACGTGAGACACCGTTTGTCTGCACAGGTCATGGAGGTCATGGAGGCCACGTCTGCATACACCACGGAGGTCATGGAGGCCACTTCTGGACACATCATGCAGGTCATGGAGGCCACTTCTGGACACATCATGGAGGTCACAGAGGACACGTCTGCACACATCATGGGGATCATGGATGTCAGGTCACCGTGCGTATATATGTAGCCGGGCATGCAGCTTCAGCGACACCACTGCGAGGTGACTTGCAAGGGCCGGCAACACCACGAACCGGCAGGCCTATACCGCACGGCCGGACAGAAGAGTGGAGGTCTCACGATACGACCTGCACACATTCACACGCGGCCCAACTCAACACTGGATGTACTTGCGCAACCCAAGTGTCCCAAGGACCCGGGTTGGGCCCTGGCGACTCATGTCTCTACTCTCTACTACTCGATCACTCAGCCACTGTCACTGTCTACTCAGTCACTCGTGCTTCGAGGTGTCGACGTTGCGCCGGAGTCGGGCCCCCGGGCAGCGCTCAACTGCGGCCCTCCACCGGAACGTGTTCACGTTCTCCCGCCATGTCAAGACATGGCGGTATCAGCCCAGGAGTGATGTGCCACACAATCGATAACAACAGAGCCGTTAATCGAGAGTTGGCGGGCCGCGTTCCGAGCAACACGACTTGGAAAGAATACGTTCCCAAGCACAACAGGCAACGCGACATTATTTTGCTTTTGACACACGGAACGAACTATCTGCAATTCGTAGTCGATACCATTGGCGCTTTCGACCAAGGGCGGCGCATCGAATCGCCAAGAGACCGATCCAATTTTAGGCGCTGTGTGCGAGTGGTAAACATCACTGACTCAAAAAAAGTGGTCAGTAACACCAATTTATCATAGCACGGCACAACACGCTGAACTGCCGATAGTCACCGGTCCACTCGAACCACCGTGCGACACTACGCACACACGGCTCTCTCCATCATTGGGTTCTTTTACGACGCATTCGATAGCTAGGATGTGTAGCGTCGTCAACCTCTCACGCCGATTTGTCGCGGGTGGACCCGGTAAATGTCGTTGGATGCGAGATTAGATTGATTGATTGATTATTAGGGTTTTAGGGTGCGTCAACCCAAATTGGGATATTTTGCGGATGCGAGATTAGAAACAACAATCTTATGATCAAGAGTACGACGCTCTACCAACTGAGCTACCGCGGCCCCTGCAAACATGGCGCACGAGCACACACGACAGCGCTCGTCACGTGCTGTCCAATGACAAGCTTCGGGCGCGAAATGTTCTCGATCGGCGCCACCACGGCACGCGCCAGACGCAGCGTTCGCCGCGGCAACACGTGAGCCGAGCCCAGTCCGACCGCAGCGCGCCCGGGTCCCACCTGCAAACGGCACACGCTCGCCTGGTCCTGCAGACTCACTGGTCACCAGAACCAGCCCAGTGACAACAATGATCCGCCATGGGGTCTGCGTCCTAGCATGTGTGAGTGTGTGTGTGTGGGCGGAGCGAGGGCCTTTCAACATGACATGCGGAGCTCAACACGGTCGTGTTACGAGCTTACTTTGAGCCGATTGGTACTTTCAGTGGTATCGAAATTATCATATTATAAATTATAAATCATAATATATTTTATACTATATAATACAATATATAACAAAGTACATTACATTACATATAATATAACATAGCCTACAATATGCCAAACTATATTTATAATATAATATAGTATATTGTATATAATATAATATAGCATATAAAAATAATATAATATAGTACATTATATATAACATATTATACGTTAGCACATTATAACAGTTAGCTTGCAGCGACAGTGGCCGGTCTGTTGGTCCGAGGTGCGGGTCTCGACAGGGCAGAGCCGAGCAGTACACGAACACCGGAGCGAAGTCGACACCATGTCGCCGGCGTGCCGGGCTCGGCCGGGCCGCACAGCGCGCCGACCGACGACAGCACCGTGCCATCGCCGACGACGACCATGAGGTGACCAACGCCTTCGTCGTCGGCCATCGTCCGTGCATCGTCACCACCGTCTGACCCGTCGTCATCACATCACGCCACCATCGTCCCATCCATTGTCACCGTCGTCCAATCCACCGTCACCATCGTCACCGTCGTCCGTACATCGACACCATCATCCGATCCATCGTCACCATCGTCCGTCATTCGACCATCGTCTGCTCCATCGTTCACCATCGCAAGACCCATCGTGGGGAGGGGAAGGCCGAGTAGTTAATGTGTTGGGCTCTGGGTACCAAAGTTTCCGGGTTCTATACTCACGCCGCTCGGGACATTTCCCAATCCTGCGGCCCACCGGCGAAACAGAGTGGGCGACGCCATTAACCGTAAATGTGCATACAGTGTGTCGTGAACCACCCAATAAACAAGCAAGACCATCGTTCCCATCGTCCGATCCATCGTTACCATCGTCCAACCAATCGTCACCATCGTCTGATCCATCGTCACCGTCGTCGGTCCATGGTCCCGATCCATCCTTACCATCGCCTGTCCATTGTAGCCATAGATCTATCCATCGTTATCATCGTCACCATCGGCCATCGTCCGTCCATCCAGTCCAACATTTCAAACGACCACATGCGTTACAAGGCTTCATATACCGTGCATCATACATCGGTGAAATGCGCACTGAAATTATTGCCACCCACACAGCGTTAGCCCTCGATTCGACCAAAACACGTCACCGTTCTTTTCGAACACGTGTTACCGCCTCCACCAATAGCCGTAATTTGTCAGCACGACGGGCCGCCAGCTGCGCGAGAGCGCTCCCGTTCACCAGCGGCGGGCCGTGTACTCAACTGCCGGCGACACCTCACTGACCAGCTCAGTACAAACGTCAGCAGGGTGGCGCACCCAGCCGTGCACCGGCTCCCAGTGGGGCAAGTCTGCGGTTCAAACCTGACCTTCGGCAAAAAACATGGTTGGACGGCTTCCACACGAACGACAGCGGCAACTTGATGCTGTGCACTCGCACTCCACTCCACGGTTGTTAACACGCACGTTGCGAGTTCACGGGCCGCCGACTCAACCTATCGAGTTCACGGGCACGATCTGCCCTGTTAAACAGACATCGCCATCCTCGCTCACCGTGGCCACTGTTAGCACTACGCGGAGTACCCTCTGTCATCGGGCCCTCAGCGGTCGGAACAGCCACGCTATGTGTGGGTCTCCAGCGGTCGGAACAGCCACGCTATGTGTGGGTCCGCAGTGGTCGGAATAACCACGCCCTGTGTGGGTTTTCAGCGGTCGGATCAACCACGCCCTGTGTGGGTTTTCAGCGGTCGGAACAGCCGCGCCCTGTGTGGGTCTCCAGCGGTCGGAACAACCACGCCCTGTGTCTCATTATGAATGAGCCCGTCAGTAAGCCTGCCGGTAAGCCTCAGAGTGAGCCCGTCAGTAAGCTTGCCGGCAAGCCTGCCAGCGAGCCTGTCACCGAGAGGCAGTGATCAGACTGATCTGCAAACATACGAAAAACTGACGCATCCGCCGTGTCTGAGTCTGCATGTGGTTGGAACTACTAACTGTCTCCACGTCAGGGGAACAAAATTACACACTTTCTTCTAAAAAAGAGCAAACAAGATACTTCACAGCCCAGCACAACACACGCATTTTGATCACGTCACTGAAACGCTAAAAATAAAACTGTCATTCGTAACTGCAATCAGTCGGCGAAGGACATCAGCTGGCTCTGTTATCTTTTGTTTGTTTGTTCTCCATTTCAATTGAAATTCAGGTGGAGCACAGAGCATGACAGTGATAAAATATTCGTGAACACGGATGGAACATACCACTTACCGAACATAGAGTCGGCATCCTTCCAAAGAAGTATCGATATCGTGTTTCTTGGTGTGTGCTTGTGAAGCCCTCATGCCTCGTTTCTAACAGGATCACGTTTATATATACCATGCTTATGCTTGGTATATATAACAAGATACCAAGTTTGTTTGAAGTAACAAGTTTTCTTCCGTCATGGGATGTTTACATTTGGGTTCATTCTGGTGCTGATGAATGATATACCTGTCCTGTGAAGCACACACTTACGAAACGAACTTGTTGTAATCCTATATTATCTATAAGGTTACGAACCAAAGATATCGAAATTATTATATCGAATATGGATCATATGGATCGATAGTATATCGATAAACGTATCGAAATTATATCAAATGTTAATATACAGGATGGTTTGCTGTCAAACTATCACCCTTGCATTCGACATCTTTCAATTACAGCCCTGGACACCAAGTTCGTGCAGATTCCAAAACTAGAGCAATGATACAAGCGAACATTCCATCGAAGTACATTTGGCTACAACGCTATACGGGGCACCCGAACACAAGGCACCACCTACAAAATGGCTGGTTCGCATGATAAGCAGACTAGTGTCGATCAATACTCCTAAGAATCATACATGAACTAACAGCATCACCATATGATTTTGCGGTGGGCAAGGCTTCTGTCCCATAGGTACACGGTTGGAAAATGTGTTAGGTGGTGTTGAATGGGAAGAGAGACTTAAAAGCCGTAATATCGCCACTCAACAACTCAGTGTCCTAACAATACTTTTCCGTCAAATGTGCAGGTGAAGGATCGAGTTGCTCTGGAATAGTGTTGTAGTTGGCGTATAGAGACACATCAACTGCATAGGCTAAGCAGCGGCGCTTTGCAATACTGAAATATGGGAAGGGAATACAGATAAACAGTGAAGTCTCATATGCAACCTACTGGCGTGGCATAGAGGCTGCTCGAGTTCGGCCCGCCAACGAATCACGATCGAACGAAGATCCGCAAAATAGCGCGACAAGACCGGCCGATACCTGCTTCAACAAGGAAGGCAAACTCAGCTGCAGATTAAGACTACCTGCTGGCCAGGCCAGGGCGACTCCGTGCTCACGCTTTGTGGAGTTTCACAGAGCCGATGACCACCGGTCACATAGCCTCTAAAAACCACTTGTAGTCGACCGACGAATTTGCACACGATAATGATCATGAGAAGGAAACAAATTGCATCTTCTTCGCGACCACCGCGCTTAATGATGACGTCACCACTCCACCACACTGGATATTAAGAGCTGATTGTCCAATACTAACGAAGCCTGAAAGAGCAATTTTAACCAATATTCTTGCCGTCTTTAGAGTCCATACCAAACAATTCAATTGTGTCCCCGAGTATACGAAATGGCCAACTTTTGCACTTCATGCACATGCAACATGCAACTGTAGCAATGGATATTATTATCACGACATTACTGCTTTTGAATACTCGCCTATAATTGCTGAGAATGGAAACGCAGTGTGGAGAGCAGCGGAGACAATGTCCGTGTTCCTGCAACTGCCCACAGCTTCCTTATTGGAAAAACATCTGAAGTTTGCCAAAGGAAGTATCTTCAACCCTTCCGTCAACATCCCAGAACTGCTGAAATGTTGGTTAAGGTCGTCACTTCCGACAATATTTAGCGTTGTGCAATTAACTGTTGAAATTAACGGAGCACTCTTTCTTTTTCACGCTCTACGTACCATGACGCGGGGATCGTGCACATCACCTCATACACACTTTACTGCATTGCTCGCCGCATGTATCGCTCTCAATCGCAATTAAGCAACACTCTCCATTAGGTAACACTCTCAATCGCGCTGACAAAAATTAGAAATTGGATGGATGCATTTCCAAGCCGAATATGCCATGCACGCCACCGATGTGCAGTGCACAGCGCACAGGGTCGGGGTCCTCACGACAGCAGACAAACACCGTCCAACCTGGTGCGATTACTGGCCCTGCCAGTGCACAGGGTCGGGGTCCTCACGACAGCAGACAAACACCGGTCAACCTGGTGCGATTACTGGCCCTGCCAGTGCACAGGGTCGGGGTCCTCACGACAGCAGACAAACACCGGCCAACCTGGTGCGATTACTGGCCCTGCCAGTGCACAGGGTCGGGGTCCTCACGACAGCAGACAAACACCGGCCAACCTGGTGCGATTACTGGCCCTGCCAGTGCACAGTGTCGGGGTCCTCACGACAGCAGACAAACACCGGCCAACCTGGTGCGATTACTGGCCCTGCCAGTGCACAGTGTCGGGGTCCTCACGACAGCAGACAAACACCGGTCAACCTGGTGCGATTACTGGCCCTGCCAGTGCAGTGTCGGGGTCCTCACGACAGCAGACAAACACCGGCCAACCTGGTGCGTTTACTAGCGCTGCCAGAAAGCCTGGTCTTGTGCCGGGAAGGCTGGGCTAGAACCGGTAGCCTGGTTTGGTGCCTGGCAGCCCCGCTCTGCTCTGCTAACATGCTCGCCAGTCTCAGCCGCTCCGGCCGACGTCGGCAGTGGTTAAAACGCGCGTTCGCGTCGCACAAGCGGGACCACTCTTGCGGAGTGCCCGCGGACCAAGCAAATTGCTCGCCACACATCCTACGCACGACCGAGATATTGCAATATACTCATCTGCGGAAATATGGCCGCCGCCCGCCCACCAGTCACCGACAAGATCGCTGGGAATATTAGAGGCGGCCAAGCGTGCAGGTAATGCCATTCCAGCCCGACCTTCGACGTCTCGCGCCACATTGGCGCCCATTTTTGCGACAAGGATCGGATTCGTCGTATCGCGTGATCTATTCTTGTATTCAGCTGTCGCGGACTCACTTCAGTTGCAGTCATTCTGGTGTTGAATCGTCAGCTTCTGCAATGGAAATCACCTCAGTTTATCACGGAAAATGGGATTGTTGCCATTCAAGCTTGTAACACCGCTCCGGTTATGCTACTCCCAAGGGTCTCTGTCTGTCTCTCTCGCTTCTCATCTCTATGTGCTGGTTTCTGTCCCGGTCCCGGTCCCGGCCTCTTCCCGCCCTCTCTGTTGACGTCGATGACGGCGCAGGCGGCCGTTTTTTTCTGGCAGCCGACGAGGAGTGTCAACACGGATAGAAGAGGCCCCGTAGACGTGTTCGCTTCAGGTGAAGCCAGCGCGAGAGTGCGCCGGTCGCGCCTCCGGCCACCAGGCATCCGGCAACAAAACCACCACGCGGCGGAGGCAACCGACGACACACGCCGACCGACGACCGACGACCGACGACACACTCCGACCGACGACCGACGACACGCTCCGACCGACGACACACTCGGACCGACGACCGACGACACACTCCGACCGACGACCGACGACACACTCCGACCGACGACCGACGACACACTCCGACCGACGACCGACGACACACTCCGACCCACGACACACTCCTACCGACGACCGACGACACACTCCGACCGACGACCGACGACACGCTCCGACCGACGACCGACGACACACTCCGGCGCGGCAACGCCCCGCCACACCACCGCACTATGGGCCAAAATGGCTTACAAAGTGAAATTCGAATTTCGAAGTTCGTCAAAACTTGACAATTTTACCGCAGACCGTCAGTAAAATGTTCTCAGCGTTCAAACAGTGCTGGATCTTCGATACACCAGCAACAGGGTCCGTATATAACACAGTAAGTCATACTATTATAGCGTGCTTATGTGTCGTTGCTAACGTCCAATTCCATTCTCAGGTTTTAAGTATTTTCATTCTTCTTACAAGGCTCGAATCCAATAATATTTTCGTATTATCGAATTGCTCAGATCATAAGGAGTAGAATAGCAGTATAAACGACAGATTTAACGCCTCCAGCAAATTTCTGCAAGTAGTCTGCAGGCCCCCAGCCCGAGGCGACCCGCCACTTGACCCGCGTGAGGCCCCACGGGCCCGCCCGCCCCTCCGGGATATCAGGACCAAAGAGGCGTGTTTGTCCCCTGTCACAACTAACACCGTGCGACGGGGGAACTCAGCCTCCAGGACTCCGTCAACCCCGGGGGACGTGCGCGACTACCCCGATAAAACTGAGCTGGTGGGCAGGACCGGGGAAGTTGTCCTGCCTGCTTGGTGTTGCAGGGTCAGGTGAAGGATATGTATTTGGTTGAGATGGGCATTGGAATGGGAGCGTATGGATGGAAGGACCAGTGAGGTACTCTTAGACTGACCTCTTCCCGGACGCCTGGTTGCCTGGCCGCCGGATCCTTGAGGCACACAACCCCCCCCCCCCCACGACGTAAAGGTGATGCCTAGTCGGGGGGACTGAAAGTTAAATAAGCCAAATCCAGTCGACACTACAAAAGATCCATCAAAGTTAATGAGGAGTGGCTGAAGCAATATGTCGTGATCGTGAATGGTGCATCGGCAACTGATCTTCACCGTGTGCGTCGGTTGAGTCAACAGAGAACAGATGCCACTCGGCCTGAGCACCCTGCACGCTTGGATCCGACTCTTCGAGTGTGTCTTGCACACCAGCTACATACCGAACATAAAAAGTGGCAGCGTAGGTCAATAGCTGACAAAGAGGAAGTCATTCAGCGCAAGAAGATAGTCCAAGATTAGTTCTGACATCTTCTGCACCTCCACGTGGACCAGTGCAGAGCAGGTAGCGGCGGAATGTCGAACGGCGGCAACACGACCAGACGAGCGTTCAGGCACGTGTCAGATCTGGCCGAAGAAACTGGTGTTCATGAAGGGCTCATCCGTCGCCTCCACACCATCATGCAAGTACTGGCATCCTGCAAGTAAGGGCAGGTGCCAAATCGACCCAAATAAATTCGCCAACTACTGCGACTGCATGGCGGAGCTCTATGTTGCGATTTATACTTGGTACCCAGTGCCAGTAACACTGCACAGAGTGCTAACCTACAGATATAAAGTCATGGCATCACTGCCCTTTCTAATCAGAATAATGAGCGAGGAAGCCCAGATGTCTCGCAATAAGGACGTCCATGCATGCAGCATCGGTCACGTGCGGAAAGACTCGCGAATGCGCGGTTTTTCCGTGTCGCTGATCGGTGATGAGCGGCATATCATCGACCAGTTCAGGTACCTGTTGTCAAGCGGTGGCCCGCTCATCAGCTCCTCCGTCGCAAATCAGCGTTTTCAATCAGCAACCCGAGGTAAGAGGTCCTTGACTTCAGACCTTTTTGAGCATGCTGAAAGCCATTGCAGATCAAAACATTAGCGACTGAGCCTTCAGTGAGCGAGGGATTTGGTTTTGCATGGTTTTCATTGTTTCGCTTTTATTTGCATAATTTTCGGTGCTCCCCGATGGTTGATGCCGAATATATGCTTCATGTTAGCGAGTGCGTACAATTACTACAAACAATCACATTGCCGAATTCATCGTATTCGCAAATGTTCGAGAACAAATGCTGCATAGTTGTCAAATGACTCGCACCGCACGCTTTTATACGACCTATTAACTATAATAATATTTCACCATACTGCATCCTTATTGACGGAATCAGCTTTTAGGGTAAAAACCGTCCCCGAAAACGACTTTTTATGTATGTGCCTTGAAAATTAAGTGGCATATCACTTTTCAGGCCGTTCTGGCCCATGGTGCACCGCCCCCAGTCACACGAGACCGGACGTCCGCCAGACTGCGCTCCAGCTGAGCGCACCAAAGCGCCGCACCGCGCCACCGCCGCCCGCCGACGACAGCCGAGCACACCCACCCGCAGCAGTGTACATGTGTGCGTGGTAGGGGTTTTAGGGCGCATCGACCATCACAGATCGCTTAGCACCCATAACAGAACAGAAAACTACTCAGCCAGAGCCATATCTTACTGTCGTGGTTCGGTGACTGTTCTTCAATGCCCTGAAAAGGGGAAAGTGTGGTTTTATTAAAACCACACTTTCCCCACGCATCGACACACCTTTCTTCAGCGGTCCGAGTCGTCTCGAAGAAGACTGGGTAATGTCCTGCTGGCTCCAAGGTAAGCGGCACCCACCGACGGCACCCGAGCGCACCCGCCGGCGGTCGAGGCGTCGCCGCCGACGCAGCAGAGTCGCGCCGGCGACGCGCCGTCTGGGCCGCACCGCGACCGACGCGATCCCGTCAGCGCGGCGAGCGCAGACGACGCCGGGCGCGCCGGGGATATCAGGATAATTAGAGCGGCTGACCGGCGGTACGGCGACTGCCACACAACAGACTGCCCTGCATGTGTTCCGCGCCGCCGTCGCCACCACCACGCGCACTCTGGCGCGTGCACGAGGCATCGGCTCGGGCGAGATGGCGATCACGTTGACACTGTTTGTCGCAGCCGAGAGCTTTCGGCCAACTGTGCCCTTGTTCCCTGATGCAGTATTCACGACAGGAAGTCCAACTGTAGCCTGCATTCTATATAGATATAAATGGTCGATACATCGTTCCATCAAAATGTGAATTCCAGCAAAATAAGTGTATCTTGTTAAGTTAGCCGGAGGTAGGTACAATAAACTGGTGACTGTAGGAGTACTAAACAATAAGATACAATAACATACAGGAAACAATAATAAGGGCCGGCGAGCTTCCACAAAACAGAGTGGACAGGTAAATGGCGCCGGGCTGACGGTCGGGTGGCTGGCCCACGTGACCACATCTCCGCCACAGGAGATCACAGCCGCCAGAGACAGCGAGAGCGAGACAGGGACAGAGACAGAGAGACAGAGAGACAGAGACAGAGACAGAGAGAGAGACAGAGAGAGAGACAGAGAGAGAGAGACAGAGAGAGACAGAGACAGAGACAGAGAGAGAGACAGAGAGAGACAGAGACAGAGACAGAGAGAGAGACAGAGACAGAGACAGAGACAGAGACAGAGAGAGAGACAGAGACAGAGACAGAGACAGAGACAGAGACAGAGACAGAGACAGAGACAGAGACAGAGACAGAGACAGAGACAGAGACAGAGACAGAGACAGAGAGAGAGAGAGAGACAGAGAGAGAGAGAGAGAGAGACAGAGAGAGAGAGAGAGAGAGAGAGACAGAGACAGAGACAAGAGACAGAGACAGAGACAGAGACAGAGACAGAGACAGAGACAGAGAGAGAGAGAGAGAGAGAGAGAGAGAGAGAGAGAGAGAGAGAGAGAGAGAGAGAGAGAGAGAGAGAGAGAGAGAGAGACAGAGAGAGAGACAGAGAGAGAGACAGAGAGAGAGACAGAGACAGAGACAGAGACAGAGACAGAGACAGAGACAGAGACAGAGCAGAGACAGAGACAGAGACAGAGACAGAGACAGAGAGAGACAGAGACAGAGACAGAGACAGAGACAGAGACAGAGACAGAGACAGAGACAGAGACAGAGACAGAGACAGAGACAGAGACAGAGACAGAGACAGAGACAGAGACAGAGACAGAGAGAGACAGAGACAGAGAGAGAGAGAGAGAGAGAGACAGAGACAGAGAGAGAGACAGAGAGAGAGAGAGAGAGAGAGAGAGAGAGAGAGAGAGAGACAGAGACAGAGACAGAGACAGAGACAGAGACAGAGACAGAGACAGAGAGAGAGAGAGACAGAGAGAGAGAGAGACAGAGAGACAGAGAGAGAGAGAGAGACAGAGAGAGAGAGAGAGAGAGAGAGAGAGAGACAGAGAGAGAGAGAGAGACAGAGAGAGAGAGAGAGACAGAGACAGAGAGAGAGAGAGAGAGAGAGAGAGAGAGAGAGAGAGAGAGAGAGAGAGAGAGAGAGAGAGAGAGAGAGAGAGAGAGAGAGAGAGAGAGAGAGAGAGAGAGAGAGAGAGAGAGAGAGAGAGAGAGAGAGAGAGAGAGAGAGAGAGAGAGAGAGAGAGAGAGAGAGAGAGAGAGAGAGAGAGAGAGAGAGAGAGAGAGAGAGAGAGAGAGAGAGAGAGAGAGAGAGAGAGAGAGAGAGAGAGAGAGAGAGAGAGAGAGAGAGAGAGAGAGAGAGAGAGAGAGAGAGAGAGAGAGAGAGAGAGAGAGAGAGAGAGAGAGAGAGAGAGAGAGAGAAAGAGAGAGAGAGAGGAAGATGCGACGTGAATTTATACTTCAGCTAGCAATTAATGAGACTATCTAGCAATTACTACATTTGGATACTGACTGCCATTTGGAAGAAAAAGATTAGCCACCAGAAACAAAGTTAAATGACCACATAATTTGAGTAAAAATAACAAGGAAACTGGTTTCCAATTTGCATTCAGCCTCTTGCGTTTTATTTTTCACATGCTGACTAAGGGCATGTCGACAAAAGCGGTCGGAACTTTTGACATACGAAAAAATAACACTCGTTGTCGAGTGTTTAGTTTTTGCTTTGCTAGGGAATCTGAAGGCACAAAAGCTTGGGATTATATTCAGCACATGAGGAAAGCACAACCAATGCGGCAGTATTGTCGCGGCGGAGCTGCCACAACCCCCATGTTGGTCATCACCACGCCACTTCAACCAAGGCCGCTCTTCTGCACGACGCACGCTGGAACGTTCACACCACAGCAGCACATCTATCGTGGTGGTGGATCGGAGTTTAGGGGCGCGTCGAAATCTAGGGTCACTTTGCGCCCAAGCACATCTATCGTGCCGCTGCGGTGAGGCGTGCTGGGCGCGCCGACCCGCCCACCCTATTCGCGCCAGGTGACGTGCGCCAGGCGCCAGGCGACGTACGGCGGCTGTCGCGCGGGTGGCCGCACCGCCGAATTTAGCTCCGCTCGGCGGCCGCTCATTGCCCCAGGGCATTCCAGGCTGCCGCCCAGACCGGAGCGGCCGTCCGGCCGGAATCGAGTGAATCGATCACGTGCGGCGCGGCGCGAGAGGTCGCCGACGGGCCGAAAGGGCGCTGGTGATCCGACGGCGCGCCGACCGCGCCAGAGGTCGCCGACGGCCAAACAGATTGTGATCCAAAAGGGAGCCGATGGTTCCAGAGGGCGCCAAAGACCCGAGAGGACGCCGAGTATTCGAGAGGACGCCGAGGATCCGAGAGAGCGCCGACGGACCGAGGGGGCGTTGATGATCTGAAAGGGCGCCGACAGTCCCAGAATGGGTCGAAGTCGCGACAGGGTGCCGACGACTCGACACAGCACAGCTTTGCAGTGTGGAGGCGGGAGACGACCGTTTCTGCCAGAGGAAAGGCAGCAGGAGGTCGCCGGGGTGGGGATGGGAGTGTATTATATTACGCTTACGCTCATATCCAGACGCGGTACATAAACCAAGTGGTTCCGGCGAGCACCAGCGGACCAATTACGCCTCCAGCTGCTTCGAGGCATGCGATATTAGACTGCATAATGTATGCCTGCCGAGGAATACGCAGGACAATATGACGCTACCGCCGGCGGCGCCGGACATTTGAAATTAGTCGGGACGGACGTCGAACGCGCGGCCAGCAAGTTCTGGATAACCTCCCGCGCATAATTTGCTCGCGATCCGCACGTACCGCTCAGAGGGACGCAAAAGCATTCCGTGAGCTGGTCGGCGTGTGGCCGGAAGTTTCCGCGAGTTGTCAGAAGATTACCGGAAAGCAGTAGCGACAGAACTGGCGGGCGTGTCCCTTAACGACGGCCAACGTCAACCCGTGTCGTCCACTTACTTTGCCTCTACGGCTTTCAGCGCAGACCGAGAAAAAAGGCGCCAAATCAACGGCCGACGCCGTGCCGCCAAATCCGGAAACTTCCGTCAGCAGCGGCGTCAGCCTGCGTCCCGCGTTGGTTGGCTAGTTATATGAGTTTTAGGACGGATCGACCAGGTTCGGTTATTTATACGCCCATGTTGATGGTCATGCGCCCATGTTGATGGTCATGCGCCCATGTTCGCCGCCAGAACGCTTCCGGCCTGTAGAGCATCACCGCAGGCGACCCCGCGGACCAGGGCCGACACACCAGCTGTCGGTGAATAACGGCGCCGAGGCCACACGGTCGCCCTCGCCGCCACCGCCGACGCCACGTTCCCGCCACACGGCCGGTTTATGGCGCCACCGCGGTAGTGCCATAAATCCGCTCGGCGAGCGCGCCGCGGGCTTCTGGAGCCGCGCGTGAGCACTTCGCTGAGTACAGCCGGGTGTGATGGCGTCAGGAGAACGAGACGATATTTATGTTGGGGCTGCATCTCCATGCCCAGACACGTTCAAGGCCGGACGATTGAGGAAGAGTCGGTCCGGGAGCAGAATATATTGCGGCATATGTCGTGCGCAAGACTAGAAACATTTAACTTTGACTACTGTCGTCTTGAATACTTATTGTTAGTTAGTTATTTGGGTTTTCGGGCAATACTCATTGTTACTGCGCCTTGTGCCTGTGAAGTTTCCCACGGCTTCAACATTAGTAATGCCAAAAACATCATTGATACCCATTTTTGAGCATTTAAACACAATCACAACGATCAATAGTGACGACAAACCAAGCCACGCAAAACCAGAACATTTTGACATTGTTGACGCATTTGGCCTTGAAAATGTTGACCTGAGGCCATGGAATTTGCACACAATACAGTTCACTACCGTACCCATCTTCCCTACGAATTCCGTTGCTCAAGCGTTAATAGAAGCCGAGATCTTAGGGGGACGGAATCCGCCCTCCTCCAGTGCGCGTAATTTTCACAAGCCCTCCAGGGAGCGTGTTAACACTTCGATACACGACTACAAGGCAGTACAAGGTTGTCCAACCCTCCATGGGTCGGGATGTTCTTGTTGGACCCTTACCAAGCATCTTCTCCAATCTGAGCTACAATGGATAACGCGGACGAAGGCGGAAGTTCAAGCATTCTTCATGCACTGCCATCGTCAATTTTGCGAGTTCCAAGGCACCTTGTATTTGCCGCAACAATGGGACTTGCGCCCGTAAAGAATAGCAATCGCAAACGCAAATAAATAAATAAATACATATATATGTATATATATGTATTTATGCATAAATATATATACATGTATATGAATATATATACATATATGTATATATACATAACGGCTGTCCATCTTCCCTCGCAGCGCATACTTGAATGCCGCACGCCAATCAGCTAGTTCCATAGGGTTTCAGGCCGGCCCGACTACCGCGGCCATTTTGCGCCCATCAAATACCGCACGTCGAACGGCTTCGGCACGACGTTGCACATGCAACAGGCCAGCCGCCCTGTGCCGTAACTTTCCCGCGCCATTCGTGATCGATTTCCTGGCGCCACTCACGGCCGGGTTGACGTGCACCGACGCGCACTCGGAGCGGGCCACCGCTGCTCATCAACGGGTCAGCCATCAGAGCCCCAGCGGCATGAAGCGTACCGACCCCCCCCGCAGCATCACCCCCACCCACCCCCTGTTCTCCTGCCGGGGCCTACTGATGTGGCCCTGCTCGACAGATGCTGACCAGCTGCTTGCTAGCTCATTTTCCCCGTTTGCATGAGCAGCAAAACTTCCGAATACGATGCGATTATGAAAACTTGCGAAAATAATGTTCTTGTAAACGGGCTTTGGCGTAGCAAAACATGCGAATATCTTAACGCAAATGTACGCTTCGGTAAGTGGAAGTTAGCTATTAGCGCCAACCATTAACAAATAACGGCACGGCTGCAAGGGTCTTGATACATTTTGGTGCTATTATGTGCTACGTTTTCAGTACATGTAGGGTAATTATGGAAATTGAACGTTTTTTAATTACAATTGCAAACCTGGTCATGAAATACAAAAATCAGACATGCAACAGCTGAAATCAGCGCTGAGACGTCACGTTATTAGTGCCTGCCCCAGTCGTCAGTTTTACGATTTGGCGGAGTGTTCAACTTGCGGATTTGTGACAGCGTTTGTGCTTTGCTGACCTTTCTCTTGGATTGCGTAGTGAACCTGACTTACCCTGTTCATTTGATCATTGCACAGTCTGGAGCAATGCACCATTAAATTGTCTGGAACCTATACTATAGAATATAGTCTGGCCTGGAAACAATGCACGGTTTGATTCACGAAGAAGAAAGGGCTATGCTGCCATCGACAACGCGTCATCGGCTCCGTGAATCCTCCGAATTTACAGATACCTTATATCTCTTCCCAACAACCTCAAACTACGTTGATATTTGATGATACACTGTGTTGGTGTACGCCGTTGCTCGAAGCAGGTGCGTCAGAATCGCAAAAATGCGCCAAATATTCGAAACCTTTCACCACATTGCGTCAGCCGTCAAATCGTATAAATCCGATTAGGTGTCTGTTTTGCTCTTATTTATTTATTTAACAATACATGTCCTCCACGTGCAGTGGCTGTTACGGACAGTCTGGGATGAACTCACATATATTTACAAAGAAAGGATAGATGTGTGGTCAATAGTGGGAGCAGATGCGCAACAGACATTCGTACGCCAACATAATACAATATCCACATCACTTTCCGCACTGCATACACCGTACTTGCAACACGAGCTATACACGAGTGGCTTGTATAAGTGATAGGAAAGCGATGGCCTAAAGGTGACTTCGTAGCGTACACATATCCATGTTGTAAGTTTTTTTTTGTGGGACTAGTGTTGTTCGTGGAGATACGCTAGTGCATGTTTCTTGAAGTTAGACAGCCTCGATGTTTTAGTTTCAGTAGGAAGTTTGTTGTAGTGGAAGACAGACGAGTAGAGAAATCTCCTGCGGCCAGCCTCTCTGTGTATGGCTGGCAGGCGCAGATGGTCGTCTGCACGTGTGTGACGGCTTCGTAGGGTAGAGTTTGAAGTGACTTCACCGGCAATGTGCGTAGGCTCACCCGTCAGAATGATCTTGTGGAGCAAAGTGAGACTGTGAAATAGGTACAGATCAGCTGCAGTGAGGAGACCCAACTCGTTTCGGACATCAGTAATATGATCAAATTTTCGGAGACCTGACACGACTCTAGTGGCGAAGTTAATGATCTTGTCTAGTCTGTGGATATTTGCGGACGACCCGTTCCCGTAAACAGATATGCAGTATCGGATATTGGATATAACTAGGCTATTGACTATAGTGAAGAGGGTGCTGGTCGGCAGATGGTGACGCAGATGGTTCAGGGCCAGAAGGAACCCAGTACACTTCCGGACAACAACAGCTACATGGGAATCCCAAGACATGTGGCGATCAAATGTTACCCCAAGGTTCTTACACGAATGTTTCTCATCTATCGCGGCGTCCCTAAAGCACACTCGTATCGGGGTAATATTGCGCAGATTTTGACGCGATCCGAGAGTAAGAAGCTGAGTTTTGGTCGGGTTCACCTTCAAGCCGTTATCCAGGAAGTAGTCGTAGAGTTGGCTCAGGCATGTCTCCATCTGACTTATCAAATTTGGGAGATCAGGTTTCCGACCGGAGATGAGGACCTGTGTGTCGTCTGCGAACTGGGTGACATGTGCTACCGGGACGTGCAGACTGAGGTCGTTCGAAAAGATGCAATAGAGAAGTGGACCTAATGATGAGCCTTGAAAGACACCTATGTTGTTTGGGAGAAAGTTAGTTAGTTATTAGGGCTTAAGGGCGCATCGACTACATTGGTCATGTAGCGCCCATTGTTTGGGAGAAAGGAGGAGAGATGCCTGTTTCCGTGTTGATCTGAGATCCTAACAGCCTGCGTGTGACCTCCCAGATATGCTTTAAACCAGTCGGTATCGATTCCATGGAGTTGAAGTTTAGTGAGCAGTTTGGTGTGGTCTATGACATCGAAACATTTATTGAGATCCAGAATGCAAAGGAGAGCTACTTCCGAACGGTCCATTGATGCTAGTATTTCGTCCGTGACTGAGATAAGGGCGGTTTCCGTAGAGTGGCGTGGTCTGAAGCCGTGCTGAGTTTGGGCCAGTAGGTGGTTTGAGTTTAGGTAGTGATAGAGTTGTTTCTGCACTAATCTCTCAGTGATCTTGGCGATAACCGGAACCAGTGAGACGGGTCTAAAATTAGAGGGATCCGAAGGATCTCCTGATTTGTGAATGGGAGTTACTATTGACTGTTTCCAAGTGGAGGGTATATCAGCTGTAGTCAGGCATGTGTTTATAATGTCAAGCAGCACTTCGCCGATAAAAAAGAACAGAAATTTGATGACCTTAATACAGATCCCGTCGGGTCCGCACGCACTTGTGCTTCTCATGTTTATGACGATATTGGCTAGCTGTTCAAGAGATATGGGTGATACTTTATAGGAGCTGGTAGAGACGCGCGATAGCCGACAACTGGGAGATGTGTGTTCAGGTATGTTTGCCTGGAGTTTGACTTCTGCTGATATTTTTGGTCCGACACTAACAAAATAATGATTTAGCTGCTCAGGTAGAACCTGAGGTTGTACTCTGTGAGATCCTTTTTTGTATCGATAATAGGCTTGATAGCACGCCACGCAGCTGATGGGCCTTTTTTAGCTATCTTTCCGCTAATCTCTTCCCTACAGTCAGCTCTAATAGCTGATCGAACTTGTCGGTTAAGTATTTTGTAAGTGTTTCTATCTTGTAAGCGCAAGGCTACATTTCGCCGATGCATGAGATGTTTGGTAGCTTCGCTAACATGTGGTGCTGTTGGGTTCCGAATTTTGATGTTTCTGAGTGGCAGGTGCTCGTCGAGGATAGGTGTCAGCAATCTCAGCAGTGTGTCCCATTTATCGGTTACTGAGATGCGACCAGTGACCTGGACCCAGTCGATCTCACCAAGGTCAAGGGTCAGTTCGGAGTCGTCCGAAAGAACGTGATTGTATCACGGTGTTAACTGAGGCAGGCCTGTTTACTTTAATTGAACATGTGATAAATTTGTGGGGACTGTAGTGGCAGAAACTCACTTTGGGTCTGTCGACAGAGGTGGGTGAATTTGTTATGATGACATCCAATAAAGAGCCTGTGGAGAATGTAGGGCGCTTCACTATCACGGTAAGTGAATAGTTTCTGACGAACTCAAGCAGGTGTGTTTTGCTGGGGCAATTTGCCGTGTCGAGAAGATTGCAATTTGGATCACCTGCGAGGTAGAAAGTGCCGGTAAAGTTCAGTGTCGCCAATTGAACCTGTCTTTCGAGCTCAGCAAAGTCAACATTTAAGGCAGGTAGACTGTTACGAGGAGGTCGATAGATTGCCGCCAGAATGAAATACCTTCCGCTTTTACCTTTGACTTTGGTCCAGAGTGATTCTAATTTGGAGCTCGAGTTTGGAAGCGTATAAATTTTCAAAACGGTAATAGTAAGCGCTGACTTGGCGATAATCGCCACCCCACCGTAGCCACTAGAGTCAGGCAGGTCCGCACGTTTTAACTGGTAACCAGGGAAGTTAATGAGACGCGTGGGGGTGCTAGGTCGCAGCCAGGTCTCAGTCACCACAGCTAGGTCTAGAGAGTAAGAAAGAAAGTCGTGTTGTAGCTCAAGTAGCTTAGGTTTCATAGATTGGGCATTTATGAGTCCCAGGAGCAGCTGCCCTTTGCGCTCCTGAACCGTCGCCTGGCTTGTTCCGCCCCGTGATCCCCGTCGTCTGCCACCCCTGGCGCCGCGCCTGCCCCGTCGTGTTTTCTTTGGCGTTGTCATGGTAACGCCGACGGTCTGGTTTCTCGTTCTACAGATGCGAGGGTGGTGACTGGCGGGAGTCAAGGTCGCGTAGTTGATGGCGTCGCGTACTACGCCACTCTACGGCTGCGTGCGCGTTGCTGACCGGGGGACGTGATGGCGTTGAACATTTGGACCAGGGCGATGGTTAGCAGAAACCTGATGATGTCTGTATGCATGGTAGAGCTGAAAATGGAAGACCGGTAGAGCTGAAGATGGAAGACTGGTAGAGCTGAAGATAGACGATAGGAGGTAGACGTCACTGTTGTTAGAGTCACAAGAATTCCGAGCGGCACCAAGTCGTCAGTCCTTCCGATCGGAACTTTTGCGAAACGAGCAGATCGTAAATTTTCGTTCACGACTGACCTGCTCATGTAAACGGGGTAATTGGGTGGTTCTCGACGCACTTTATGGACGATCGTAGCTTATGACGCCACCCACACTATTTCGCCGATGGGACGAGGAACTGATAGATGCCCCGAATCGCGTGAATGTTTAACCCGGGACCTTGGCATCCAGAGCTCACCATGTTAACCACCCGGGCAATCCCGCCGAGAACTAATGACCGGCTGATGTCACCACTAATCAGCACTGATCGCTTTGCTGTCGTATGTACTGTAACATACTGATCTCCTCGACAACAGTATGCCATCCATTCACACTTACCACGGAGATATGAGGAGTCCACTGGTCTATTAGGCACTTGCGAGGAAACGCAACACGCAAGGGAATCCAAGTGGATCAACTGCACGACGGATTCCAATAGCAGCACCAAAAAACACATTTCCAAACACATCACA
Source organism: Imbricaverruca yamaguchii (assembly GCA_034440575.1). Taxonomy (NCBI): domain Eukaryota; kingdom Metazoa; phylum Arthropoda; class Thecostraca; family Neoverrucidae; genus Imbricaverruca; species Imbricaverruca yamaguchii. The sequence continues at coordinate 69,673 of JAOTOL010001332.1, forward strand.
GATGCAGCTCAAACCCACATTTGGAAGGCACTGCAGACTGGGCATTGTTGCTGTGTTGTAGTTGTTGTGACGCCGATATGTTGTTGTTGGCCCGTGCTGCGGCTCTCTGGAGACAAGCACACCCACCACCGCGCGCCGGTCGCCGGTGACACGGCGACAACCGAGCAGGCCACCGCGCGGCCCCGAATTGGCGGGGTGACAAGTGAGCGGGACGGGCCATCCATAACACGCCGCACAAGTTGGGTCCCGAGACGCCGCCTGTCGCCGGCCATCACCTGCGGCGCGCCGCCGGCCACCCGGCCGAACTGCCTGTCGCGCTCGTCTAGTCCAGGCTCGGCACATCTCACGGCCGATAGACGCAGGTCGCTCCGCTCCTACGGTGCTCCCGCGCAGCCAATGCCAGATTTACGTTAGTTAGCTATTTGGGGTTTGGGAATTTCCGGTGGAAAATGTGGGTAATTTCAGGTTGAAGATATTAACTATCCTGTTCCTGACATTAAAGGCTTTTTGTTGCGCTCTTCAGCCACTTCTGCGCATGCTTCTCAAACATCAATGGGCTTGCGGTGGTATTCAACGAGCTCCATTCACGAAGAAATACGGGCTTTAACCATAAATTATCCTGTGGCTGTTAGTAAGTCTGAACACTATGACTTCATGACTTGGTGATGTTTCTGTTGGGGACATAGGGCGCGCTGCCACGCCGCCGCCGGCCGACTGCCACACCGCCGTCAGGGCAGGCCGCCACGCCTCCGCCAAAGCCGGCTGCCACACCACTGCCGGAGCCGGCTATGACACCACTGCCGGGGCCGGCTATGACACCGCCCCCAGGGCCGGCTACGACACCGCCGCGTGGAAGGTCGCGCTGCCAGCGTACCGTCGCAGACTGCGCCGAGCTTTGAGCGTTATGTTGAGTTGCAGGCGGAATACTTATACCTCGTCTGATGAGGACCGTGGAGTCCATCATACAGTCCAAGAGAGACTTTGCGGATAGGATTGAGTGAGTGTGGAGTGATTGTAGACATTGCAATTATTTATCAACTGTTCCTGACAATACAGAAATGCATTTGTTCAAAATGCATTGATGATACTACAGCCGTCGCAGCATACGTTCTCACATCATTTCGTACCGTGAAATAACTAAGCTAAGCGATCAGTATCTGTCTTAAGCGATTCTGATAGCATTAAGTATACTTAAACACCCATTGCTCACGACGGGATACTTAATAAGAAAACCAGTACTGAACAAATGGGATTATATTTCATCAAATACCAGAATGTCAGTGCAGATAATGGAATGCTCCAATTACTATGATCGATTGGCGATTCGACCGGCCATGCAGAATGTTTCCTAAAGTTTACTTTTGGTCTGGCGGAACTGCATATCATGTGTGTATACAACATTACCATTCCAATAATCAGGTATGTGTAAAATACAAGTCAAGATAAATCTTGCCACACAAATTCATAAAATAGTGATGAATTTGACACGTTGCACCGCTATTCGCAGCAATACTATCGATACGACTGTACAGCAATGTAGTCGTACAATACCGTAGTGTCAATAATCAGCAAAACGAATGTAGACGACCAGCAAAACGAATAGCCTACAAACGGACCACGACCTGCCAAATGTCGCATGCACTTACAAATTCACATACAGGAGGATCAGACATGGTCTGGAGGGTAATCCATCGTGGCACTGGTATGACCACGATCGTTTTCCGGTGCCATTGCCTGCATCCATGGGGGCGAGGGAACACATCCGCTTTCAGTAAGTTCGCCTCCTGCTCCCAACGTGGCAGAACCGGCTCATGATGGGCCCGATAATGTTACACATGATAGCTCACGCAAACACCATGGATGGAACGAATATGAAGTGTTCAGATCTTTTGAAAAGGCGACGCCAACGGGCATTCAGGCGGCCGAATACGTGCTTCGCCACCATTCTTGCTGCTCCGAGGCGTGCGTTGTAGAACTCCTTCGCCTGGTCTATCTTCGAAGAATGATCGAATGGTCCGTTGTACGCCTTCGTCAACCATGGAAGTAGTGGATACCCCCCATCGCCGGCGACCACCAGGGGAACCTGCCGTCCACCGATGTATACAGAACCCTGTAATAAGTGCAGCAAGTGATTCAATTGAATCATGCATCGACAGTGATGTCTCCTGGTTTGACTGATTACAATTGCGGTTTTGCTAAGGGCCTTTGGCATGCTACTGCCACTTTTCCGTCAGGGTGAACATCACACATAAAGCATTCGCAAAAATAATTCGCGGTTGTTTTCAAAACGGAAACTAAAAGCTCTAGCCAAATATTGATATATTCGATACATTTTGAGTTTTCATTTTTCCCCAAGTTGTCTTTTTCTAATGGGTAGAGCGGACCTAAAAACGTTCTTTGAATGCAACTAGCTCTCGTAAAAATGCCTACTAAAGGCAGAACCTTCGATTTTAGCTCTAATGGGCAAAATGGGGTCATACAGCGTCATTATATGGGCGTTGCATAACCAACGCAGTCGATGCGCCCGTAAGCCCAAATAACCAACCACCGAATGGGAAAATATGCAAAAAATAATAATTAATGAAAAGCGGGAAAACAATCCTCTAGTGCGCTTCGTTTCGTCCATAAAGATAAGCAAACGCTGAAAGTTTTCTTTAAATGTATTCATCCCTTAAAGCGTGACGGCCAGTTTAACTTTTCTGGAGGTGACCCCACTTGACCTTGACTAACTCATTGACCCTAGATAACCTGACCTCAAAATGTTGACAAAACATGCTAAATTGATATGAGAAAAGGTATGCCAAATTTCGGGGCGCTACCACGCGCTGTACTTTCACTATATGCTGGAAACATTAGGGGCTGTGGGTGGATAGCCCCCCCCTAAGACGGCGCGGGTTAAGGTTGACTAAGCTATGCTTAGGGAAACTGTTCGCAATACAAATGTTGACATCCTACTGCATTTGTTTCAATATCTCACACATAAAAAACGAACCATAATTTAAACCGCGCCGTCTCCGGGGGGGGGGGGTGTCTTCAACCGCCCCCTCAGGTCTTTCGCTGACAGTGAAAGAACGGCGTGCCGAAGTTCGGCATACCTTTTCCCACATCAATTTGGCATATTGTGTCACACTTCTTAAGTCAGATCATCTAGGGTCAACGAGTTAGTCGAGGTCAAGTGAGGTCACCTCCAAAAACGTTCAACCAGGAAAACGTACGAGAGGAATCTTCTTTTTCCCCCGTTAACAAAAAAAATTACATTTTGGTTTTGCATGCTTGCCTATTTGAGTTCAAATCGAAGATTCTGGCTAAAGCAAAACATTTTTATTGGAGTAAGTTGACTTCGAATAACGTTTTTCGGTCCGCTCTACCCATTAGACGAGGAACATTAAGGAAAATTTGAATGCTCAAAATTGTGAAATTCCATTATTAAAAAAAGAATTTGTGGCCAAAAATTTGTATGGACCTGGTCGATTTCGCTCTCCTTTTCTGCTTTAAAATAATTTTTACTTTTACAAATATTCCCCTAAAATCAACTCCCCAGAGCCAAAAGTATGATGTAAGTCGTGAAATTCTTTTTTTTATTTCAAAATGTTCAGTTTTCTTTTTTCTTCTTTCATTTTCCTTTTCTAATGGGTAGAGCAGACCAAGAAACGTTGCTGGAAGTCAACTTTCCCGAATCAAAATGCTTACATTAGCCAGAATCTGCATTTATAACTGCAATAGGCAAAGACGCAAAGCGTTTATAGTCAAAAACGAAAAAATGAAAAATCCCTCTTGTACGATTTGTTGCATTCCTCAAGATAAGCAAACGCTGAAAGTTTCATTAAAATATCTGCATCCGTTAAAGCGTGACGCCTGGTTGAACTTTTTTGGAGGTGACCTCACTTGACCTTGACTGACTCGTTGACCCTAGATGACCTGACTTCAAAATTTTCACATAACATGCCAAATTGACGTGGGAAAAGGTATGCCAAATTTTGGCGCGCCATCGCGCACCATTAATTCACTATCCGCGAAAAACCCGAGGGGGGTTGAAAACCCCCGAGACGGGACGGGTTAATCGGGTGAAACATACGATCAAGATTTCACTTTACAAAATTGTCACTTAAGTTGGTGAGCCGAGCACGGCTTGGAGTGTTGCACGAAATCATATTCAACGTGTGCACCGCCGTGGAAATTCAACTTAGATGTAAACAGATCACATTATCACGATTTACCTAAATACGAAGGCATTTCTTGACGCGTCGCACACACATTTCCATGTTGCACGGCATCACATTCAAATCCGTAGCATGCATACGGCCAAGTTACAATAGAGTCACATCCCAATATGTGACCGACACGGGTCATTGACCTAAAACGTCAACCGGGCCGACTCTCACAATGTCGCCACAAAATGACCCTAGTGACGATTTCTGCTATGTTGTGCGTGGGTGTATGTGTGTGCATGCATGTGCGTGCATGTGTGTGCATGTGCGTGCATGTGCGCGCATATGTGTGCACATGCGTGTGCACATGCGTGTGCACATGCGTGTGCACATGCGTGTGCACATGCGTGTGCACATGCGTGTGCACATGCGTGTGCACATGCGTGTGCACATGCGTGTGCACATGCGTGTGCGCATGCGTGTGCGCATGCGTGTGTGCATGCGTGTGTGCATGCGTGTGTGCATGCGTGTGTGCATGCGTGTGTGCATGCGTGTGTGCATGCGTGTGTGCATGCGTGTGTGCTGCGTGTGTGCATGCGTGTGTGCATGCGTGTGATGTGTGTGCATGTGCGTGTTGCATGCGTGCGTGCGTGCGTGCATGCGTGCGTGCGTGCGTGCGTGCGTGCGTGCGTGCGTGCGTGCGTGTCTTGTTTTTGTGTGTGTGTGTGTGTGTGTGTGTGTGTGTGTGTGTGTGTGTGTGTGTGTGTGTGTGTGTGTGTGTGTGTGTGTGTGTGTGTGTGTGTGTGTGTGTGTGTGTGTGTGTGTGTGTGTGTGTGTGTGTGTGTGTGTGTGTGTGCAGGATTCAAGCTGAGTTACATTTAAGCATGCAGCCCACACGGGAAACTTAAATTAGAGGAAAAACGGACAATTTTGATTGCGTTTCAAATTATCTTAGATACGTTCCCTGGTTCCCTGGTGTCCCTGGTGTCCCTGGTGTCCTGAGCACGGCTACCACGCAGTAGTTGTACGGCGCCACATTCAAATATGTGACGTACAATGGCTCTATTGACCTCGGACCTAGGTAACCCCTGTAGGTCGCATATTTGAATGCGGTGCCGTGCAACATGCATAGCTGTGTTCGGCGTATCCAGGCTCACCACAAGGACTACAGCGAAATCGTGACAGTCCGTCCCATTGATACCGAATTCGACTTACCATGGTGTTGTACGTGCTTGAATGTGGTTCCGTGCAACATACACACTGGTCGCAACATCAAGTAACAGCTCTGTGGACGACTTTTAGGGAAATCGCGATCGATAAACTTTAAAACGTCCGACATACGAGCATCGAACATTAATCACTTCTGCAAGTGACACATCTGAAAGTGGCTCCGTGCCGCATGCAATGTTGTCTTCGAGACATCAAGCGGTGGAGGCGATTTTTGGCGAAATTCTGACACATCCATATTGATCTAGACTTTAAACGACGTCTGAAGACACAGATTGGATGTGGCTCCGCACAATGCATGCATGCACGCAAAACGTAGCTACAAATGAGACCACTTGTGGCGAAGTCCTGATATTACACCACAGCAGAAGACCCTTGTATTCTTTGTACCATGCACTGAACTGTTTCGCTAAATGGCGTCTCCAACCTCTCACGCAGACAGGTCGCGGATGGACCTGATAATCCCGGCTGTTGTGGGATTCGAACCCACGACTTTATATATCAAGTGTACAACGACCTACCAACTGTGCTACTGGGACCTCTACACCACACAGAGGAAGAAACCTAGGAGTGACAGTAAACACGAGGGTGTGTGAGTGAGTGTGAAAGTGAGAGAAAGAAAAGAAGAAAGAGAAGAAGAAAGAAAAGAAGAAAGAAAAGAAGAAAGAAAAGAAGAAAAAAGCGACAGAGAAAGTGATGAGAGAAAGAGAGCAAGAGAGGAGAAAATAAAAGCGTTGGAGGGACAAGGGCCGGTGCAGGACGGGTGACACTGTGAGTCACATGTCCCTGTGGAGAGGTCGCCCCACTCTGACAGGAAAAATACCTCCATTCGAGTACTCACCTAATCCCGCGCTCAATGGATTTTTTTTTGCCAGCCTCCGAGGGTAAAAGGCGCATCCGAGTGCCACCCTCCCCACCCAGCTCTTTCAGCCGAAGGTGCATCTTCAGGAGTGGCGCTTCTCAGAGGAAATGACGCTCATTCGATGGAGAAACCAAGATTCCAAAGATGAGATTGTTTTTAGATACATTGGCGACGGTTCTTCCACAGAAAGGCAGGTAAGAGTTATATGTCAATCCGCTCCTAGAGACTCATTCTACCACGTACGAATGAAAATGCAGTTGAGTGCAGGGATGGAGCTAGGAATAACGCAAGAAGGGTACATATCTATACTGTTCACGAAACATTGCATGCGATGAAACGTTCTGTCTGTTTCTTACGTTTCGGGATTGCATCCATTCACGTACATTGCAGGGCATGCAACAACACATCACACCTCCCAGGTTCACCTCCCTGAAATCGCCACTGCCCACAATTCCATGAGCAGATTTTCCAGTTATCAAATGCACTTCTACACCTATGTCAACATATCCGGGTGCCACCGCTGTCGACAGTAGACGAAAAATCGGCATTGCCCTCCAGAACTACTCACTGGAATCAACAGCTCCACTATAGCACACCGAAATACTGATAATGCTCCCTATCCCTCGATATTCCAATAATACCCTTAATCCTGACTCCTTGAACATACCATACATTTTCTGAAACATCAGATAATCAAGTGGAAGCCATCTAAAAACGATACCAACCGCCACATTCATAATGCGCATCACCTTTTCGCAGAGCTTAATACAGGATACACCATTGAGTGACTCGATTTCAAATGAAACGCCTAAGCAGACAGCATGCTCCCTCATAATCACTTCTTGGAGCTGCCATTGGTCAGATAAGGATGCAATCACTTTGGCACGATGCATACGGAGCACTTCGAGGTAAACTCACCCAGGCATAAATAATTGCACGAAGGGTTCGGAAATGATGGCAAGACCTTTACCGCGATGCCGTTCCGCAAAAACACGTTGTGCTTCCTGGGAATACTTGTTCTGCAACAAATACACTGCACGATTCGCAGATATTGCGAGAACACCCGTGGCGGAAGATGGCAAACTCATATGGAGTGCTTACGGATGAATGCAAATCATGCAGCAGCTATGTGGCGTTCATCAAGTACTGGAGGGAGTAGATGAACACGACGCTCTAAACTAGTCGAAATGTACGACGAAGAAAAGGTTTTTTTCTTCTTTCTGCCAGGTCTATGAATGTTGCAATCGCATTTTGGTTGAAATTATGCTCCTTGACCTAGTGACGTCTGGAAAATCCTTCCCCTATGCAGAACATTGGAACAAAACCGTTGATTCCCTCTAGATCCATTCCGGCAGGGGAGTCGATTCCGCCTCCTCATTCTGATTGTTTGCCTCCTGTCCCTGACATTTTACAATATGAGAGTGAACCTCCGTGACCTTTCCTAGCTTTCTTCCTTCTACTTCGTAGATAAAATTTACTTTGCAACTAAATCGTAGGCGGCTCCATGAGCTAATAATACCTGGACGCACCTCGAAAATTTTCAAAAATTTCAGAACAACACATACCTCTGAATATTTGGATTGTTCACTGTTCAGGGGACAGTCAATTGTACTTACACTGCATATTCTACCTTGCAGCTTGCTTTCCTACGAAAATGCTTATCTTCAACCTAATCATATCAGAGGATGATTCAGTGAATAAAAAATATCCCCACTTTTTTGGCAGCGCGGTATATCTTTAAGTTGCCAGAGGGAAGTTGGGAGGGTGCGTTAATTCAGAATAAACAGCAGTAATGTGTCACAAGCAGCAGCGGAGCCAGGAGATTCCCAATTGCGGACCTAGGAGATTACGAAAGGTAATCAGGACATGCCCTTGCCAAACAATTACAAGCAATGACGAGTTGAGTGACACATTGTCAATGAATCAATGAGGGGAGAAGTGAATCCAGGGTACACGATTAAAATGAATTGCATTTAGTGGAAAAGCCAAGACATTTTCCAATGGCCAGTAGTTTCGGTAGCATTCTACACAGGCCCGTCGGGAACCTCCGCAGCTTAATTCCCTGGCGACGCCTCTGGTCCAAACACCACGATAAGCGCTGATCTTGGGTAACAATGACAAAATAATAAGTACCTGCAGCTATGACTGCCAAAGACCAGTCCCAACAAGCAAATGATACCGACCCCCCCCCCGCCCCCTAGGGCACCATCCCATTCCCTCTAGTACGACCCACAGGGCACTATGATACCGACCCTCCCAAGGTCACCTTGCTACACCATAGGCTGTCTTACATGTGCATGTACGCGCGTAAAATAGCGTTTTGAACCCTGCGGAATGATTTATATGATTTATAATACAAGCCAGTTATTATGAACTCGCGACTTCGCATTGCGAAAATTGACAAATTTCGCATTCTCCAAGTGTAGATTAGACCAGTAGATTTCGCTTCAGGAATCAAGTCTTGAAAGTGGTTCTACATACTCCGAGATATGAGGGGGGACCTACACCCCACAGATTCAGACATATAATACTTGTATCGTAACACGGCTAAACCATAAAATTAAGAACTATTATGATACGCATAACATCGCAAAATCCAGGGATGCGCAATCCACCGTCCAGCGATCATCTCGAAACCAGCAAAACTGTCTGTGGGCCAATTAGCAGTTCCGATCGTGCTCGTTCGTGTTTGACCGACAGTTATTTTACTTCGTCGCAGATTTAGGTTGGCATGCGCCACACTACTACACGACGCTACGATTTCCGCATGGTTTTTCGTCGTTCACGAGATACGAGAAGCACGCGCGCCACAATTAGCCATGAGATACCCTTCGCAAATCAGATCAACCAGACCAGACACGACGACATGCACAACGGAACGCGATTCTGACGCTACGCGGCGTTGGCGCGCTTTTTTTTCGACGTGGCGCCACCGCAGGGCGACCCGCCGGACCTCCATTCGATCACGCCTGACGAACCGGGGTTCACGATTGGCCCACGTGAATGATGCCACATGAAGAAGTTCGGTGGCGACAATGCGGACCGCGGCGCGAGGCACCGCACGCCGGCTGTACAGCGCGCATGCGCCATCCGGCCGGATAATGAAGGCGAATGCACAGCCAATTCGCCTTTTGTCCAACCAACAAACCAAGCAAAGACCGTCAAAGAACTCTTTGGCATCTCGCAAACTCGAGAAAGAACCTAGTGCGTCGCGAGGCCGAATACCACTAAGAGGCTTCGGGGCCACGGGCGTAACTGAAAGGTCATGGAAGAAATGTCAGGCCTACGTGCAACACAAAAGGCTGACCTTGACTGTGTAAAGCCTCCCCAGCCACAATTATACATTTTATTATTATAATTATTTCAATGCGTGTGCCGCGGCCAGCGGTGGTGTAACACACGCTGGCAGACGAACTGTGAGACAGAAAGGGTCGTACCGCACGGAACCGCTCACACTATTTCGCGACAGCTCGGGATAGTACGGCCAACCTCTCATGCAGATAGGTAGCGAGCGAGATTGCGACAGCACCGCACACTGTGAACTTGGAATCCACGACCTTGCGATACGCAGTGGGGCGTCCTACCGGCTGAGCTACCGCGACCCCTCGGAAGAGCTCAATCTCGACAGGAGAGGCGCCAATTCCCACCAGAGTGCAGCATTGGCTTTCATTATGCGCATTCAATGCATCTCTAATGCAGTGCCTGGATTGGAAGCACCGTGCCTTCGAAACTAGACACCTCGTTAGTTTGTAATTTGAGTTTAAGGGCGGCTCGACGAAAATAAACCGGTCTCCTCTTCCGACTGCGATGTACGCATCACAAAGTGCACCAACGTGTGCCGACATCTGCTGCTATCATTTCTGGCCTGCCCACATGTCCACCGAGATTGAACACATTACAGTTGTGTCTGCACGCACTGTGTGTGTGGTTGATATTATAGGGCGAGTCAGCTGCATTGGCTGTATTGCGACCATAAACAACATGCCAGAAGTACTTCAGAAGTTAACACGAAATGTGCACACAAGCCATACAAGGAAAGTAGCTCACGGGTAAAATACTGAGTTATTTGAGTTTAAGGGCGAGGAAAAATACAACATCAATCAGGACAAGAGTAAGAATTTGTGATAGACGAGAAGCAAACCAATCGGCCCAAAGCCTATCACATATGTTTGTTAATGCATGCAAGACATGCCTCACAGTGCCACAGCGACCGTGAGGTAGGAAGGCACCATATCGTGTGCCCACCCTGCGAACCGTCGGTGGGACATACACAAGCATACCAATGCAATCGAGGCTCATCAATCTAATTCATCAAGCAACAAAGGAAAAAAAAGATAACGAAAGATACACTAGGTAATGTTTTCTTCTTCAATACTCGAGGCCTTAGGCCAATGTGCCTTAATTTCACTTCTTTAATGCAACGAAGAATGGCTCTTAAGTGCTCCTGGGTTTTAGACATTGCGTGAGACGAAATGTACGACCCTCAATATACCAGGAGGTACTGGGTTTACATCAAAAGTAACGTTAGGGATTATGCTATATTACTCAACGTTTCGGCCAGGGGCCATCGTCAGGAGTGATATAAAAAATGGCAGGGTTAACAATTGGAAAAAAACGCGGGAAAAAAGCGTGCAAAAATGCACGCGAATCACAGAAAAGCATCCTCATTGGTGCAGACGCTTCAAGAAACTCTAAACCAGAAATCAACTAGGTCAAGATAGCATCCTCTGAGGAAGCCCGGGCCGATGGTCCATATACATATCGACACATACATGCACGCACATATATAGACATATATCCAATATAACGCGTAATACATAAAGTATACTTTATGTTTATGTAACTTTATGTCATATCACATAAAATTAAATGTCACATGAAATTCGAGTGCGCGCAAGAGGTCAGGGTATGGCCAACCATCACTACCGCCCCGCAGGCTGTGCATCAGCCCTCAGAGGTCAGGGTTTGGTCAACCGTTCCTACCGACCCTCAGACGGTTTGCCAGCCCTAAGAGGTCAGGATATGGTCAACCGTCACTACCGCCCCGCAGGCTGTGCACCAGTCTTGAGAGGTCATGGTACGTTGTCAGAGTCTGAGGCATTGTGTCTGTATGGGCATGCTGTCAGGGTCAGAGGTCAACAGTCATTACCGCCTCGCAGGCTTTGTGGTCTTTGTATTTCCCTGCAGAAGAATGACCATGCGTTTGGCAGATATGACCGACACGCAGTGTCGTACGCTCCCTGACCGGGGTTATCTCTCACCAAGCGTCCGCAATCCTGATGCCATACATCAGTACCGTGGACTCCATCCTGATTAGCCCCGTCTGTGAAACGGTGTACTGATTTACAGGTGATCAACTTCAGACGATCAAAACGCAGCCTGCATTACAGCAGCTGGACTTTACTGGCTCGCAACATACATGCCAGTAGATTAACCCGTCTCGTATCGGGGGGGGGGGGGGGTCTTCAACAGCCCCCTCAGGGTTTTCGTGGATAGCGGACGAACGGCGCGAGGTAGAGGGCCCAAATTTGGTATACTTTTTCCTACATCAATTTGACATGCTGATTAAAACATTTCTAGGTGAGGTCATCTAGGGTCAACTAGGTATTCAAGGTCAAGTGAGGTCACCTCCCAAAAAAAATTCAACCAGTCGTCACGCTTTAACGGATACAGATATTTTAATGACATTTTCAGCGTTTTCTTATCTTTACGGATGCAACAAAACATACGAGTTGAATTTTTGTTTTTGTTTTGTTTTGACTACATACAAATTTTGCGTATTTGCCATATTGCAGTTCAAACACAGGATTCTGGCTAAAGTAAGCATTTGTTATCAGGGCGAGTTGACTTCCAACAACGTTTCAAGGCCTGCTCTACCCATTGAAAAAGGAAAATCAAAGAAAACTTGAACTCAAAATTTTGAAATTTCACAAAAATAAAATTATATTTTCGGGTGGCCAGAAAATCATTACCCTGGTCGATTTCGTTGTCCTTTTCTCATTCAAAGTACTTTTTTTTCTTCATATATCCACAAAATGAACTCCCCAGAGTAAAAAAACATAATGGAAGTCGTGAAAAATCGTGAAAATCTAGCGCCCCTGGTGACGTCACTTTTGGGGGAAAACTTTTTTGAGGGGTGGACTCGAACCCTACTCGTCGAGCGCTTTCCGATGACACCTCTTTCGTTTTCGTGCGATGATTAGTTTGGATTTTAGAGGGGGGTCTTCAACCCCCCCCCCGAGACGGGGTGTGAGGATTTGATCGGAAAGACGGCGCGGGTTAAAGTTGACGTGCAATGGTCAAGAGTCGCAATGCTTTTGAGGTACATGGCACATCCGTGCTTTGTGCAGGACATGCATTACATTAGTATGGGTGTATTCACACGTACATACGTTCTTTCATTCATACATACATACGTGCACGGGGGCGGGGATGGCCGAGTGGTTAAGGTGTCGGGCTATGGGTACCAAAGGTCCCGGGTTCGACTCTAGCGCCACTCAGGACACTTCCCAATCCCGCGGCCCACCGGCGAAACAGTGTAGGCGGCGCCATTAGCCGTGAATGTGCATAAAGTGTGTCGTGAACCAACCAATAAACACACAAACAAACATACGTGCACGGAAACAATGCACATCGACAATATTCATGTCCAGTGTACATTAATGATGCACATTACGTAACTGCTGGCTAGCACCGCCAACCATAGATCAACGTCATAGGGTGAAGGCGTTCGACTTCTGCTCCGCCCTGTCGGATTACGATAAGGTAACCTGGAGACGGACATACTGTGCGCACACCAACGATGTGATCGTGATTGTCCCGACTCCCACGTTCACCTCCCCTCCAAGGTCGCCCAGCAATGTTCGGGATCGACGACTAGAACCTAAAAGTAGAATTGCACATTTGAGTCCAGCACTACTTGAAAACTTGTCGAATGCAAGCTTGGAGAATCCACACGAAGTGCAACAGGCTGGCGACGTAACTTTCGCCATTCGCCCGGAAACTAACTTCTGAAAAAGTGCTGAAGTTCGTCACCAAAATCACAGCCACTCAATCAAGTCCATCAACACATACCAGGATACGAATCGTGCCACATCAGGCGAGAAGCAAGCGTGGTCAGCCCCTACCTTCCGGACGGCAGAGCTGAACGACGTGGAACTAGCGGTGGACGCAATTATCCAGCAGCAGTGATTCGCCAACGACCACGGACACCACCGAGGCGACGGGACAGAACAGCACACCCGCCCTGCCCAGCAGGCGGCGGATCCAAGAGCATGTCCAGCACCACCACCGAGATAAGCCGCCGCCATGACCGACCCCGTGACGCAGGGAACGATGTGCGATCGGCGCACGGATGATCTCGGACCCGGGCCCCTTCACGTCGACCATCGCCGCGCCTGCCAGGCCGCAGAGCGCCGCCAACCTCTCACGGCGATTGGTCACGGGCGGTCTCGGTGATCCCACCGGCTGTATGATTCAGACTCACACTCTCACAATCAAGAGTCGAACACCCCACCGACTGAGCTCCTGCGACCCCCATGATGATGATTGGATTTGGCCCGCCTGCCACCGTGGGAGGCGATATCGGCTGTGACAGACGGCTCTCCGCAGTCCGCGCTGGGGACAATCGAGCTCGATTTGGTTCTGAGCCCCCTCCCCTAGAGCAGCGGTATTGGCCGGGGAAGAGTGGCCTAGTGGTAAGCCCGTCTCACAATCGAAAGGTTATGGGTTAGAGTCTCACCTGTAGCTACTCTTCACCCGCGACCAATCGCCGTGAGAGACCGGCGACGCTACATGACTTAACGGTCGACGTGTCGTAAAACCAGCAATGAACCAACCAAAGGTATTGGCCTCTTTCACGAGCTTAGCCTGCAAGGGGCCCCCCGAGCGTCGCCACTCTCCCGCGCACCGAATGGTCGCACGAAGCCGAAAATCCAAGCCGGTAGCGAGATGCGAACCCACGACCTTACGATAATGAGATAGGCTACCCACCGCGCCGCCGGCTGCCCGGCACCCGCTGTCCACCATATCGCACTCGACAGGAGCAGATCACCTCGGTAGTGACATGGCTCGGCCAGGCGACTGTCAGCGTGCGGCACGCACAGCTCTGGAGATCCACTGTCCCGACTCGCCGCGGACCCAGCTGGCGACGGGCCGCGGGGGCCGCGGCGCCGAATGTCCGCTCAGGTCGCGTGCGTTGGCGCGCCGGACGAATTTGGCGGCTTCAGCCACGCCAACTGGAACGGCGGCGCGACACAGCGCAATGCTCCGCCAAGTGCTGGCCACACCTGCCGCGATCGGCACGGCGGGCGGGCGGGCCCGCACAGCGCGTCGGCCACCAACTGCGCCCATCGGATGAACTTCCTGACACACCCATACACCCACACCCACACACGCACGCACGCACGCACGCACGCACGCACACACACACACACACACACACACACACACACACACACACACACACACACACACACACACACACACACACACACACACACGCACGCACGCACGCACGCACGCACGCACGCACGCACGCACGCACGCACGCACGCACGCACGCACGCACGCACGCACGCACGCACGCACGCACGCACGCACGCACGCACGCACGCACGCACGCACGCACGCACGCACGCACGCAAGCACGCACACGCACACACATCGTCCCAGCACCCCCACACACAACCACTGTCATGCAAATGCACCAGTCGCGGAAACTGCGCCGGCCATTGGCCGACGAGCCGCCGGCGGGAGCGGCGCGCATTGTGCGAGCTGCCTCATACGGCACTGACAAAGGCCCCGTGCCGGCGCTGATACGGCACAGGGCCTTTGTCGCACGGCACCAGAGCACAGCCGCACAGGCCGTCACGTCACGCCACGCTGTGCGGGTCGCCAGGCCACAGCACACGCAGTGAACCGGGTCGTTCCCGACCAGCAGCCGTAGAATGTCGCGAAATCGAACTGGAAAAGATTGCGTGTCGCCGAGAAATGCCGCTGCAGCCTACGGAGTAGCTGTAATTAATTGAGACAATATTATATGTTTACTATATATATATATATTAGGTTGTGTCGAAACGCACATTTTTCTTTCGTTTTGCCTATGTTTGGCAAAATTATAGTGCCCATGGGTCTATGAACCCCGAATATACATGAAATTTCCTAGAAAAAAATAATACAGTGTGCTCCGGCCCTTGGAAGGTTTGGCCGTGTGCCCACAAGAGCCATCTAGCAGGGATAATGTCGGCTCAGAAACTAAAGCCAACAGGAAGGCATATAGTCATATCTTTGGAATCAGCGTACAAAAGGATGCCTAATGATGACTACTGCTGCTCGATTTAGTAATTATTTAGGGTCCTGCAGCGGTATTCGCGTACCGTGTCCGCGCTGCCGTCACGAAATTCCACCAGCCCGCAGGTCTGGCTAGACCGTATGGGCCCGTCCCGGAGACCGGGAGAGGTGGGGGGAGGGGGACACTCGCGACATGACCTGATACACCGAGCAGGGTCGGATCATGGAATTTTCCAGGAATGTTAGGGGCGGCAAGCCCGAGGGCGCGGCCAAATATAGGTATGCCAGGGGTGGCACTATAATCACCCTCAAAACGCACTGTAACTAATGTGTTTATTTGTTCGTTGGTATGCAGGGTTTCATTGCCTTCTAAACTATTATTTCTTATGATACCATTACTAAATTAATATACACTTTTATATTATACGCTGTTATTTGGCTCATTGGTATATTATACACTCCTAACTCTAAGACAGAAAAGAAGCAATGCCATGCACCCTAATTCCTCTCCATACAGCTCCATCATGTCATTATTATTGAGAGTGTGAATGAACGATTAGTTGTGCAATGTGACGGTAGATGGACATATATGTAATATGCATGAGTGGCCTGGTGTTGCTTCGCTTGCCAGTCGATGAATTAAAATTCTTAAACAATTTCTTTTTAAGATGAACTTTCAATTCCAAACTCATAAATGCAGTGCTTATGTGTCGATGACCCCATTGTCCCGCCTCCTTGTATCCGACCCTGACAGCGAGCACTTCACTGCATTGATATTTTGGTGCCGTTATCGCCGCTCGCATCCAGCTGTAACTGTCCCCCGACCCCCTCCTCCGCCGGCAGATCTGAATGGCCCGTTGTTCGTGTTCAGACATACCCTGTCGCCTGGGTATCTGGATTAATTACAGAGCGTCGGTTTCCGACCGGCGTCGCGACCGACGCTAGTCAGCGGCCACTCAGATCAGCATCGACGGATCAGTGATCATTAGCGTGTCAAGATGTGCTAGTACGTTTGGGTATGGGGCGAAAATCTGAGAGTCACCAATCCATCACACGGCAAGCGAAAGGGTTGGGATGCCCAGCTGAACTAAAAAAGAACATGTTTCCGACGCGCAAGGACGTATTAGGGTATGTCGAAAAAGTCCATAGTAAAATACAGTTTGATAAAAAAGTGAGGACCACCGATAAGTTGCCCGCAATCAGCAAGGTCGCAAATGCTGTGCGGTATTTGTGGATCCGAGAAGGGATCCAGGCGTTGGGTCTCCGGCGCATCCACCATGGTAACAGAGTGCCGGGACAAGTTTATGTCGTACAAGAAAGCGATCTCAAAAAGATCAAAGAAAGGGACTTCCAAGAACGATGCCAAGATAACATCTCTGGAAAATAAGGCCAGGTGGTTTGAGGGTTTGTTTGATATCGCCCAATGCAAGTGCTCTGATATGCTGAACTGCGCGTGCCCCAGAGACTGCAAGGTGCCGCCTATGGAGATTGGGTTTTTGAACGACCAACGTGGACCACGGAAGATGTACTTGGGCACAGTCGACGTTCAGAAGACGCAACGAAGACGACACCCGAGAACGTGTACGGACTCAGAGAAGGGCCCAAACCGGGGACAACAGCGACCAGAGCCAGCCGCCACCGAAATAAACCACTACTCGGACAACGGCCGGCGGTCCTGTCCCAGGAGACGGTGCTACCCGTCTGGAGTCGCCGGAGCCGACAACTCATGGAGTCCTGGAGTCGTCATCAGATTCCAAAGATTCTCCCCCGAAGCCTGGCTGCTCATCAGCGCCGGACTCCGTTTCCATGGCATCAGCCAGCTCTTCCGAGTTCGAGAGCGAGGTCGCTCTGCCGTCATCGCAAAACAGAGACGACTTGACCAACACAGCGTTGGCGGCAGACAGATATGACATATCCAACCGCGCCTGTGCAGTGCTTATTAACGCATTCCAGGTCGATATTGGTCGTGTCGACAAGGACAATGTGGCAACAGAGGTGGATAGCAAAAATATGTGGAGAGAACGTAACCGTGTTCGGAGTGAAACAGCTGTGGACCGTAAGGATGACCTGATAATCAGTGACGTCACGGGGCTATATTTTGACGGGAGAAAGGATCACACGTACGTTAGTTCGCTGTCGAAGGAGCGTGACAAACATATGGTGGTTGTGTCTGAGCCGAACAGTAAGTACGTGGCTCATTTTACGCCGGTGTCGGGAAAGTCAGAACATTTGTGCTTGGAGTTGAGTGCAGTGGCGTGTGAGATCGATGCGGATGTGTGCGTGTTAGGATGTGATGGAACTAACGTCAACACTGGCCGAAAGGGTGGTGTTTGTCGCCTATTTGAACTCAGTCGGAAACGGCCAGTGCATTGGTTTGTGTGCCAATTGCACGCAAAAAGAATTAAACCTCAGAGAGGTGTTCTCAAAATTAGATGGCGCGACCACTGGACCAAGGTCATTTACTGGTTCCATTGGTAAGGCGGCAGGCGGGTCTGTGGAACTGCTTCCAGTTGTAAAATTTCAGACAATTCAGGGTAATGTTCCAAAAATTCCGTCACATGTTAAAAAATACCTCAGCTCAGACCAAAAGCACTTGTATGACCTGGCTTTTGGGGTGCAGACTGGCTCCATCTCTGCACTCGCCTCTGGAAAAATCGGAACTTTGAATCACTCCAGGTGGCTCACCTTAGCAGCGAGGGTCTTACGGTTGTATGTATCAACCGAAGATCCCACAGATCACCTAAAACAATTGGTTGAGTTTCTGATGCTTCATTACACCCCCATGTGGTTCTGTATCAAACAAAACTGGCACTGCAAAAATGGCCCATCCAAACGAAAGTGTAAAACTGCTCCAGGCTTTAGGACCAGAATTGGCCGAGTTGGTGAAGCCTGTGATACAGTGCAATGGGTACTGGTCCCACCCAGAGGCAATCTTTGTGGCGATGCTGGCCGACGAGGACCACGACAAACACCAGCTAGCTGTGGGCCGCATTCAGGAGTGTCGCAATGTGCGGAACAGCTCCTCAGAAACTGGGGAGGCGACAGTCCGCGCCTTTCGTATTCCCACGATCAACGTGGAGGCCGCATGTTATACGGATTTGGTTGACTGGGCCTCCGTGATGCAAACTGAGCCGCCGATGACCATGCATCTATCGGACCATGATATCGGCCTCATCCTTGATAATCCCCTGGAAGTACCGCAGTACCCAGTCCACACACAATCGGTCGAAAGAATGGTACAATTAGTCACAGAGGCCTCGACAGTGGTAGTCGGCGCGGAGGCTCGCCATGGCTGCATTATGAATACCCTCAAGCACCGCGAAGCCCTGCCACTGTGGCGCAGTAAGGACTTTAGCCCGCGCCGTCTTTCCGGTCAAATCCTCCCACCCCGTCTCGGGGGTGGGTGGGTTGAAGACCCCCCTCTAAAATCCAAACTAAGCATCGCACGAAAACGAAAGAGGCATCATCGAAAACGCTCGACGAGTAGGGTCCGGGTTTACCCCCAAAAAGAAAATTTCCCCAAAAGTGACGTCACCAGGGGGCTAGATATTCACGACTTTTCACGACTTCCATTATGCATTTGACTGTGGGGAGTTCATTTTGGGGGATAAATGAAAGAAATAAAATTTATTTGGTATGAGAAAAGGACGGCGATATTGACCAGGGCTATACTTTTTCCACAAAAAAATAAAAAATTTGTTTTTTGGAAACTTCAAAATGTTGAGTTTTCAAGTTCTTTAATTTTCCTTTTCCATTGGGTAGAGGGGACCGAGAAACGTTGTTGGAAGTCAACTTGCCCTAATAAGATATGCTTACTTTAGCCAGAATCTTATATTTCAACTGCTATTTGGAAACACGCAAAATTTATATGTAGTCAAAAACGTAAAAATGAAAAATTGCACTCGTACGTTTTGTTGCATACGCAAAGATAAGCAAACGCTGAAAGTTTCATTAAAATATATGTATCTGTTAAAGCGTGACGACTGGTTGAACTTTCTTGGAGGTGACCTCACTTGACCTTAGCTCGTTGACCCTAGATGACCTGACCTAAAAATTTTGAATCTAAAAATAAAAATTGTCAAATTGATGTGGGATAAGGTATGCCAAATTTGGGCGCGCTGCCGCGCGCCGTTCGTCCGCTATCCGCGAAAAACCTGAGTGGGGGGGGAGGGGGCGGTTGAAGACACCCCCTAGACGGGACGTGTTAAATGTAAGTAGGTAGCACGCCGTCCAGTGGGAAGTAGATGCAAGTGAGTGTGCACATTGCTCTCGTGACCAAATGTGTGCATTCGTTGCCTGGATGGGCATTTGTCAGCAGGTATTTCAGCGCTCGAATTATACCACTTTCGATATTTTTGTAGATGACCGTACATGTTCCCTTTAGAGAATACATATTTAAAGAACATACGAATACCAATGGGGTGAACTGTTCGTTTACCAGGTCATGTCGCGGGTGTCCTCCCCTCTCGAGGGTGAGTCCACGGTCCCACCGGACCGTGCGGGCCAGTGGAGACTCGCGAAGGCAGTGCTGACACGCCACGCGAAGTCGGCTGCACAATCATAAATAAAGACAATATTGAGTAGCTGTGATCACCATTAGTCGCAATTTATTTACGCCGATTTTAAAAATAGGGCTATTTAACTTTATATTTGCCTTAGTTTCAAAGTTGACATTTTACACGCTAGGTGGCACAGGTGAGCACGCTGCGAACTCTTATGAGGCCTGGGGGACACTTTGTTTATAATTTTTCCTCGAAATTTCAAGCATATTTGGGGTTTTTAGACATATGGGCACAATAATTTTGCTAACCGCAAGCAATTGTTTTTGCACGACAAACCCTAATATATATATATGCATAAATCGAGCGCTATTTTCATGTCCTGACGGAAACGCGTTTGCATACTTCACGAGCGAGGGACATTTCGCAGGTAATAAAAGAACTACAACTTATGCACACTCAAGATTCATACTAATTCAAGCCAAATTCAAGACAAGTGAAATGCATACCCTTGCAAAGAAATGCGAATGTACGTGCACTCAATACGCAGCAGGCATGTTGGGAAATGTTGACACATCCGATAAGCCTGAGTCACAGGCAGGCGGGGAATGGTCAGGTCAGGTCAGGTCGCCAGATCAGGACAGGCGGCATGGGGCGGCGATGGGATGGCGGCCAGGCTCGATAGCCCGGTCAGGTCAGGTCAGGTCAGGTCGCTGTGGTTGGGGCTGCTGCTGAGGTGGCGGCCCGCCGGTCGGTCGGTGAGCGAGTCCTGCTCGCTGTCGTCCTGTCGGCCTGACGACCAGCTGCAACACGAAGTCGCACCACCATCGGCCAGGCACGCTTGGTCGACCAGGCCGGCGCCCTCGCACGTGCGTGCGTGCGTGCGTGTTTGTAGGTGTGTGTGTGTGTGTTTGTGTGTGTGTGTGTGTGTGTGTGTGTGTGTGTGTGTGTGTGTGTGTGTGTGTGTGTGTGTGTTTGTGTGTGTGTTTGAGGGAGGGGAAGCACATGTCTGTATTTTTCTACCGGGCGTAATGCTAGGGACAGTTTCGCTCCAGCGGCACATATGTTTACTACGCTTCGGCGGAAACAATTCGCCGATGATTGCAATTGTAATTTTCACGTGCGGATCATGCGTGCAAAATCAGCAGACCGCTCCCGTAGATACACACCAGGTATCTTCTGGGATCTTTTATCTGATCTCGCAGCTCGCGAGTCTGAATTCTGAAACATCAGCGTGCATATCATTAATGATCTTCTCAACGGTATCCCGACGTACGATGTTTTGTATTTCGTTTCGCCTATTTACAAAATTCGTCTAGCAGAATCCTGAACAATACACGCATCATAGTATGCTATTGCATTACGAACTCGTGCACAATCCCACATTTTGCCATTGGGAAGTGCTTGGTAGATGGAATATTTTCAGTCGAAGAGTTTCATGGGACGAATTCAACTGATATGGAGAGCCCATTGCACACCTCAACTACCACGATCTTAAAAGCAGAAAGCCGTCCATTCCCTGTAATCCTTGATGCATAGTAATACGGCTTTACGGATGCATGCCGAGAAGCTTCCAGTACATCTTGGGAGGCGCAAGCGTTGACTTCCACATATGTTTTTCCCGGCGTTATTCGTCCATACGTGGCACGTCAGCGACCCATGCCCCGGCCGTATGTCGCCAGCAGCAATGCCACCGGAGCATAAATTTCCGCGCCCCCGAACGCAATATCCCGCACCTCAATATGCAGCGCAGGCACACGACCAGTCTCGCACACCGGACGTGTGATGTTTCCTGAGTCGTCAGCTGCCGCAGGACAACAGCGTGATTGCGGGGCGGGGCGGGGACGGCTGAGTGGTTAGAGCCTTGCGCTCTGGGTACAAAGGTAGCCGGTTGAACACTCGCACCACTCGGGACATTTCCCAATTCCGCGGCCTACCGGCGAAACGGTACGGGCGGCGCCATCAGCCGTGAGCCGGTGAGCCGGTGAGTCACCCAGTTAGACCAGACACACGTGTGACCGCCATGGCGGTGCCCGTCCGCGTCCATCGTGTGCCACGCCAGGCGAGACAGCGCACCCACGCCGCATCATAACCGAGGCGCCCAAACAGGACGCCACTCCGCCAAAAAGCTGGCGTCGTCCAGACACGCTGCAGTGGATGTTCCGCACAAAATAAGTGTGCACACCACATCAGCAACTGTATGTGCGCTCTTGTGTACCCAACACATGACATCAGGAGAGCAATATATATTAGAACATTCCAGAAGAACGACTGGGCCCAAAATTCACATGCGCCGATTACAACACAAAAAAAAACACGCACATCATCCGACAGAAGTGACCAATCCATTCCTCTTATGAAACATTTGATTGTGAGAAGAAATCAACTATTTCCGTGCGTACTATGATTGGAAGTAAAATAACGAAATATTTTAGCCCACATGGTTCCGACTCTTGAAAACTGCTCACGATCGAACAGTTTCAGTCCTTAATACAACTAATATTTACGCGAAAATACGGCATTCATTACCTATGCGGACCTGCTCGACTCACAATCGAAAGGTTGTGGATTCGAGTCTCACCCGTCGCTACTCTTCGCCCGCGACCAATCGGCGTGAGAGATTGGCGACGCTACATGACTCAACGGTCGATGTGTCGTAAAACCAATAACCAACATATGCGGACCAGACCGTTTCATCCTATTTTGCTTTCATTCACGTGAAACATATTCAATGATACGGTTCCCCAATCCTCTGCGTCGTTTTTGGCCTACATGTGCCGCGTAGCTCCAGCTGGAACTCAATGAGGCAACCAGTAAAGCTGAAAAAACGAACAACTCATCGGAGTAGGACCTACCGACCCCGACTCCACCAATAACCCGGGCAGAAGAAGCTTACGAGGAGCTCGGTGGACCGCTTCGAGGCTATTTTGACCGTGAGCCGACACAATCCCGACGGCGCAGTACGACTGGACGCTCCTCCGGTCGCTTCATCGCTTGGACGTTATTAGTTTGCATAATCTGCGGTGGCATTTACCAGAGCAGCTGAGCCACTGTAATGAGCAGTGGAGAACGTCCGCTCTGAATATCCCGCAAACCAGGGGGATTATGCCATGGCGTGAAAGGTCAGCTGCCACGGACTCGTTCAGGGGTGAAGACAAAGCCCACCCGGCGCATGCAGGTCCTTCTACATACCAATCGCGGCTACAGCTTGAAAAATAGATGGTTCCTGGATTTTGGCACCTAAAACATTATCCTCCGCAGCTCTTGCACTCAATTTTTTCTCACTCGAAGATTGGATAGTGTTGTTTGATACTGGACAACTCGGGCAAACTGAGGTTCTGATGCCACATGTTTGGATATTAATATCACCTCTATATCTGATAGCCCAAATACTGTTCTCTCCACCAGGAGTAGAAATCGAACACTGATCGAGGTCCGTACAATCAAAACACTAACCAGCTAAAAATTGACCCACAAAAACAGTCATTTCAACAATGCCGTGATTTCATAAGCCTGACCGCGACTCACTCCAACTCTGAAAGACGGTGCTGACAACACATAAGCCATCCACTTTCCACATCGGATCGACATCGGCCATCGGATCGGTGCCTCTGGCCATCGGATCGGTGCCTCCGGCCATCGGATCGTGTCGACACGGCCGGACACACATCGACATAGACAAGTAGTGCAGACAGCGGTCCCAGGCCACCGCCAACCTCGGACTTCGCGCAGGCGCGCGGCAGCTTACGGACCGCCACTCGCCACCGCAAATCTGTGACCCATTCAACGCCAAACTGATTTCATTGCATGCGACCGTAAAGGGGACGTTCGCCCCTCTCACAGAACACAACTCACAACAACGTACAACCGTGACCCATTCGACGCGAAACTGATGCCATTACATGCGACCGTAAAGAGGCTTTCGTCACTTTTTCCGTCAGGTAGATATCAGACATAGCAATTGCGTCGTCTACACGGGCAGCACAAGCTCCGATTGCCATTCAATCAAGAAGACTGACGAACATATCGTAGCTTTTTGGATGCTATGGTCCGCCAGAAACCTGTTCACAACACAACTTCCGTAAGTTATTTTCTTCTCATTGCATCGCATTGTGGAGATTCGTTGCTGATGTAAACGCGTCAAATGATGAAAATCGAGTGATTTTCTTGCGGATTAATTCCTTTGGTGAAATATAGCCATGGAATTGTGATGCGTCGGCGAGGACATTAGCATCGCATTTTCCCACTTCTGGTGCTGACGGGCGCCAGAACATTTTTTCTTCTCTCTTTGAACATTTTTTCCCGTGCCACTTACGTGTGCGAGGATGCTCCCTGGTGACCATTATCGTCACCACCACAGTCATCATCGTATGAACATCAGCCGAAATGTATCTATAACACTGGTCTGCATGATTCATAAGGTCAAGGGTGTCTCAGTTGTTTTTAGGTCAGTTTTTCATGCTGATTCCGAAAATGGCATCCGTTTTGCTCGATTAGCTTGATTTTTTAAATATGCTATTTCACTCATATGAACCAAAACATTGCTCTCACTGATTTACTAGTGAATCCGACAGAAACATAAAAAAGGTTTAAACTCCATACAGATGGACCATACGTGTATTCATAGCGCATCCCAACAGTACACACTACTGCGGAATAAATGGCCTTTTCAGGGACTTCCGACTGTGTTGAGCAGATGGGACGTCCCTCTTCAGGCACCAACAACAGTCCGCCAGAAAGTTCACATCCCACCGACCTTGGTAGCGTTCTTCCTGCTCTTCACTGTAATCTCCACAGTTATCTGGGAAATAATCTAGATGGAACCTAAGGAAGTACATTTTTACCGACATTCGAGCACCAAGTTGCTGAAAACTGTCCATCAACTCATCAACGACCTTCACGTATTCCGCACTTCTGTGATTACCCAGGATGTTGGTGATGATTGACTTCAAGGCCAGCCATGCAGAGAGCTCAGACTGTTCCATCAATTCTTCGAATCGAGTATCCTTCATGAGCTCCCTTATCTGAGGACCGTCGAATAAACCAGCCTTCAGCTTCTCTGCTCACATGAGGAAATTTCTGTCCCAAAAATGCAAATCCTCGTCTTTCTTTATCCAGTGCTTTCACAAATTTTTTTTCATCAAACCGAGTTTGATATGGAGTGGTGGAAGTAGGATTTTCTGTGGTTCAACCAGGGGGCGTGACTGAACGTTGTGGGAGCCAGGTTCAAGTGCATGCCTGGATGGCCAGTCGCGTTGTACGTAGTGCTGTTTGTCAGCTCGACAGTCCCAGAGGCATAGAAAGCATGGATATTTCGTGTAGCCGCCCTGCAGCCCAAGGACGAGACCTACTACCTTGAGGTCACCACAGATTAGCCAACCATGCTCTTTGTAGTTAAAAGCAGACGACAAAAGTTCCATGCTGTTATGCGTTTCCCTCAGTTGCACGGAGTGTCCAACAGGAATCGACGCGAACTTATTGCCGTTGTTCAGAAGAACTGCCTTTAGGCTCCTACTCGAGGAGTCTATGAACAGCCTCCATTCTGCCGGGATGTACTCTGTACCCATTGCTTCTACTAGGCCCGCGATGTTGTTACAGTAGACTAGAGAACGTTCTTCGTCGAAGGTAAAGTATTCTCCGAATTCTTTTTCGCGATTCCGATACCAAAAGAATGTCGTCTCAGGCGCCAGCAAACGTTTCTCGCGGAGCCGTGAACCCAGCAGCTGAGCAGATTCCTTGGACAAGTACAGGTCCCTCGTTAGGTCATTGAGCTCAGCTTGGTTCAACGGTACCGGTCGATTGTTCTCGGTCGGTTCATATGCACCAGACGCGTCTGCGTCCATTTCATCCCCACTAGAGTCGGAAGATGACTCGATGTCGACCTCGGGTTCAGGGATGGGGACATCTGGACCATGAAGGACTGGCTTGATGACTGATGGCACATCCGGATATTTTCATGTTTCTGTTTCTTTCGATTTATTCCTTTCAGATCTGTCATACAAAAAAAAATAGCAGTCGGTGGTATGATCCTTTCCCTCCCGCCACACCATGGGAATGCCGAACGGCATGGATTTCCGGGTCTTGTTCTTCCAGGCTCGTAGGCCTTCCACACATGACTTGGAGCAGATATGAGGGCAAACGGCTTGTGCTGATCATCAAGTTTCACTCCAAAATATGCGTGGTAACTCTTTTTTACAAAGTCGGTTATGCTATATTTGACGTAGTGTGAAAACTTGAGCTAATCGAGAAAAATGGGTAGTATCTTCGGATTCAGCACACGAAACTTGTATTAGAACAGCTGAGAAACTTCCGACCTTTAAAAACACAAAGAGTTTTGAAACGCAGGCCAGTGTAATCGATGAAATAACAAATGACCAACACGTATCCATTGGCGGCGTACTTGAAAGTCCTTGCGTTTGCGTACTTGCGTTCATTCAAGTGGACTTGAAAGTCAGCTTGAATGAACGCAATTTACTCAGTTCTCGAACGGCACGAATCGAATGGAATTTACACACTACTGAGAACCGGTACAGTCAGATGAGCTGGTGGTCCTGATCGGGCTGACACTAGCAAGCGAGGGGAGGGGACAACGGGACATGGCACCCAAGAAGCCATTTGTTGCACACATTTTCCACCAAAACGATATTTTCCCGAAATATACGAACACAAGACAAATGTCTTCAGCATATTTAACGAATGCCAGCTATTCACATATGTTGAGTCCCTCGAAATTGGACCAACACAACTTAAATTGCACAGTCAAGCCAGGCTTCTGGATTCGTCCCCTAGCAAGACCAGTTTCCGCCAGGGAGGCAGTGCACTACAATGGAGACCCCCTTCTGGAACTCGTATCACGCCAGACATACAGATACGTTCTTGTGTGTCGGGCCACCCCACCCACCTCGGACGGTAGCTTCACGGGCTAAAGGGTCACGGGTTTGGTTATTGGGGCTTAAGGGCGCATCGACTGCAGAGGTCATGCAGCAAAGGGTAGCGGGTAACGCGGTTCACTGCCTCAAGGGTCACGAATAACGGGCTTCCCGGGCTCTCGGGTCACGCGTCAAGATGCTACGTCGTCGCACGCATCGCGGTATCAAATTCGGACCTGAATTTCCACAATAAATGTCAATTTATCAATCGCAAATGACGATGCTTTTTGGACAGCCAGATGTTGACATTGGCAGAACGGTTTGACAACGAGGAACTGGACAAATATGGATTTACCTTGGATTTATGGATTAATGCACGATGTTCAAATGCACAGAACGTCGTCACTGTGTAATTGGTCACACTGTCGACCCGGTGCACCGGCTGGGTGGACCCTGAGTTTCGTTTCGTTCCGGAATCGATGAACTGTACATCATCGGCATACATTACAATCTTGCCGTGTGGGGATATGTTGCGGGAGGTCATTGGAGAATATTAGGAACATAACCGGGCCCAGTATCGAGCCCTGCACCACACCATGTGTTACCGACAGTGGGGTAGAATCTTTCACCGTTTGCGTACGACCCTCAAGCCACGCTCGAAACCATGCGGAGTTGACGCCGTACCATCCGAGCTTGTCCATGAGGCGATTGTGCTCCACGCTGTCGAACGCCTTTGAGGTGTCAGCTGCAACTAGTGCAGTGATCTCGCCTTGGTCGATTTTAAGGGTGGCGTGGGTGACCGTGTCAAGCAGAGCCATCTCGGTAGACAGGCCGGGCCGGAAGCCGTACTGTTCTGGGCACAGCAAATGACGACTAGTCAGATAGTCTATCAGTTGTGTACACACGACACGCTCACAAAGTTTTTCGACCACTGGCAATATCGATATTGGCCTGTAGTTGTGTGGGTCGTCTGCGTCACCAGTTTTGTGCAGGGGTATTACCATCGCCGTTTTCCATGACGGTGGCAGTTCACAACTTGTGATGCATGAGTTAATGATGTTTAGCAGGTGCGGACCCACCACACTAAACGTCATTTTAAGCATCTGGATGGTGGCTCACGAGCTCCGGAAGCTCGTGAGCCACCCATGCGCTGCAACGCTTTGGACAGCTCTGGCATCGTCACAGGATACGGTGTGAATGCGCCGCTACAGACACGTGGGGGGTCTTGGCCAGAGGGGTTCTCCGGGCGGTACCATCGCTAGTTCAGCAGCTACCGCGGCACCGACGCCGGTGAAATGCCGGTTGAGCTGTTCATGCCAATCAGTCGGTTGAATGGTTGTGCCAGGTTCTTCTATCGTTGACTTGCTGGAAGCGATAATAAACTTGCGAATGTCCTTCCACGGTGTGCGGGTACCAACTGTCTGAAAATATTCTGCGCATGCGGCATGTTGGAGCCGTTCGGAGTGCGCTCTTGTGCTCTCGGTAATTCCGCTGGGCTTCATCGCTTCGTGCTGAATCTCTGTGCTTGCGCGCCTGCTTCAATGCTGCCCTTGCTGTATGTACGTCATCGTGCTGCAGCCAAGGCGGCGACCGGTGCTTCAGCTTGATTTGTCGAAGAGGCATGTGGTCGTCGATGATTGGCTGCCATGCAGCCAGCCATGCGTCCCATTTGTCCGAGGTGGTAGTCGCTTGATAAACGGCCGACCAGTCGGCCAACAGTAGGTCTAGGCAGAAAGCATTTTGATCTAAGCGTCTTGTCGATCGGATGGTAATGACGGTGGGTTGAGGGCGACGTCTGTCAATTGTGACAGATGCAGCGATGACGTCGTGGTCGCTGAAATCTGTGGGAATGACTTGAACTTCTGTGGTCAGGTCAGATCGATTTGTAATGAGATGATCGAGGAGGCTCGGGCTGTCTCCTTCTCTCCGTGGTGGGTGTGTGACGTTGGTTATCAGCTGGCTGAGAGACAGATCGCAGAGGGTACGCAAATAAGCCCGCACACCCGGTTTGTCGGGCTGCAGGACGTCGAAGTTGGTGTCACCGAGAAGAAAGATGGGTTTTCGAGCGGTTTCCGCGATATACCTCTAATAGCTGCACTGTGAACAATTCAGCACGCATCGTGGCTCGCTGTATTACCGGAGCAACCGAGAACCGACTACAAGCTGTCCGACGGCCTCGCCACAGCAATACCCCGGACAGCCGCGGAACTCCCGCAGCGAAATATACAGCGGGGGGCTGACGTCCGGAATACACACACAAACGTGCCCAAGACGGAACATACTGAACACTTATGGACGCACGCTCCGGAGAACGCAAGTAGCCACACAGTCCATTCGTGCAAGCTACCACCCGACCCGCCCGCTCTCTCACGTGGCAGGAAGCCGTGCAGCGACCGGGATTTGAGATTTGCTTATAAGGACTAAAATGGAAGATTCTGGCTAATGTATGAGGCTACTTTCTAATGTATGAGGCTCTGGACACCTTGTAGGAGGCTAAGTTTACTCAAAACAACGCTTCTCAATTCGCTTTACCAATTATAAAACAATTTAAAAAATACGAAACTTAATATCTTGCAAATATAAACATCAAATTTCTATTTTTTCAGTACCATGGTCCATTTCGCCTTCCTTTTTCGACTCTAAATAGGTTTTCTTTTTAAGATCATCCTTAAAATGATCTCCCCAGAGCGAAAAAACATGATATGAATCATGACCTCATGAACCACCTAGTGACGTCACTCAAGGTAAGAAAACACTTGGGGTGGTTTCTGGCCTTACTCGTCGATATTTCCCGACGAAGCCTCTTACGTTCCCGCGCGACGGCTAGTAAGAAAATTAGAGGGGCTTGGATATGAGACCCTGGACCCTCCCCAAGGGCCAGGATATGAGAATCTGACCGGAATGACGAGGAGGGTTATGATACAGTGGTTTCGTCGGGCTGTGAGCTGGCACAGACGGCTGCGCCAGGCCACGTATAACAGTAAATGTACTATTAGTTTGCTAGTTTACTATATCCGTGGTCAGGCTATGTGCTGCCGTACGATGTCCACGCCAGGCTATGAGCTCCCACAGGTGGCTCCGCCAGGCTATGTGCTGCCGTACGATGTCCACGCCAGGCTATGAGCTCCCACAGGTGGCTCCACTAGGCTATGTGCTGCCGTACGATGTCCACGCCAGGCTATGATCCCCCACAGGTGGCTCCCCTAGGCTATGTGCCGTCATACGATGGCTCCGCCAGGCTATGAGCTCCCACCGATGGCTCCGCCAGGCTGTGGACGTCGCACCACGGAGCCCCCGGCCAACACCCGCCAACGCCAAGCACGTCGAGAGCGCACATCCCGCCGCGGCCGCGGCGACTCACCGAACTCGATGAAGCTGTAGGGTCGCGACACGGTGTGCACCTGTCGACTGTACTGCGCCTGGAACTCGACCGAGATGTTCTCCAGGTACGAGAAGGCCAGTCGCTTCGAGTACTCGCGGCTGCACAGCGTGAGGTAGCAGACGGGGCCCTCGATCAGGTAACTGTCGACACACAGGGGTGGGGTCAGTGATGGCCAGCCTTGGTCCGGCTGGACAGCGTGAGGTAGCAGACGGCGCCATCGGCCTGGCAGCTGTGGACATACACGGCTGGTAGCTGGCTTTACGAAGTGTCGACCTCTGCGGCCACACGGCGCTGCAGATTGGCGAAAAGAGCGGCAGCCAGTGGGACTCGAACCCACAGCATTTCGGCTGACAGCCGCGCGTCCAGCTCCTAGTCCGCCCTCCCCTGTTAACACGCATGATGTCGCACCACGCACGCAGTATGACGACGGTGCTGCAGAGCGGCCGGCGGTGGACTGCGCGACATTTCGAGCAGCCGGGGCTCCCGGGTGCCCGCGTACGCTAACTTTTCCGGTTAATGTCATCAAGAGGCCTTTGCATTTCCATTACAGGTGATGAGTGATACGTAGGTTTTTAAAAACACTTCAGGCTTCTGGAAGTAAAACTGTTCTGATTGGTAAAGGTAGCAGAAACAACATCATCGTCATCATCTTCAAACAATAGAGAAGGGCCACTGAAATGAACTGATAAATATACAGTCCATATATATTTTCAACATTTTTAATACCAGTCATATTTTTTGACATCCTCATTCCCCTCCACTATTAAAATAATAAATTCAATTACACTGGTCGTACAGCATTAGCATATTGATCCAAGCTGGATCATCTAGATTTAGATCCAAGCAAAATGTGCATAATGCTTGCTGGATGTCACATTCAATGACAGCAAGCTGACACGAACAGGAAGTCTGGATTCGTGTGGACAGATTTCATGGTTAAAACTGACAGGAACGGATTCAGAGCGGGGGGGGGGAGGGGGACTGCGGGCATGTGCCACTCCCCATAGAAAGGTGACGTTCCTCCGACCGTCAAGGAAAGCCTGAGTACACCGCTCCCGATTCAACGGATTTTTCCGTCAAAGTCGCCCCTTTCAGATGAAAAGGCTTATTTCGTGTCTAGTATGCTTCAGTGCAACCTCCCTCCCCTCCACCCGCTTCATTAAATTTTCCATCGAAGGCGGCCCTCCGATGAAATTTGACCAGCCCCTTCCCATCACAATTCCTGGATCAGTCCCTGAATACCGACGGATCCAAAGCACGCATTGCTACTGTCATTGAGCACTCGTGGCCTCCGGAGCATGTGTGTGATTCCCTATAGAAAGCCTACTGGACTTGATCAGCAACATGGCGTTTTATGATACGCACAACCGAAACGACAACGCCTTCTTAGGGTGATGCACGACCTCGGTAGTCGATGCGTCCGCAAAACCCAATAACGAACGAAGCCTGCTAAAAAGGAGGAAAAGGCTCTTCCTTTTAACCAGGCAGAATTCCCCGTAATGAAGCTCTGCATTACGTTGGGATGATGACGGTGATGATGGATTAATGTTTGGGGACACGTCGACAACAAAGTCATTTTGTGCCGATAACAATTATTAGATGGAATCTAGAATGTTATGTCCTACAAACTAGATAGTAGTACAAGTAGAAAAATGGTTATCATGGATGATATACAACATCAAAATTTGCTTGTCGAAGGAATTCAAGGATGCTACTGGACGTCACGACCTCCGAGTCGTCACCCAGTAGCATACGCAAGTAGTTGGTACTCGCTCTTCTAAAATACTGCCGGCGTAGATGTTCCAGCGCTGAACATGCTACAAAGACCTGGTGTACAGTAAGCAGGGCAGAACAGTGTGGACACAAGGATCGGTCACCTTCAGACAGTAAGTAGCTGTGTGTGGCTAGGGTGTGTCCGACTCTTAAACGGCAGAGGGCAACTTCTTCTCATCCTTCGGCCCGATGCGATGACCACCACAGTTATAGTATCGGCTTCAGGACCCTTAGTTTATTACATTTCGAACTCCAGACGCGTTGCCATTCTGATCGCATACACGATTATATAAATGGGTAGAAATATCTTGGAGGGATTAATAGCGAAACGGCGCGGCCACTATTGATAGCGGCCTTCGCAGCCATGTCGGCAGCTTAATTCCCAGCTAGTCCAACGTGACTGGGATCCAGCAGAAAAACCACTTCGTCCAGTAATTCTACAACTCGCAGACTTTTGCGAATAAGTCGGTTATTCTGGTTGAAGGATTGCATTGCTAAAAGGCTACTCAACGAGTCCGTGAAAACAACGTGATTTGAGGTCTGATCATTTTGTATAAAACAACACAGCTTTCAAAATAGAATACATGCATTACGCTGTGACATAGGATATTGACTGTGTGTGTGTGTGTGTGTGATTGTGGTTTTAGGGCGCATAGGATATTGACTACAACAGTACATCGCAATGTTGCATTCTTTGCTTAACGTTCATGGTGTGTGGAGCATTTTGATTGGCACTCGTAGGGGTGGGGCTAGCGCCTAGGAGGGCCGAGCGCCTAGCCTGCTTACCTCGAAACAGTATAGCCCTAAGTTCAAATGTCGCCAGCTGCTTGGTGCTTCGACTTCCTCACGATCACAGTGTGAGAAGGTGACGAAACCACATGGCCTAGGCAACTGCACATGTCCCATCCGATTCAAGGTTTTTGTTCTTTGTTTATTTGTTGGTTCACGGTGCACTTTATGCACATTCACAGCAAATGGCGCCGCCCACACTGTTTCGCCGGTGGGCCGCGGGATTGGGAAATGTCCTGAACGGTGCTAGAGTTGAACCCGGGACCTTTAGCACCCATAGCCCGACACATTAACCACTCAGCCACCCCCGTCCCAAGGTTCTTGTTTTTTCGCGACACTGCTTTTCACATGCACGTCCATAAGATCCTAAACCTTGTTGTTGTTTGTTTATTGGGTGGTTCATGACGCACTTTATACACATTCACGGCTAACGGCGCGGCCCACACTGTAGATCCAAAACCTTGCTGGTATTCTTGACGTGTACGTGTACCTGCAGTTTGCCTCTACAGATTTCTGGTGTGCTGCAATGGTAGCCGTATATGGCTCGGATGTTCCATCAAAAGATGACCATGATGCGAATGTCATCTTCTCTGCAGTCCGAATGCCTATTTATCATCTCCGAAGTCCAAAATTCCTTACACAATCACAGGTGTAGGAACAAGGGGCAGTGTAAAATAATTGACCATGTGGCCTCAAAATTCACAGTTAATGGAATTGTGTATTTCATCCTTGTCTTAGGTTTTTACCAATTTGCTACATGTGTGGGCAGTCATTATACACATTACTGCTAACAAATGTAAAATGCATGTGACTGAAGTGAAAGGCATTCTGCTTTTTTAATCCTTCAGTGGCGATCCTTTATTTTCTTCCAATCTTTCACTATTCCCAAGCAACTTCTTTCTTCATCCACACAGTTAATGGTGAAGTAATTTTAGGACACTGGCAGGGGGGCATGTCAGATGGGCATGATCCCCCTTGCATGCAAGCTTAACATTAATGTTATGACTATACACGCTACGAATCAATTTCAAAAGGGGTTCCCTCTCCCCCACACGCACACTTTTGAGACGTTTCTACGCCTCTTTGTCAACATTGTATACCAGTTGAGTTGTCAACGACCTACTGGTCTACGTTGTTCATGTGGGGAACATTCACAAACAATCTAACTGTACTACCCCAGTTGCCGACCGTACGCCGGCATGTGCGTGTCATTCAGGTCATCTTTCCACAGACGGGAGGATTCCTACCACATCATGTGGTGTCATCTATGAGACGCGGCGCCAACTACAAGGCTGTTCTCGTGCGCCAACCAACGCTGTAAATCCGATACGTGAAATGCTAAGGGAACTTGTGTCCTGCCGATATATCCGTTGGAACCAATGACGCGTCAGTCGCAAGGAAAAGCGCAGAGAACACCACCGTCCATTCCTTTACGGGACTACATTGGGCGAGGATAGTGAGATGGTTGAGGAGCTGAGCAAGCAATTTAAATCAGTGTTTACATTGGAAGATATGACCAATATGCCGACCGTACACCATAGTTCAGTGACATGTGATCTGATAAATGATGTTGATTTCATTGATAGTAATGTTGTTTACAATCATATCAGGGAAATAAAGTCAAACAAGGCAGCAGGACCTGATGAAATTTATGCTAGGATGTTGCGGGAAACTAGGAACTGGCATGTCCACTTAGCATAATATTTTGCAGATTAGTTCCACAAAATGAAATTCCAACAGATTGGAAAAGGGCAAATGTAGTTCCTATTTTCAAGAAAGGAGAAAGAGGGAAAGTTGAAAACCATAGGCCAATAAGTCTCACATCCCTAGTCTGCAAGGTACTCGAATCAATTATCAAGGATAGAATAGTTAGTTATCTGGAAGGTAGCAGATTGATTCAAGATACTCAACATGGGTTTAGAAAAGGACGATCGTGTCTCACAAATCTCTTAGACTTTTTGAGCTTCGCCACAGAACAATTTGATCAGGGAAATCAGGTTGATGTAGCATATCTTGACTTTAGTAATGCCTTTGACAAGGTACCCCATAAACGGTTAATGATACAGCTTCAGTCCCATGGTATTGCAGGTAGCATCTTAAAATGGATAGAGTTGTGGCTTTCAGATAGACAGCAAAGAGTGATGCTAAATGGTACAAAGTCATCATGACAAAATATTCTTAGTGGAGTCCCCCAGGGGTCAGTACTGGGGCCACTACTGTTCATTATATTTGTAAATAACATTGAAAGTGGCCTAAGAAGTAAAGTTTTGAAACTTGCGGATGATTTGAAGGTCTTTAGGGCAATAACAGGTCAAGATGAGCATATCTCGCTGCAAGAAGACGTAGACGAACTTGTGAAGTAGTCCGAAGAATGGAAAATGAAATTTAATTATGAGGAGTGCAAAATAATGTATGTAGGTAAGCAGCATATGAAGGCTCCATACTTGATGCGTGGACAAGTGCTATCAGTGACTCAACAGGAGAAGGATTTAGGTGGTATTCTAAACACAAAATTGGGGGCATCAGAACAGACCAAGGAAGCCAGGAAGAAGGCACTGAGAATGCTCGGGGCAATACATAGGAATGCATCATACAGAAGTGAGGAAGGGATCAGGAAGCTTTACTGTGCATATGTCAGGCCACATTTGGAATACTACGAGTTTGCCGCCAGCTCTCAAGGTGGAAGGACGCGCCGCCGAGCTCCAGGTTTCCAGATAAGTCGCTGCAGAACAGGGCAGTACTCTAGTCTAAGCTGTGGATAGGTGCTTAGCAATTACTTCTCTTATTATATTTCATTAGGTTTTATCTTATAAGCATTTTCGTAGCACGCAAACTATACTATATTAACCTAGCGACGCCGCAGGACGCCATCTTTGGCTTCGGCGTGTTCTCGACTCTTCGATTTCTGTAGTAGGAGATATTACAAGTGTGTAGATTTGATAAGTACATTAGACAACATTCATACTATCCTAACATACTTTATTTATTTTTTGGTGTGCATAGTGTGTTTGGTGTTGAAGTTTAAGATAGTTTAATTAGTAGTAAGTTGGGGGTATTCATAAGTGCTGTGTGACTGTTCATTTTTCTGTCTAGCCATAAGTGATATCAAAGGGATATTTATATAGTTGTCTACTTGTGAGGAAGACAATTAGATTAGACATCTTGTTTAGTTATTTAATTTATTTAAAAAAACAAAACAAAACAAAAAAAACAAACAATTGTTTAATAGTTTCTGCTTTTCTT
Source organism: Imbricaverruca yamaguchii (assembly GCA_034440575.1). NCBI lineage: Eukaryota > Metazoa > Arthropoda > Thecostraca > Neoverrucidae > Imbricaverruca > Imbricaverruca yamaguchii. The sequence goes on from JAOTOL010001332.1 coordinate 105,756, forward strand.
GAGGCACTCAGATATTTAACTGACAGTATAGGAGGTAGCGCTTTATAGTGAATGATAGTTAGCTTTTTTGTCGGTTGTTTAGCAAGTGTGTTTGGTGTTGAAGTTTAAGATAGTTTAATTAGTAGTAAGTTGGGGGTATTCATAAGTGCTGTGTGACTGTTCATTTTTCTGTCTAGCCATAAGTGATATCAAAGGGATATTTATATAGTTGTCTACTTGTGTGGAAGACAATTAGATTAGACATCTTGTTTAGTTATTTAATTTATTTAAAAAAAAAAAAAAAAAAAAAAAAACAATTGTTTAATAGTTTCTGCTTTTCTTGAGGCACTCAGATATTTAACTGACAGTATAGGAGGTAGCGATTTATAGTGAATGATAGTTAGCTTTTTTGTCGGTTGTTTAGCAAGTTAATTTAGCAAGTTAATTTGAATCTAAATCTAGGCATAAGCTGCAGCGTTTAGGATGGTTTCGACCAGGATGCAGGCACTAGAGGAAGAAATTAGGACCCTTAAGGCAGAGGTTTCCAACCTCAAGGCTGCCCTTGTTGCACAGGGTAGGCAAGATAAAGCAACAAGGGGTCAATCCGTAGCATATGCCCAGGTGGTCGCAGGCCACCAGGTAGCTGAGGTTTCCCCTACTGTGGAGGTGGCTGGGATCTCTCAAGAGGGGAGTGTTAATAGTGTTAATAGTGAACAGAGGAGGGGTAGTTCTGGTAGGTCACAGGAGGGGAAGTGGCATGAGGTCAGGGGGTGGAGGATTTGGAGACGCGAACCTAAGGAAAGGGTCAGTGAGTGGCAGGTGGCAGGTGGTAGGAGCGGGAGGAAGTGTAGCCGACCGGCCCAGCGGGCAGGCATAGTAACAGCAAATATGTTCCAGGCATTAGATGACTGCCCCCAGGATAGCAGTAGTAAGGAGTCAGTGCTGGTCATAGGAGACTCTCGTGTGCGTCATTTAGAGCGGGCATTTTGTAAAGGTAGGAGGGACAGGAGGTGCATCACCAGGCCTGGTGCCAAGGTGAAGGACCTGGTAACTGCGGTGGCACAGGTCACCAGTGATCACCAGTTTAACACAGTCATAGTGCATGTAGGGGTAAATAACATAGGTCATACTAGGAGCGAGGAGCTTCTGCGGGAGTACAGGGCCCTTCTGGCCACCCTGAAGGGTACCAATAGAGTGCTTGTAACAGGAATTTTGCCTAGGGCTAGAGCCTCCCCTGAGTGGAGCTCTAGGGCACTGGCAGCTAACACCAGGGTAGGAAAGCTCTGCCAGGAGCTAGGTTTTACATTTGTAGACGAGTGGAGCAGGTTTTATGCATCGTGGGACCTCTATCAGAAGGATGGCCTGCATTTTTCTGAGAAGGGGGTCCATGTGTTAGGCAAAGTATATGAGCATGTCCTTCAGGGAAACTAGGAAATGGGGTGGGAGGGATGAAATTGCATTGCCAACTCAGGAATATTCCAATAGTGTCAGCCAAGGCAATAGAACCTCAAAGTCTGCAAATAGGGACAGCAGCAACTCAAGGGGACAGAGTTATAGTTCATCTAGTGATAAAAGAACTCCTCAATATGAAAAAGCCAAAGGTGGTTATGGAGCATTTGTTAAGTGTATGATGTTTAATGCTCAGAGTATCCGTTCCAAATTTGATGAGTTCAAGTGTTATGTTGCTGAGGAGGAACCGGATTTTGTTTGCATTACGGAGGCATGGGTCAGTGAAGGATATTTTGGAGATAACTTACAGGACTATGAGATCCAGGGATACAATATGTTTTCGTGCAATAGGGGTCCAGTAATGAAAGGGGGTGGTGTAATGCTCTATGTGAATAGCTTATTCAGTTCTCAAAAAGTAGCAGGTGGGGATAAAAATGTGTCTGTGGAGTCCATTTGGCTTGATGTCACTGTGGGAAAAGGCAACAGCAATACTCTTAGGATAGGAGCTTTCTACCGATCAGGAACCCTGCCACATTCTCAGCAACTGGAGCTTGACAAGGTGATTTGTGAGGAAATCAGTAGAAACTTTAAGAGGAAGTGCCTTATTCTCGGTGACTTTAATCTAAAAGGTTATGAAAATGCTGGTGTTGGCTCCCCATCATGCAAAATGTTCAGGAAATGCCTTGAAGAGGACCTGTTCTTACACCAGTTTGTATCGGAACCTACCAGGCATGGTTCATTCTTGGACCTTGTATTCTCGGATTTAAGTGACTTGGTTCAAGACTTGACTGTAGGCGAAACTCTGGGAAAAAGTGACCATAACATAGTTAGATTCAAGGCACATGTAGGGGAAACTATCAAGGATAATTTGGTAAAGGTTCCAAATTTCAACAAAGCAGACTTTAACGGCATGAGAGCGGCTTTAAGTGCCATCAGATGGGAAGAAGAATTCTCCAATTTAAATGCCTGTGAAATGTGGGAAAAGTTCAAATCTTACTTAAAGGAAACTCAGATTAGACATGTCCCCCAAAAGCAAAGACGCAAAAGAAGGGTAGGAAAGCCAGCATGGCTTACACCAGACGTGATAAAAGCAATTAGGGCTAAGAAAACTGCATTTAGAGTTTTTAAAGAAGCCTCAAATGTCATTAATCTAAAGGCGTATCGAAAAGCTAGAGACACTGTGAAGCAAAAAACCAGAGCAGCAAAGCGAGCAAAGGAACTGGATTTAGCTAGAAACTGTAATGGGGACAGTAAAAAGTTCTTTAGTTTCTACAAGCTGAGTAAAGTTTCTAACACAATTGGTCCACTGGAAGTAAACGGGACTACATTGGGTGAGGATAGTGAGATGGTTGAGGAGCTGAGCAAGCAGTTCAAATCAGTGTTTACATTGGAAGATATGACCAATCTGCCGACCGTACACCATAGTTCAGATACATGGGATCTGACAAATGATGTTGATTTCATTGGTAGTGATGTTGTTTACAATCATATCAGGAAAATAAAGCCAAATAAGGCAGCAGGACCTGATGATATTTATGCTAGGGTGTTGCGGGAAACTGAAAAGGAACTGGCATTTCCACTTAGTATAATATTTTGTAGATCAGTTTCACATAATGAAATTCCAACCGATTGGAAAAGGGCAAATGTAGTTCCTATTTTCAAGAAAGGAGAAAGAGGGAAAGTTGAAAACTATAGGCCAATAAGTCTCACATCCCTAGTCTGCAAGGTACTCGAATCAATTATCAAGGATAGAATAGTTAGTTATCTGGAAGGTAGCAGATTGATTCAAGATACTCAACATGGATTTAGAAAAGGACGATCGTGTCTCACAAACCTCTTGGACTTTTTGAACTTCGCCACAGAACAATTTGATCAGGGAAATCAGGTTGATGTAGCATATCTTGACTTTAGTAAGGCCTTTGACAAGGTACCCCATAAACGGTTAATGATACAGCTTCAGTCCCATGGTATTGCAGGTAGCATCTTAAAATGGATAGAGTTGTGGCTTTCAGATAGACAGCAAAGAGTGATGCTAAATGGTACAAAGTCATCATGGCAAAATGTTCTTAGTGGAGTCCCCCAGGGGTCAGTACTAGGGCCATTACTGTTCATTATATTTGTAAATAACATTGAAAGTGGCCTAAGCAGTAAAGTTTTGAAATTTGCAGATGATTTGAAGGTCTTTAGGGCAATAACAGGTCAGGATGAGCATATCTCGCTGCAAAAAGACTTAGACGAACTTGTGAAGTGGTCCGAAGAATGGCAAATGAAATTTAACTTTGATAAGTGCAAAATCATGCATGTAGGTAAGCAGCATATGAAGGCTCCATACTTGATGGGTGGCCAAGTGCTATCAGTGACTCAACAGGAGAAGGATTTAGGTGTTATTCTAAACACAAAATTGGGGGCATCAGAACAGACCAAGGAAGCCAGGAAGAAGGCACTGAGAATGCTCGGGGCAATAAATAGGAATGTATCATACAGAAGTGAGGAAGTGATCAGGAAGCTTTACTGTGCATACGTCAGGCCACATTTGGAATACTGCATCCAAGCTTGGTCTCCTAGCTATGAAAAGGATTGTTGGCTTTTAGAGAGAGTACAAAAGAGGGCTACAAAAATGGTTAATGGCATAAGCAACCTGGCATATGAGGAAAGATTGAAGAAATTGAATATGTTTTCACTTAGATATAGAAGGCTGAGAGGAGATCTCATCGAGGTCTTTAAATTTGTCAATGGTCTGTAGAGGGGATACCTTGGGGAAATGTTTGAATTTAACAGAAATGATGCAATTAGAGGTCATAAATTCAAAATTAAAATTAACCAGAGCAGAACAAGGTTAAGGCAAACTTTCTTCACCAACAGGGTAGTGGAACACTGGAACCAGCTGCCAGAAAACATCGTCAGTAGCAGAACATTGAACATCTTTAAAAACAGCATAGACAATCATTATAAGAATAGAGGGCTTGCTTTTCAGTATTACAGGGAGGGCTGATTGGCAGATTTGGTGGGCAACTGGTTCAGTGTACAGAGTGCAACCAAGAAGGGCCCTTGTGGCTCAGAGTTGCACTGATCTTTTATGTCTTTATGTCTTTACATCCAAGCTTGGTCTCCTAGCTATGAAAAAGATTGTTGGCTTTTAGAGAGAGTACAAAAGAGGGCTACACAAATGGTTAATGGCATAAGCAACCTGGCATATGAGGGAAGATTGAATAAATTGAATATGTTTTGACTTAGATATAGAAGGCTGAGAGGAGATCTCATCGAGGTCTTTAAATTTGTCCATGGTCTGGAGAGGGGATATCTTGGGGAAATGTTTTACTTAAACAGAAATGATGCAATTAGAAGTCATCAATTCAAAATTAAAGTTAACCACAGCAGAACAAGGTTAAGGCAGACTTTCTTCACAAACAGGGTAGTGGAACACTGGAACCAGCTGCCAGAAAACATTGTCAGTAGCAGCACATTGAACATCTTTAAAAAGAGCATTGACAATCACTATAAAAATAAAGGGCTTGCTTTTCAGTATTACAGGGAGGTCTGATTGACATATTTGGTGGGCAACTAGTTCAGTGTACAGAGTGCAACCAAGAAAGGCCATTGTGGTTCATAGTTGCACTAATATTTTATGTCTTTGTTTTTACGACGCCATCAAGAAACATCCGTCTCAGCAAAGCCAGAACAATCATGCCAGCATCTTCTGGACAAACAAACACAAGCAGATTCGGCGATAATTCGCCGAAACGTCCCGGAGAACATCGCGGGTCAATCGGTTAGTTATTTGGGCTTCAGGGTGCGTCGATGCCATCGGCCCAACGGCGGCGACAGATCGATTGGAGCTGTTGGTAAACCCGATCAACTGGTTGCATATCGCCAGCGCTTCCGCCACTGCTACCCCTACTGCTACTTCTACCGCTACTGCTACCGCTACTGCTACTGTTACCGCTACTGTTACCGCTACTGCTACCGCTACTGCTGTCGCTAGCGCTGCCGACCGATTCCCATAGGGTGTCGGTAGCCCAATGATTAAGCTGGCATGCCAGAGGTACGCAGGGTCCGAGATCAATGGTGCCAGCCCTTCGTGTTGGGCTGAGAGACGGGCGACGTCATATGCATTCGGCTGATGGGTGTGTCGCAAAGCGACGACCGACCGATCGACCGCTGCTAGACTGAATTGAGTGGAAACTAGTGTTGGATAAATTGGCTCCAGCTGGACTTTTCCCTGTTAGAGAGTAGCCTCCGCGGAATATTACCCTGTCCTTTCAAGGTAGAAGATGGAATGGTGCTGTTCGACAGTGACTGTGAACCTACCGATTGATCACAATATTCCAAAAACACACGGGGAAATATAAAAAGGCATTTCTGAAGTCACAAAGGGAAGGAAAATTAATCTCTTCAGAGTGGATGGCCAACATCTTTTCCCCCCATATTCATAATACACGAATATATATACATCAATCCAACTTTGGTGGGAACTGTCGAAAGAATGGAAAGGAAAGCCAGTGAACAGGGAATTTGGAGGAGGAAGGGTACACGCGTCTGGGAATAACTGGCGGGCAGGAGGCCGTAGTGCAACTATGTCTCCGTGGGTGGTATTATGTTTGGTACACTGACGTATGTTGCAATTACAAGTCAGTTCGACGCTCATCTCAGGTGGAATCAATACGACCAACAAAACACAGTTGAGTAATACGCCTAAAAACCCCATACGAAGTCTTGCGCACATGAATCACTCCAGGCTGCTTGATCCCTGCTAAATTGTGGCTTCAGTGGCTTAAATTGTGGCTTCACGTGGCTTCAGAGCCGGAAATAGCCAACAATCCATCAAATGCTTGACGATTGGCTATGACGTAATAATAATGCCTTCCTTTACTGCTAAAACAGCATTACGTATTAAACTCACAACAAGAGTGTGGAAAACCCAGTTATTTCTACCGATGTTCGCTTTTAATCACGACCATACAACGTATAAGTCATTCCAATATTCCACAAAATCAAAATAATAACTATTGACGATGCGCTTTCGAGCCAAAATAACCCATCAAGAACCAGGAGAGGAGAGCGAGAGCGTGTGTGTGTGTGTGTGTGTGTGTGTGTGTGTGTGTGTGTGTGTGTGTGTGTGTGTGTGTGTGTGTGTGTGTGTGTGTGTGTGTGTGTGTGTGTGTGTGTGTGTGTGTGTGTGTGTGTGCGTGCGTGCGTGCGTGCGTGCGTGCGTGCGTGCGTGCGTGCGTGCGTGCGTGCGTGCGTGCGTGCGTGCGTGCGTGCGTGCGTGCGTGCGTGCGTGCGTGCGTGCGTGCGTGCGTGCGTGCGTGCGTGCGTGCGTGCGTGCGTGCGTGCGTGCGTGCGTGCGTGCGTGCGTGCGTGTGTGTGTGTGTGTGTGTGTGTGTGTGTGTGTGTGTGTGTGTGTGTGTGTGTGTGTGTGTGTGTGTGTGTGTGTGTGTGTGTGTGTGTGTGTGTGTGTGTGTGTGTGTGAGAGGGTGAAGTGACAGTGAAGTGGCAGAGGGCGAAGTGACAGAATGAAGTGACAGAGAATGAAGTGGCAGGGTGAAGTGACAGAGAATTAGTGGCACATAGCGAAGTGACAGAGAATGAAGTGACAGAGACGGCATCACTTGAGGCGGCTGCCGGCCCGTCGCTGGACGTCCAGAGCTGTGCGGCGGCGGGCGAGTGCGGTCGGGACAGCGCGCCAAGTCTCGATCGGCGCCAAATTTGGCGGGCGTGGCGTGTCACCAGGTCACCGGGTCATGTGGCCGGATGCCCGGCGACACGGCACGTCGGCGTCGTCACACCACGCCAGACGGCACGTCGAGGCGCACGTCGTGTCGCCAGTGACATTTGTGGAGCACGTGACGCTCAACCAGGCAGCCCCAGGGAGTAGCGCCGCCAGGCCACCGGTCAACTACAGCAGTCAATGCTGGGTGGCAGGGCGGAGGGGGATGGGGAGGGGTACCCATTGGCACCGAGACGGCACGGAATGGGCCGATAGTATCGTGTGGGCACCGATTTGTCGTCAGCACGCAGAGAACACCCAGGCTGGATTGTGATGTGCGTCAGCGCATAACTGTGTGCATTGCTGCACACGCCGATAAATAGTTCAGTTCAAGTTAAGGGTTAAGCTTACCGAAAAATCGTCATCAGGCGAGCATAAATTATCAGGAAATGGTTCGGCTAGTTAGCCAGTTGGCTGGCTATTACGGCATTCGGGAGCTCTAACGCCAGCTGGATGATATTGCATCCATAATAGGTCAACATAAGCACGCACCTCCCAGTTGGCTGGAAGTCCTCAACTATATGACTTACAGCCGTCAACCACACCTCTGTTTTCGCAACCATGCATCTGAGCGACTGCGGCAAACGGAGGGAGAATCGACCGCTGTCACTGTGATACTTGGCAATGGCTGAAGAGTACATTCCCCTACATATCATTGGGGTCGCAAAACCCTGGCATGAGATCAGCATAAAATCGGCATTAAAACAGATAAGATGCAGATCAGTTGCCATTCCGGTGGCATCAGCCGACAAAAATCATTTACAGGCAAAAACTGTTAACCACCCAGTGGATCACAATGGGCCTACATATCTGGGATCCCGAGAACCTCCTGATCCAGTCACAAATCTGCCTCGGCAGCAATCTGCCAGTGCCTCGCCAGCAAATGGTTAGTTAGTTAGTTATTTGGGTTTTAGGGCGCCTCGACCAGTTTTGATCATTCGCGCCCATAACATTGTATTATGCTTCACTGCTGATGCACTAACTATTAGGTCGCTGATGCACTAACTATACGTGGTCTTAAATCCGATCGCTGAAAGGTACCTGAACAAGCTCCCCGAGTGTACTAGTTTTCAATAGTTCCCTAGAATGTCTTCATATGTCAGGGAACTCGAGTTTCTTCCGTAAAATAATATCCACTCCCGTGCAAAGCAATGGCATGTGCATAGTACGTGCCGCACCGTCAAAGGTTCCGAACAGCGGGGACACTGTGGTCGTTCCTCCCCACAGAGGAGATAGCGATGGGTAGCGTAGGTGTGTCCGATACGCAATCTGCAAAGTGCAACTTCTTCTGGTCTAGATTCGCCAGCAAATGTATCCACAATGTCGCTACTATCAGCCAGTTTATGTCCGCATCCTGCCAACCCTGTACATGACATGTAACCGATGACACTACGGCATGGCGTACAGCCGACGGGACAGCTGGACGCTGAGTCCAGGGCTGGCCGTGCCGTCCACCGAGTAACCAGAGGCAGTGGTCGCGACAAAGCGATGTAACCATAATATATATATATATATATATATATATATATATATATATATATATATATATATATATATATATGACGGAGCCAGTGTGTATGGGATGTTTAATTTAGTAGGCGAAGCCAACCCAGACGTGTACTGCGGCGAGGTAGACGCTGTAGCGACATTCGCCTTACCGCGGCGTTTGTAAATGAGAAATGGCGCGAGCAGAGAAAGCAGAAAGGGCGTTGTCACTTGTTTACCGGTCCTCGCGCTCGGAGGAGTGTCTCCAGAGAAGTGTTAGAAATAATTGTGTGCTTTGAAATGCACTAGATTCAGACGGATAAGATGAGACACTCGGAGTGTTGGACAGCCTCACAGCCGCAAAAGGCAGTAACCAGCCTTGTATTATTTGGATAGGGCTGTGAAGTAGAGAATATTGCCTTGCCTAATTGTTAGTACTTGATTATTCTCGCTTAAAGTAGGCATTGGCTGACCGATGTGGTCAAAGTGGGTTTCAACATATATGGTGAACAATGTTCTTATTATATGCAATGGAATAGAAACCTGTCATAACTGTATGTTTTGCAGGTTTTTAAGTAAAAATATACGGCAAATACAAACCATCCTTTCTCTCGTTAGAATTGGCATGAAAGCCAAACTGACTGTTACAATACATATATATATATATATATATATATATATATATATATATATATATATATATATATATATATATATATATATATATATATATATATATATATATATATATATATATATATATATATATATATATATATATATATATATATATATTGACAATGTCTCACGCCGATTGTCCGCAGGCGAAAAGTAGCGGGGGGGGTGGAACTCGAACTGCCGACCTTTCGGTTGAGGCACGGGCACGTCACCCGCGTACTATTCGCCTCCCAGCATCAAGAGGCAGCCGAATGCACCAGCTGTTAGCCTCCGATGACCTTTGCCGTTACGGCCGCGGGGCATCGAATCATCGACATGCTGAGACTGGTGCGACCCAAAGGTCACATTTGGGTTGTCAAGCCGCTGCTAATAAATTAACGGAATTCGGTTCTATTTTCGGTTCCAGTTCGTTCACGATTCGACGAGTGTGTCGGATACGGCGAAAACCAGTGATGGCATGTGACGCACTTCAGTGCGACGCGAAACAACAGTTTCCATTCATCGACACCACGAAGTTTCACGAACGATTCATCTATTCCGCTTCGGAGTCTTCCAGCTTCAATCGCTCATGACAGTTTCATTTTCAACTGTCCTGAAAATAATGCCAATACCTCATTGTTCCATCTGCGGGATGTTCTGCATGACCGGAGGATAGCCTTGTTAAACAATAGCGTGACGCATATTCACTTGAAAAATGAAAATACCATTTGTCATAGTATAGGCAGAAGTGCAACCATAACCACAAACGCCACCTGCATCGCACATCTTATGTACGCACAATATTGCGCCTGATGTTGGCGTTGATGTTGATCTCAAACTTGAGTCATGATCATAAATATGATGATCGTGCTATTGATTCATTTCTAGATAGCGGAAGATGTCGGCGAAGATAACAGATAAATATTTGAACTGCTACACGAGACGGAGAACATCAGGGAGAAGCGTTAGTTAGTTATTTGCGTTTTCGGGCGCATCAACTGCAGTGGTTATACAGCGCCCATTCAGGGAGAAGCGATGAGGAATATCAAGACATCTGCCGGGTCCCACGGCCACGACCAGCCACCACACGGCAGCCTTCGACAGTGCTCTCTTGCGCTTCAAAGGCGTCTGGCCTACACCGCGAGCATTTTAAAGAAATCACCCGTGAGTTCGCTCGCTCGCTTGAGCCGCACTACTTAAAAGGGCCTACTATACTCGGACATCTTCGTCTCAGCGCCCCACCCCGTCGTCTCAGCGCCCCACCCCACAACGGGCAGGCACGCGACGGACGCGACTCGGGCACGCCCCCCCCACCGGGTCCGTCCCCGATTACATCAGACTGGGCAGCAGTCCGTTCTCGGTGGGACACCACAGGTAGACCGTCGTCAGCGAGCAGACCGTTTCACCGGAACGCTCGACACCGTATTGGGGGTGGGGGTGGGGGGTGGGGGTCGGACGAGCTGTGCTGTACGACTGTCTGTACACCTGCGATGATGAGGGTACTTAATTCAAAATCAAACATAACTCCGTGACAAAACGCTATTCAGGGCATCGAATGAACTATGTAATTGGAGGAGGAGGTATACAAAAGACGTAGTGCACCGAAGTTTGTTTTACAAACACTGTAATCAGTATGCGTAATCAGTGTGTAATCAGTGTGCGTGTGTTAAATTATAGCTGTTTCTCCTGACGTTTACTGTTATTGTGCAACACATAAACAATCGAGTCATAATTAGTTTCTCTAAATTAGAAGACTGTGCCTGCTATATTACGGCATACCAAATTTCCACTTCGATGACTTTGGGTTCAGCCCGCCCTGCTTTCTCATTTCTTGCATTTATTGAAGATATCGTCATCCATCACGCATGCATGGGCAAACAAATTGCGTTCTCTGGAATGGCGTTTTGGATATATATATATATATATATACCCACTGTTTGGTCACAACCCGATAGGTGCGTGCACATGACATCACAATGTTTCTGCTGGCAGGAAGATAGGACAAAACGCACGGAGCGCGTGGTCGTCGCGCGCTGGCGCAGCTTCCGCCTCATTGGGCGCGGTCCGCCGCACTGCACCTGCATGGCGGAGCCGACCGGACGCGTCAGCCGGCCGTGAGGCGGCCGTCAGCCTGCCGTCAGCCGGCCGTCAGTCGTAGCGCGAGTTGACGGCAACTTCACCGGCGCCGGTGTAGCCGGACACATAGTTGATGAACAGTTCGGCACGCCATGACTCGACAGGATTGATTGCCTGTCAGAGTTCTGGGCGCAACGACTTCGCTGGCCATTATGCGCTTGGAGGACGCACTCGACTTGTCCTTTCTCCTGACGAGCCTCACCTATTCAATACCGAAGCCAATTTAAGTCAGTGACGTCATTGAAAATTGAAGTGGTTCGGTGGCGCCGCCGCGGACGAAACAACAAATCGATGACCACTAATTTGCAATGTAAAACTCACGTCATCTTTGCACAAAACAAAGATAAGACATAACACGATGCTGTCCACCTGGAAAGCAAGATAATTTCGCTGTCGGCGCCGACAAAACATGCAGCGAAACACCATACCTTCCTTCTCTCACGCACCACTCGTAATAGTTATGAGGCCGGCGCAAAGTGCCGCAGCGATACGTGTACAACATCGTCAAAGCGCTACAAGCAGCATGCGTCGCGTCGTCCCAAACAACCACGGACAGCAGCAAGTGCGTCACCGGGCGGGCGAAGGCGCAGCAGCGTCACACGGCAACAACTGCGACACGTGGTCTGTCGGCGATAGGAAGCAGCGAGCTGCTTCGGCCAGTACAGCGCCAGAAACAAATACAATGTCATTAGTCAGCGTGGCATTCGGACCAGACAAGGTCGTTCAAATATGAACTTTTTAATGTACAACACACGGGAACATAATTGCTCGGGTTTCGCTCTTGCTTGCAATCACCGAGCTGAAAAACAATCCACCGCATGAGAAGTGCCCGAACGCACGTACGTCCAACACAGTGATTGATTATTCGTGAAAAGGGTGGAATATACCACTTTCTGAACACTCAATCAACATCCTGGTCCAAGAGGTATCGGGATTTGGCTCCCTAGTGAATGCTTACTAAGTTTTCTTGTCTCCTTTCCAACAGTATACCATTGATAAATAGCATGTGCATGCTGTCGATAAGGAATGGTGATACAGGAACATTTTGCAATGCAATTTCAGATAAAGTGAAGATCTGTAATGTGATACGGCATACAATACAAGTGTATAACATAGTTATTATCCCTATTCAGAATATAACCCTTCCTAAATTATGAATATCAAAACAAATCACAAAGGTCGAGTTATAAGTTCCTACACCATTGACTCAAATTTGAGTCTGAAACGCATCAAAAGAATGTTAAATTATACTAATTCCATGGAAAATTTCGACATTCTGCTATGCTCATTTCGACATCTCACACCTAACGAAAAACCATCATTTTCGCCCATATCCAACATGTGTTGCCATCTATATTGCATTCACTCGGCACCCAATCGCGCCCAGCATACATTCGACGTCAACCCCATTACGGGTCATAAACCGTTACCAAACTGCCCGAAATAGCAGTCGTTGACGGGGTTCCTACGGTAAATACATACTTCCAACGAAGGAGCACCCATTTTAGGGCGATTGGCGCTGTGGCAAACGTAGCAGCAGCGGAGAAAACGTTTCAAGTAGTAATTCATGCCAGCTATTCCTGACACCGAAACTACAACACTGGTGTTCAATACGGGGAACGAGCACATCTTTCGTTGACTCTAATCGTACAACACCACGGGTGTGCCGAGGGAGGGGTGCCGGTAACGATCAGGTTTGTTTCTCGAACGCAAATGTCGGTTTGCCTTACATGCAAAACGAAGAAAACGTAACACAGAAGAAACAAAGAAAACTCAACGCAACCCATGGGGTGTATGGATAGGAGGATTCTCTCGGAACTCAATCGCTGAGGACGGTACCTGGTCTGGCCAGGACCAGGTCTCCTAGGACAGGTTAACCGGGACAGTCTAAAGGGTTTTACGCCAGGTCGTGCACCCTCCCCTCCCCAGTTTGTGAACTTCCCCCGTTGCCTTAGCATTACTGGAGGAAACTTGGTTGGCTCGAATGGAGGTTCCGCAGCCAACAATTATCGCAATGCTCTGGGTTTGCGCATTCATGACAATTCACTTTTACTGTAGGCTAAGCCGACAAGGAAAATATCTGCTCCAGATCGCCAGGTTAGAAGATAACAAATACACACAAAGAAACATATCCATCAACCAGGACGAACATCATGTGCTACGCTGCTACGTACTCGGCGTGTCTTTGATAACAGTCCTTTTTCATCCACTGACGGATTTAAAATTTCGTGGGGGGGGGTAGTTTTCACGGACGCTCCTTCTACCAGGATAAAACAGAATCGTTGCGTGGGTGGCGGTGGGTGGGGCAGGTGCACTAGAGATTGCGACAGTGACGCCTTTTCCACTCGGAGGGATGACTTTACCTGACAAATTGAACAGGGATGAAGAGGTGTACTCGATCTTCGCATACTCTGAAGAGGTGCTCCACTACGCCGGGGGTACCATTCGGGTCCTAAGGTGGGGAAAGAGTTGTAATCGCCCTCACCCTCCCTGGATCCTTCCCTGGTTTCATCCACCACCACCATTTTCTTGTGGGACCAACACCGTGCAGCCTTTGTAAACGCTTCCATCAAGTTAGTGGAAAATTAGAGGTGGTAAATGTTGAAATGAAATAGAATGAATTGCATAAAATGGATCGATCAAACGAAATTAAATGAGAACATGAAAGCCAGCTCAGGTATCCAATGATAAGCGGGCCCTTTGGCCAATCATTGGAATATATACTTGTGCTTGATATTTTGCAAGTTCACAGTAAAAGGTGATAATATAACAAAGACAGTCCCACGCAACAAGGTTAGCGTACTGCATTAAAGTACATCAGAATTCACACTTCAACTTGTCAAATGTTGACGCGAATTTTTATCAGAAATTGTCCAGACTTCAGGATACTCTTTTTCAAAGCTTACCATAAGTGGCGTTTTTTACTTTCAGGGGCTCACCTGACTGAATAAAAAATCGCCAAATAATTGTTGACGGTGTAGTCGAGTCTCTCCGGAGGACAGCCCTTTCCATGTCAGATGGGCGCCAGCTTCCATGAAGGGGCACATATCCCAATGCCATCTATACCCGTCCCCGCGTGAGGAATGATACGGTCCAGTGAGTCTCGGGGAAATTGCCAAACGTAACCGCCGACCCCGCCATCTATATGGTTTTCTGATTACCACTAGTACCACGTTTAAAACCTAGGGTTGAAAGTATGGCCTCAGCGCCAGGAATGCTTAAGGCGACGGTCATCATTTGCACATGCAGTCAAGGTTGGAAGCGTGGCTTTTCTCTGGATATGTGTCACCCAGATAATTACCCTCTCCGGGAAGTTATTACTTGTCATTTTCCCCAAAAGATGAAATTAGTTGATTCAAAATGACTGCAAACTCATGACTGTTTGATAAGCATGCCCAAAGCTAACTGGAAAGTGTGAGCTTGAGTCCTTACGTAAGAGACGGAGAACAAACTATCCCTCATACCTATAACACCACAGCATATCCCTCTCGACACCCAGGCTTCCAAAACAAAGGCCAACCCTGCCGGATGCAGCTGCTGGACGCACCGCACGACACACGGTACTCACTGGAACAGGTGCACGCGGTGCACACGGTGCACACGGTGCACACGGTGCACACAGTGCACACGGTGCACACGGTGCACACGGTACACACGGTGCACATAGTACACACGGTACACACGGTGCACACGGTGTACACGGTACACACGGTACACATGGTGCACACGGTGTACACGGTACACACGGTACACACGGTACACATGGTGCACACGGTGTACACGGTACACACGGTACACACGGTACACATGGTGCACACGGTGTACACGGTACACACGGTACACACGGTACACATGGTACACACGGTGTACACGGTACACACGGTACACACGGTACACATGGTGCACACGGTACACACGGTACACACAGCACACACGTTACTCACTGGAACAGGTACGGGCCCGTCTCTATCGTGCACCGGGTCGGGCTCTGCGGTGTCAGCTTCCTGAACAGCATCTTGGCCTGGTTCTGGTAGTCGAGGATGTTGCGACCCGTCTGCAACAGGTGCGCACACCCGCGTCACACTCTAGTTAGTCACTTCCATCGACTGGTCGGCTGGTTAGGCTTCGACTGCGCCGCATCAACTGCGCTGATCATACAGCGCCGATTCTCCCTTGACCACCGGTGGCTTGTAGCCCATGGGTAAGGTGCGAGTCTCCCAACCCAAACTGTGTGTTCGAGTCCCACCTGCCACTTTTTTTTCGCCCGCGACCGATCTGCACGAGTGACTGGCCACGCCATGCAACACAACAGTCGCCGCGTCGTAAAGCCAATACCTCGACCATCCCCACGAATGCCACAGCCATACGCACGCGGGCCACCTTGCTGTGAGGTGCTGCACTGACTCGACAGTGGAAGGCAGACGATGGCACGAACACACACACACACCGACCAGGCGGTGGCCGCTCTGAGCCAGTGCCGCAGAGGTCGCTGGATAACAATACAGACATTTGTACAAACTGACAGCTACACAACAGATGAACCGCACACACAAACACGTAGCTGCACAACAGCTATACAAGAGGACAGAGGCGGAAAACGCCACACAAGTAAGACCGGCGGACCGGTCACCATGTGTATACCAGGACTGGCAGTTTTTACCATCAAACCTGTCTTTACTGGTGTTTATCACTGGAAAACATCGACATCTCAAAAACCGTCTGTACCGCATTTTACCGGTAAGGACCTTGCAAATACTTTGTTTAATCGTCTTCAGATATACAAGGCACGCTGTTTGCATGCACAGTGGAGTGTCATGCACCGCACAACGTGTAAAATACATATAAAGATATCAAATTGGAGTTCAAAAGGTTACAGTGAGTGTAAACAGGGTACCAATTTTGTCTATCTTCTTTGTCAGCTTTTCACCGGTTGGTTGGTTCTTGGAGTTTATGGGTGGATCGACTACATCGGTCATGAAGCGCCCTCAGCTTTTCACCGGATTTTATTGGTTAAAACAGGTTGTCATGACAAACTCGCACATCACGATACAACAATCCTGATTCAAGCAAAACACGGCTACAGGGCCACGCTGCACGACCTGCGCCCATACCCATCTAGTATACGCTTAACGACGCCAGCAAGGTGAACTTGCTCACCAGAGCCAAACCGATACCAATGCCGTAACTTCCCTCAGTTTCACTCCCACCTTTCCAAACAAACGAGCGATGGTTGCCACAAAATCTGCATACTAAACCAAGAATCTGCTTAGAAAAGAACTGATTCAGGGATTTCTAATGAGTCCGTTTAATTTTCCAGAGACCATGGAAAGAACCCTCTCCCCAGAAAATAAATATGATTATATTTCCACAATTTCGTAGTTTTTAACTTCCCATTCCATACTTTGCATGTCTTCCTACAATGTACATGTGGGAATATGTTGCGTAATAAGTGAATAAATGTGTTCAATACACATATTGAAGACGATAGTAACTCGAAATGAGGCTCATTAGTACATCCACTTGAAACTTCCGCGTGTGTAACATTTCGTTGTTGTTATTGTGGTGTTGGGGCGCATGAACTGCAGTGGTTATACAGCGCTGTAACATTTCCTTCAACACGGGAAGCCACATTTTGTGAAATAAGTCACGTAGTATGACATAAAGACATAAAAGATTAGTGCAACCATGAGCCACAAGGGCCCTTCTTGGTTGCACTCTGTACACTGAATCAGATGCCCACCAAAACTGTCAATCAGCCCTCCCTGTAATACTGAAAAGCAAGCCCTATATTCTTATAATGATTGTCTATGCTGTTTTTAAAGGTGTTCAATGTGCTGCTACTGACGATGTTTTCTGGCAGCTGGTTCCAGTGTTCCACTACCCTGTTGGTGAAGAAAGTTTGCCTTAACCTTGTTCTGCTGTGGTTAACTTTAATTTTGAATTTATGACCTCTAATTGCATCATCTCTGTTAAATTCAAACATTTCTCCAAGGACATAACCCATATGATGACATAACCCATATGATGCATCTGGCAGGATCTTCGCGGGAGTTCCGAATGGTCCCACATGTATCTTCGCTGGAGTTCCGAATGATCCCTCACGTATCTTGGTGGGAGTTCCAAAGGATACCACATGTGTCTTCTTGGAGTTTCACGATCCGAAGAAAAACGAAAAACGAACTGTTGTCACTCTCCGGCAATGAATCCGGGTTTCCAGAATGCCAATCACCCCCTGTTAGTGGTGACCCGATGCCACCCAGTTGCGAACCAACTGAGATTCAATTCCCACGCCTTGCGTACATTCGTGCGCAATTTCCGTACATTCGACACTACGTACACGGGGACACGCGCCACAAATGCATGTCCTCATGGCGCCAGGAGTGCCGCCGCCTTCAGTTTCCAGCTGGGGTCCCACCCCAGGGCCCCGGAACAGCTGACGTGTCGGAGAAGTGTTGCCACAGCCGACTACGATCCCAGACCGGGTCCAGACGCATAGACCGCAGCCGACTACGATCCCAGACCGGGTCCAGCCGCATAGACCGCAGCCGACTACGATCCAAGACCGGGTCCATACCCATAGACCGCAGCCGAATACGATCCAAGACCGGGCCCAGACCCCATAGACTGCAGTAGTTTGAGATCCCAGACCGGGTCCAGACCCCATAGACTGCAGCCGAATACGATCCAAGACCGGGCCCAGACCCCATAGACTGCAGCAGTTTGAGATCCCAGACCGGGTCCAGACCCCATAGACTGCAGCCGACTACGGTCCCAAACCGGGCCCAGACCCCATAGACTGCAGCGGACTACGATCCCAGACCGGGTCCAGACCCCACGGACCGCAGCGGTGACGGCTACTGGGGAACAAATTGCAAAAATGCATGCGCAGAGTCTGATCAAGTAGATTGTGAGATACCGCGGTATTCATGTATAGAAACATTCAGGATCACCATGGCACCACTCATCTAGTTCGAACAAGGTCATCACCGTAAGACACTAACAGCAAATGAAAGCTGTTCGTTGTCTATTAGTGGCAATGCAATACAAATAGCAAGCGACGCCAGGCTGCTATGCAATGCGCAGGTAAATAAAGACGCAGATAATTTGATGCTAAAACTACACAAACATTTCGAAAGAAACCAAAGGGAAAGAAATAGATCATTGATTGATTATTTGTGCTTACGGGCACATCAACTGTTACTGGTTATGTAGCGCCCATAAAGAAACAGATCACGTTTTACAATTGACCACCTATATTCGTGCAAGGCCACGCTATGCGAAACTAACCCTGGCCTGCACACAACATTTTACCACCTCCGCCTGTGCGGGCGTGGGGGTTGCTAAGACGATGAATCATCACTTAGATGAAATCATCACTTCAAAAATGCATAAGTTTTTATACTTAGAAAGCTGAGCTAAATTTCCATGCAAGCTGAAGAAGTTAATGTTTTGGAAAACTCGAAATATTTCACCCTCTGTCGATCACCGTGTAAAACCACTTTGGGGACTAGGAAACCAGAAAGGTCAGCAGAGAAGTAAAGTTCAGGTGGATCGATGGCAGTGGGTGGACAGTGATCAGGTAGGGTTAGGTTATTCAAAGCTAGATTAAACTATCCTGAATCAAGAAGGACCATTATCCAAATTATTACTCTAATATGTTTAGTGAGCCAAAAGTATAGACATTGAACCACCCTTTGTGACATGCATTAAAACATGGATAGAATGCATGATTTACTGTCAATTAAATACTGTGCCTACCCAAAAAAACATATGCTGGGACTTTAGTGGTTAGTGGTTTTACAACACATTGATCATTGTAACAAGTAGGGTCGCCAATCTCACGCTGATTGGTCACAGGTGAAGAGTAGCAACAGGTGAGATTCAAACCCACAACCTTTAGATTTGGACAAGCAACTTTCCCCTAGACTACTCATCCCCATGCTGGGACCTTGTGCTTAACTTCAGAAATGTTTGTGAACATGACAGGCAAAAAAATACTTGCATTTGATGATAATTTGTTTTCTATTTGCATTCTGAAAGGTTGACATAAGTTTCATCTTAGCTGCTAATGCCATGCAAAATGGAGACAAGGTAATTTTTCAGTTGCACATTTGTGTAGTTGTTATTGGCATTGCTTGAATAAGATAACATGAGTAGCATAACACAGCATGAAAAATAATGTGCAAAGGAAGGAAAAATAGCATAGTATAACATAACAACCTAACCTAGCACAGTAATCTTTACCTTTTGGTTGACACCTACTGCCAAGGTTAGTGATGTGTAAAGAGGTGTATAGTTGGGAACAGTGATATCACAGGAGTCAGGAAAGTGACATCACAGGAATCAGGTGTCAAGGACTGGTTAGGTTAGGCTAGGTTCTAACCTAACCTAGCCAGTCATCAACACCTGACTCTGGTTCTAACTGAACCTAACCTAACCTAACCAGTCATAAACACCTGATCCCTGTGACATCACTTCCCTGACTCCTTTGATGTCACTATTCCCCACTGCACACCTCTCTACATATCACTAGCATTGGCAATAGGTGTTGGCCAAAAGGCAAAGATTGCCCCTAGCATTACCCCTAGCATTACCAATTTGAGATCTATACTGACTTGGGCATCACAGTAGATACAAACCTGCAATTTCATCAACATATTGACATAATAGTACAGAAAGCTGGGAGCCTGGCCAGCAACCTGCTAAGTTCTACTTTATGCCACTCTCCTGAATTTATGAAAACACTATACATTACTCATGTCAGGCCACTTTTGGAGTTTTCATCATGTGTTTGGAACACAGGTTACATTGGGGATTTAAAGTATCTAGAATCTGTACAGAGAAGGTGGACAAGAAACATAGAGGGGATGAATGGTCTGGATTATGGAGCCCAATTAAGGAAACTAGATTTGTACTCAGTCAAAGGTTAATTTGAGCAGACACAATCAAATGCTGGATGATTTTTCATGACCATTCTGCCATTAAGATCACTGACATGTTTCTGCTGGCACCATCAGTGAACACACATGGTCACTCCTTGAAATTGGCACACAGGCAAGCATCAGTAGATTGCAGGAAGGTATTTTTTAGCCTCAGATGCTGTGCCACCTGAAATTCACTCCCTGGAGATGTGGTAATCTTAACAGACCTAGGGACATTTATAAAGTGGCACTGCATGCAAAACTGAACATTGTTGCATGAATATATCGAATAGGATTAACTATGGTAATATACTAATTTAACTTGTAAAGTAGCTTTACTTCTCTATACTTCATCTTTCTTAGCTTCCATAAGAAATATTTTCTGATTACAACATATTAGCAGATGTGGCTACTCTAAGCATACAATTTCTGTTTAGAGTACACTTTCCAGTTCCTGTGTCTTGCCCTGTCTCTCTGATCACCATACTTTTATTTAGTCTAGGGGACTGGCATACCTGCAGATACAGGCTCCCCTTCATCAGTCACAGAACTCATATCTGGGTGAGTGATGCTCAAGAATTTGGGGAGCCAACCAGGTGAGAGAACCGGGTGAGAGCACTACCTTCTAGATCAAAATAAAATATCAATCCAAGGAAAATTGGCACACAATTTGTTTTACAAACATATTTACAAATAACAGCCAAACATAACCTATGCCAGCCTAATCTGTTTTTGAAGGAAGTATTCTTTTCAAAATTAAAACAATCTTTCAAACATTAAGAAAAGCCTAAACCAGTCTAACCTAATGCTGTAGCTTGCTTCATTGGGCTAAAATGTGCATAAAACTTGTCTTGTGGATACTGTAAAATGCAATACTATCTTAAAAACAAAGGGATATTAAATAGTGTTATGTTTGAGTAATAACATGATGTTTCCCATTTTGACAACACCAGAGGAACACTCATTGTCACCTGCTCATCCTCCTGGATAGATGCCGCCAGCGGAAGACCATCCGCAACTCTTGCGATCATTGTCATCAAAACCATGATTGCTTAAAGAAATATCTGAATCCCGTCTGGGGTGGGAGGTTATCTATGAGGCTTGATACAGAGCGGCAAGTCCAAGGAGGAAACAGTCGAAAGATATGGACTTCTGCACCAATCGAATACTGATAATGCTGAATCACGCAGATATGCTTCACGATCACTGTGTAAATCAATCACCAATGACAATGCATACGTCCATATACATGGACACGAAAAACCAGCGCAGGAACGCGTAATCAAAGCAATTTGAGGTTGCTTTATATGTATTCTAAGCGCCAATTTGTCGTAATGTCTAATATGTGGTCCAGCTGATGTGGCCTTACGTGTTCGGTTGATAAAGTTTAATATTTTGTTAATTATGAAATATACGACCGTGATCTAGGCTCGATAATATTTTTAATTTAAATCGGCTTTTAACTACGTCGATTTTTTAGTTAATATATGATATTTGTGTTCATTTATAAATGGACATATCATTATTGACATTCTGGTAAAAAGGCATCCGTGTTTTCGCAGAGGTGGTCAAATATCATGAACCATATGAACATACTTGGGCTCATTACTGAAATAAATAACTTGTATAAATTTTAGTCAGGCACATTTGAACTTCAAAAATAGCATTGGTGTTGACAGTGATACACAGTGAAAGCCAATATAGATAGTCAAGTGAAAGGTGCCGCAACAAATCAGGGCTACATTGCATCCACCATCGAATCCCACAGTATCTAACCACGTAACGTGCAACCATTGAGGCGTGGGAGGAAGTATGATTTCGAAGTAACCTTGCAAATATATAAACCCTTAGGTAGCTTTATATTCCTGACATGAAGGCGGTCCAATACTTCCAATCGAAGTGCAGTTCCATTCTAAACTTTCTAAAGAAATATCTTTTTTTGTCCACACCTAGCCTCGTCAATTGCCTTTGTGCGCCATAACTGCACTGTCGGTAAAAGCGCATATCTCGCCGCTACGCTCGTATAATTTTGTGTACAATTTGGCACCACGGCAGGCCCCTAGGCGCAGTACAGCAGATGGGGTAAATCATCATTAGATTTATCGGTAAGTGTATGTTTTAGCAATTTATTATCGATCACCGAGCAAATAACGAATCCAATCAATTAAACACAAACCCCGAAATCTAGTTTCCTCCATATTGATATGACCCACTTACGCTTACGAAATAGACTAGCTCCTAGGTAGCTACCTACCTACCTACTAATGTCCTTGCTCTACTATCAATCATTTATTTTCTTTCATATAGTGTATACGCAGCAATATGCTTTCGTTGCATGGATTTAGTAAGGTGAATATGTTTGTGTATTGGGTCATTGATATCAATATTGTCATCTTGGGAACAAATATTGACCAGCTTAACAGTTATTCCATGCTAACGAGATAAATCAGCATTGTATAGTGGCTAATGCAGGTGAAATACTTAGGTAGGTAGCTACTCTAAGCATACAATTTCTGTTTAGAGTACACTTTCCAGTTCCTGTGTCTTGCCCTGTCTCTCTGATCACCATACTTTTATTTAGTCTAGGGGACTGGCATTACCTCAAGAACGGTGATTGCCATGTGAGCATCAACCTGATTAGTTTGTGTGACTGTAGTAATGGTGATAAGGACATGCTATGAATTGAGGGAGACTAAATTGTGCAATTTATTCATATGAATTTTGGCTCTTTTATCCAGACCAGTATTGACATTCTTTTATTAAGGGTTCCTCAACTAGACATGCTGGTAAATGTTCCAATCAGTAATAATTATTAGGTAGCATGCAAAGAGCATACTCCACTTATTCACAGTTCAGCAAGGGAACACATCTCTTCATACTGCATAATTTACATTGTGCATTTCAGCCACTACATCAAAGGTTGGCATATTTGGTTAAAGAGTCCAGCTTCCATGCAGATGGTGGCAGGTTCAAATCTGGATATCAGAGAAATTGCAACCCGATCACACAGTCATTAGCTGCTAGTGCAGTTGGTTATTATTGTACTTTAGTTGTAATATCATATGAGTTGCTTGATGTACTAGTATTTGTCCATGGAAGTATGTAGGAGAAATACTCAATTATTACCTACTTGTGTAATGAATGTACAATTGAACCATCTGCAATTGTTATCATGGTACTGTGTCTCTGGAGGGATGCTTCTGGCTGGAAAATTTGAGGAGTCATTCAGGTACACTGAAGGTCAGACTTCTTTTTCAGTGTGCAAGTCTGGCCAAAAACATGAGGGGACAATGGGTGACACATGCCCCCAGTGCCCACCGTATCTGCCCATGTCCCAGAAACAATTGAAAGGGATTTTGATGAACTGTAGGCACTTAGATGGTTCCATGATAGCCTCATGCTGCCCCATGGTAAGACCTCTTACTTTCTGCTGGCATTCAACTATTGGTATTTTCAAACCAAAGTGGTGATTCATCTACCTCACAGTGTGGGTTTATGAGCCCATGAAGCATTTCATCCATATCAAGGTGTTTATTTCAACAGCCAGTTCCTTACTCACCACATTCCTTTGCATTTCAAGTGCAAGTACAAGCAACACTACCATAGGAAGTGCAGAAGATCCAGTCAACACATCTCACATAATGTTCACAGATAGGAGGGGGGTCTGGCCCCCTAAGATCTGAAACTAGAGGCAAACAATTCAGGTGAATTATGGATGTAGTAATGTAATTGCTACAGTATACAATTCATGACCCCAAATCAATGTCTTCAGTGTCAAATGAGGTCATAATTGGCCTCCACCCCATCCCATCCAGTGCCACACAATGTACAGAAAGTATGCATGTTCCACTGCAGAACAGTAGGTGGAGAGTGTCTGTATGTATGCTTACCATGTGTGGTGGTACAGACAGTGAGTGCTGTAGTTAGTCAGTGGTACAGACCCATAGTGAGCTTGTGATGGCCAGCATAACTATCATCCTTGTGCTGGCCATGCAAACAGCCTGAAGGAAACTTTTTTTTTTTAGCTTAATTTGAAGTTTGAATATGAAGAAGAAAATGCTATTTAGGTGTTGCCAGATAGTGATACTGGGAAAAGCATTTGAATACCCAAATCTTCAAAATGTGGCAGCTGGATGCCTGATGCATACCTGAGAGATATCAGCTGTGTGTATCAGCTATTCTGATTGCATGCCTGTAATTTACTTGCAGGTACATAAATCAGACCAGGGGCAGTACCATATTGTGATGTCCTCCTTGCAGGTTTGGTGTTTACACCACTGCACACAAAATCGAAAGAAATCAATATTTTGTTGTGCTTCAAGGTGGCAAATGACATGTTTTTACATATTTCCTTCTATATAGGAAGCAATGGGTGAGTTTTGGTTATCTTAGGTTAGTTTAGGTTCTATTAAGTTCAAAATTTTAGGAGAAATAAAAAACATCCCCAAATAAATTTTGAAAATTGCTTGTTCTTCTAAAGCAGATCATGTTATGTTGGGTTAGGTTGAGTTAGGTTCTTTAATTTGAAGAAAAAAAATCAGGAAATAATTTGTTTGGAATCTTTATATTATTTTTTATTTATTTCAGTAGGCCTAGGTTTCAGTAGGCTTAATCAGTAGGCCTTATGGATCAAAGATCAGTTGGTTATAGGCAATCAGGCCTCAGGCAGATCACGGAGAACTTGGACGATCGCAGGAGGGGCTCGCTCTGAATCGGGCCTTGGCTGCCGATAACGTTGGCCCGCGATATCTTCCGCAACCTGATACCTTGCTTTCGCTGCTTAGAGGAAATCGTCACTGCCATATTCGCGGATTGTGCATGCTCAGCGGATCCGCAATAGGCCGCCATTGATGTCGTAAGTGACAGTAAAGTCCACCACGATATCCGGCCTCCACCCATTCGTCCACAATCGTTCTGGATTGGAAGGTTTCGCCTCCTACTTCGACTGCAAGTTCCCGATGGATGGAGCAGTGCCCACTTTGCCACCACAAGCTCTCCACGTTATGATGGAGCCAACTGTAGCGACTAATGCAGGCACCCCACCATTCGCGGCACCCGTTCAGAGCGTACACCCGTGTTTTTGCATTGGCGCCACACCTGCGACAGGGCCCCCACGGCATGGGTGCTAAATGACCTAGTAGTCGGCGCGCCCTTAAACCCAAATAATCAATCAAGGGCCCCCACGGCCAATTTCGTCCACAATTTGCATTCACCCAGAGAGGGGGATTCTCTGAACCAGCCTTGCTGAGGTGGATGCATTCCTGGCCAGAGAGGCTGACCAGATTGGTCAACGATCGGTTCCCCGACCTTACCCCCAGGAACCCAAGCATATGTTTATTGAGTCATTTTGGTGAAAGATCCTCCCAGCTCAGATCGTCGCGCCAGCAAGTGATCTCAAAGTCAACGTGCTGAGACTCGACCAGAGTGTCTGAGCTCAGCTGTGAGCGTCGCCAGCTGCTGAGTCCTCACTACCCCTACGGTCTGGCGGACCGACGGTATTCGAAGACCGCCGTCCTGCGACCTCGTGTTGAAAAATGTCGTGCCGTGTGTCCGGCTGGGGGTGGAGGAAGCTAGTATACGGTTCAGGTGCCTTTGCGTCTGGTCGGTGACTCTGGCAAGGTGCAGGGTATACAAGTGGCAAGGCTGAACATCCACTAGCAGCAGTGATAAATTATTCGTAAAATGTGGTCGAATACACCACTTTGTTGACACTAGATCAACATCGTTTTCCAAGAAGTATTGACATCCTGTTCCTTGATGCATACTTAAGTCTTCATGTTGCCTTTCTAACAGTATCTCACTTTTAAGTATCATGTCTATGTTCCTGATGAGGGATGGTGGTACATAAATATTTCGTGATGCAATTTCAGTTCAAGGGGTTATCTATAATGTGATATGGCATACAATGTCAGTGTATAACATAGGATTATTCTCCCTATCCAGAATATAGTTCTTCCTAAATTATGAACCTCAAAACAAATAAATATGCAGTCATAAGTACTTACAACATTAACTGAAATTTGAGTTTGAAAGACATCAAAAGCATTTTAAAGGGCACATATTCTTACTCAAATCTGTACATCTAATGTGCTTGTTTCGACATCTCACACCTAACTAGAAATCGTTTTGATTATTTTTCGAGTTAGAGGCTGTTGAAGTAGAAAAATTAACTGCCAGACCACAAAAATTGGCATTGATGCACTTCATGTATATTGGAAAAAGGGAAGAGTTCTTGGCAACACTAGCAACTCGTTTGATATATATTGTAATGCTATATTGTTTCTATATGCTATGTAATGCTATATTGTATAAGTTGGGCTAGGTCACCGAGGTCAAGTCAGGTCAAGTTCGTGACAGGTTAAGGGAACCAAACTTGGTGAACTGGAATGTTGTCATAAATGCAAGTGACTGCCATGCAATTGATGTCACTTTGCACGTTACTCCCTACACATCCAGAAAACTACTGTCTGTCATTGTGTGCCTCAGTGTTTCCATACTTTATTCATGTACTTCACTCCTTTCTTTGCGAAGCCGATTGCACCAAGCCACCAAACAGAGCAGCCAGCTGGGTGGCCCAGTTCCGCTAATTGGAGCAGGTAATGACCTGATAAAGTGGTGCTATAAAGGTGAACTGAGGTCAGATGCCATGTCTAGCACCTGCATTGAATGATTGTAAAACACCATTGATGCCCTTTTTGGAGCATTTAAACAAAATCACAGTGATCCATAACAATGACAAACCAAGCCATGCAAAACGAGAAAAATCTGATATTATGGCCCCATTTGACCTTGAAGAGATTGACCTAAGGTCATGAAATTTGTACACAATAGAGGTCACTACCATATCCATCCACCCTGTAAATTTCGTTGCTCCAGCTTTATTAGGAGCCAAGATCTTGGGCGGAATCCGCCCCCTCCAGTGCGCATAATTTTCAGAGGCCCTCCAGGGCACATGGGCGCAAAATGACCATAGCAGTCGACGCGCCCCTAAACCCCAATTCATCATCAACCCTCCAGGGCGCATGTTAACTCTGACTAGCGGTGACATGTACAAACATAATTCTTGGTTTCTTCTAAATTTTGATCATTTTTATTTTTGAGGACTGGAGTGTTATTTTGTCCTGGCCAGGCATGTTTTATCAGGTCTATGGCTTGCTTTTCAAGGTCATCACAAGATGCTTTTCACCCTATCATGTCTGGCTGTAGATCCCAGGTAGATCTGGACGCCCTGGTTTGGTACCTTGCTTAGGTCAATTCATCATTCTCCATATTCATTCTGATAATGTGTCATGATAACGAGGACGTGGACCCCCTGACTTCGTGAGATATCGCCAGCACTGTAGGCATGCTTTGTGTGCTCTCAGCTCAATGTTTATATCCTTGACTGGATCTGTCTTAGACACCAATTGCTCTTTCTAGGAACCAGACAATTTGTGTGCGTGTGGGGGGCGTCTAAGCAAATGTTGAGTGTTGGTGTGCTCTTCTGGGGCCTTCTGTGAATTGTCATGGCCTTGCTAAGGTTTTGGCGGTCGGTGGACATATTTGGACACAAGATTATTGTGGCTTTGGGGCAGTTTTTGCTGATGCTCGGTCCTATTTTCGACGCCTGGCACGAATTGTTCGTCAATTTGGACATGCTTTTATTTGGCCCATGGCGAAAGTTTCTATATTGTCGCCATTGTCAAACATGCTGTTAATTTGAGTAGCTATCTGGAATGACCGTGCAAATTATTTGCCAGTTTGTATAACATGAAAACCAAATTATGTGCTATGACTAAAATGCAATCATGTGCTAGTATTTATGCTTGCCTGTTTGCACTGCACCGATCGTGTCACTGGGTGCACACCTGGTGCGCGTGCATGCCTTGCACATCTTGATGCACACCTAGAAACTTCTGCATGCCTGGGTGCACACCTGACTTTAGGTATGCACGCCCAAGATCTTGTCGAAACCAGCCATATGTTGCAGATTAGATGATACCCAGAACATGTACAACAATATGACTATGGGAGGTGGGTCACATGAACTGTAATATCATGTCATTATGCACTCAGGGTCCCAGATACATGCTGAGTTACATGGTTATTACAACACAAATTTATCTATATCACTCACAACATGCTCAGGCATGGCATTAAGCACACTGATGATCTTGCAAGAGTCCCTGCCTAAGGTGAGCTGGTGTCAAGGACAGAAACATTGCTGCAAAAGATCCTGTTACTGGTCAGTTAAAAATATTTATTAGCAAAACTCAACTCATAGAAACTTGTGTGACTTGCTCCTAACAATGTTTTCATGCCCTGGTTGCCCTTCCACAAAATGTGTGGGGAAGAGTTGGCTAATGTGCCTGTTTGGAGTGTGGGAGGTGATTGGTTGAAGTCTGACCATTGCCAGACTACCACGGCCGACTCATGCCCAGGAGATGGTGATAACTGAGGAGTGTTCGCCATGTCAAGGTGTTCATACTGACCGGTCAGCGCCCACGGAATCACCGTCACGTGCATGTTCTGCCTTTAGCTGACCCTTCGGTTCGGTGACATGCCCTGAGGGCACACACGGGGACGGGTAGTCTACTAGTCTACAGGTTAATTTCCCATCTCACCATCGAAAGAGTGTGTGTTCGAGTCTCGCCTGTCGCTACTCTTCGCCCGCGACCAATCAGCGTGAGAGATTGACGACGCTACATGACTGAACGGTCGATGTGTCGTAGAACCAATAACCACCACCACCGCCACGAGGGCACGGCCTCGCCCCGTGGTACCGGAGCCGTCCTCTGTTCACCGGGCCCGAGACATCGGCGTATTTCTGCCGTGTGCACAACGTGCTTCGGTGGGGAGCCTGGGAGCAATCACGTGAACAATAATGTATCACAACGATGCCAACAAATTGAGCTTCTGTCGTGTACATAGCAGTGCGTTTATGTGTATATGGTTGTGTGCAGTGGAAACAATTGCCACGTTAGGAGGCTAAAGGTATACCAAATTACCCACGATCATCAGCGAATATTTCAAGCCATAGTTTTTCTAACATTCTAGATGCACTGTTGGACGTGAAGATGCTTATTTCCAAATATCAAACACAAGCTTTTGGTGGCAATACAAAAATATATGGCTACATCGATATGGCAGGATCAGTATTGTAAAATATTTTGATCTATACTCGACCCTGTTAGGAACTATCCAGCAATCTAATGTGGCATATTACCAGAATGTGGCAGCATAGTAGTTCATGGTGTTGTTCGTGACCAAAATGACCCTAGATGTCGACGCCCCCCCCTAAACTCCAATCCACCACCAAGGGCACATGTAGGGATGAAGTGTGGGCACTGTATGACCGAAGCAGTCGAAGCGCCCATAAGCCCAAATAACAAAGAAGGGATGAAGTGTGAT
This sequence comes from Imbricaverruca yamaguchii, assembly GCA_034440575.1. NCBI lineage: Eukaryota > Metazoa > Arthropoda > Thecostraca > Neoverrucidae > Imbricaverruca > Imbricaverruca yamaguchii. The sequence goes on from JAOTOL010001332.1 coordinate 135,540, forward strand.
TGGGATTGGAGTCATACTAGCAGGCATTTAGGACAGTTGGCAGATCCACAAATAGAATATATCTCCACCTATACAGACTGAAGGATAACTGTGTTCAACATAGGTGGTAATGACATTGCGTGAGACGAAATGTACGACCCTAAATATACCAGGAGGTGCTGAGTACATCAAAAGTAACGTCAGGGATTATGCTATATTACTCAACGTTTCGGCCAGGAGCCATCGTCAGGAGTGGCCCCTGGCCGAAACGTTGAGTAATATAGCATAATCCCTAACATTACTTTTGATGTAAACTCAGCACCTCCTGGTATATTGAGGGTCGTACATTTCGTCTCACGCAATGTCTAAAACCCAGTAGCACTGAAGAGCCATTCTTCGTCGTATTAAACAATAGGTGGTAATGAGCATATTTTAAATTGCATATGGTGTTATGCCATTTATGTTATGGTGTAGTGCATTTACTGTGTGGTGTTGGGATGCGTGCATATTGTGTGCTGAATAGGGAAAGTGTTGAAAGGAGCTACTTGCATCAAGTAAGTTGTTACTGTAGTTACGAACTGGTTAGTTTGTGTTATTTGCTATCATTCTCTTGTGATAAGCTTGGCATTGCCATTATTCAATGTGTCTCAGGTTTGTCAAGTATCATCTTCTACTTTGCTCCATGAAACCTGCGCACAACGTCGATGAAATTCGTCATATATACTTGGCTTCAATATGCTCTCAAAATTAGGATCAATATGAAATTCATGTTCATTATGTCAATGCTATTGTGTATGGTTCCAATCTGGCCAGATTGGCATGTGTTTCGTAGTTGTTCCAAGATAGTTTTTGTTCATACCGCAGCAAGTTCCTATGCCTCTGTTATGAAATGTTACATCACTTGGATTATTGATGGATAATTTTTTCCGTTCTTGTGCAGGTGACAGGACATGTATAGAAATCGTGGACAACATGGCCACGGTCGCTTCGCTGTCCCAAGTGAGTAGCGAGCCATATGGGTACATGCTGTGCTGAATGTTGGCTTGCTGTAGTTTCGAAGTATTTCTTTGCATTACTTGATGTGAGTTTCTTGCAGCCACTTGATGTGCAAATATCTTAGCAGATCTGGAAGTGATGCTTTATGTTGTGAGGAAAAAGTGTCATCCATCACTTCTTCATTATAATTATGCATGTCGTCACTTATATACAGCTTTCGCTAATTGTATCCATGAATTTCTGAGGGGTGCGGACGTTATCGGCTCTTAGTTGGAGCGAGCCGTTTGTGCGTTAGTTGTCTCTAAGTGTAATACCTTCACGACCACCGTCATCCCTCTTTTGTACACCCTTTTGTACACCTTGGTCTTTTGTACACCCTGGTATGTTTGTATGAAACCGGTGAACGATGAAATTTCAGATAAACCGCGCCCACCGCCACCAACATCATGGAGTGGTGCAGACCCAGGTGTAAAGGTCTTCACTCCAGATAGTGCATCCAACCAAGCACAGGTGAGTGAAGAATAGTGAGGAAGGAGGAAGGACACAGGGCTTTTATTGGCTGAGTGCTCGCTTTGGAGAATATTTTTTAATGATCTGATGCAGTGCATTGCACTGGAATGATGACAGACGAAGCATCAGATATAACTATAATATAGCTCAAATATGACTCGGAAATAACTCAAAGTATAACTTGCGTTTGCACTCATCAATGTATATTCCTCATAATTATCATCGGATCCATGTGTTTAGGACGTGTTGTATTTGGGGGATGACTGTGCTCGTACAACGGTATATGACGTATGCAGTCGATGCGCCCCTAAACCGCAATGCTCACGCAGTGTGGTTGTGCTACTAAGCTGTGGAAATGTCGGTGTTAATCGTATTCAGTTGATCAAGTTGTTGGGTCGGAAGTGCTGGTGGAGCCGACGACAAGCCGGCTGGTAAGTCAATGAGTAAATCAAGCATAGATCAATGTAGTGAACCACACAGTGAGCTGCAGACGAGATGGGCCCGTTCAAACCCATTCACGAAGGCATTTTCGCGGGTAGTGCCGGGAAACCGAAAACCGAGTAGCTGGTGACAGTTGAACCGAAAGTCTCCCGGTCACGTGGCGACACACCGTCCACTGCCGCGGCCCCACGGAAGCCACATGGTGACGTCATGCATGAGTATCGCGCTGGGCGCAAACATTTTGATATGGGTTGGACTGCAATACATTCTAGCTGGTTCCTATCGGTTCAATGTAATCGTTTTTTATTAATTAAATTTAATGATTAACACATTTTATATGATTAGTGCGGAGAGTTAAGGAGGTTATTGGTATATTAATATTGTTAATGCCATAAAGTAGCACCAATTTCGTGTGTTTAATTTAACGTGTGGATCGCATATTAATTTGCTTTTTTACACCAGATTTGGTCATGTTTTTATTTGTCTATCATCAGTGGGCGAGATTGAGCAGCTGCACCTCATCTATTGGTTTTTTGGACATGTAAACCCCACTTGGGTTATTTTGCGAGCAGCTGTTCTTCGAACTTTTCTGTTTTTACATTGCTCTATCGCGCTGGATGTAGCAGGTAAGATCACAACAGTCCATGCTCTAACTTAAGCATTGTTGGTGCTCTGGCCTTATGGCATGGCACCATCCGTGGCGTGTAGACCTGCTTCGTGTGGCTGACCTCACACTGTCTGCTTTGCACAGGCGGACAGCCAATGGGACTGGAACACCAACTGGGAGACGGCGCCGGCGCACCAGCATCCGCTGCCGGCGGGCCCCGATCAGGCCTACCCCCCGGCGGCCGCCTACCCAGCGGCGGCACCTGCGCCCGCCCCTGTGGGTGCGATAGCGCCTCCGGCCGGTCCGTCTCCGGTCGGGTTCCCGCCCAACAGCCGGCCGGCCGCGGAACCGTCCCCAGTCGGTCTGCCGACCGGGGACCAGGGTGCAGCGGGCCGGCCGCCCTCCAGCCATGGTCCGGGCAGCCTGCCGCCCTCCAGCCATGGTCCGGGCAGCCTGCCGCCCTCCAGCCATGGTCCGGGCAGCCTGCCGCCCTCCAGCCATGGCCCGGGCAGCCTGCCGCCTTCCAGCTACGATCCGGGCAGCCTGCCGCCCTCCAGCCATGGTCCGGGCAGCCTGCCGCCCTCCAGCCATGGTCCGGGCAGCCTGCCGCCTTCCAGCTATGATCCGGGGAGCCTGCCGCCCTCCAGCCATGGTCCGGGCAGCCTGCCGCCCTCCAGCCATGGTCCGGGCAACATGCCACCCGCAAGTCGTGGTCCGGAGGGCGTGCCACCTTCGAGCCACGGTCTGAGAAGCATGCCGCCATCTAGCCATGGTCCGGGTAGCAAGCCATCTTCAACCCATGGTTCGGGTAGCATGCCGTCTGCTAGCCATGGCCCGGGTAACATGCCACCCTCTAGCCATGGTCCGGACAGCCATCTACCTTCAAGCCATGGCCAGGGAAGTTTGCCACCTGTGAACTATGGTCCCGGAAGCCTGCCGCCTTCAAGGTATGGCTCGGAAAGCTTTTCACCTGTGAATCATGGTCCAGGAAGCCTGCCGCCTTCAAGCTATGGTTCGGGAAGTGTGCCACCTACAGGACATGGTCCTGGAAGCTTGCAGCCTGCCAATCGCGATGACGCCGTTTTTCACCCGCCGTCCGTCACACCCACCGGCGTTCAGAACACGAACCACTACCCTGGCGGTGGTGCCCAGTTTGGTCACGTGCGCACGCCCGACGCGGGGCATTATCCCACAGCCGCCCACTACCCGGAACGCTACGCGGAGGGTACCGAACACTACCCACCCGTCGACACCCAGTCGGACCATTATCAGACAACGACCATGTCCGAAGCCGCCACTGAGCGTCACCCAGCCGGTGATAGCCGCGCAGACCACTACCCGGCGGAAGCTGGCGAGCATTACCCGCTGGCCGACCAGCACCAGGATAATTACCCAGAAGTCGCTGCCGAACATTACCCGTCGTCTGACGTGCACCCGGACCACTACCCCGAGGCCGCCGCGGACCACTTCCCGCAGACCGGCAGCCACACGGACCACCACCACTACCCGGCGCCGAACCGGCCGCCTTCGACCGCCGAGCCGTACCCGCCGCCGGGCGGCCACCAGGACCACTACGGCTCGGCCGGACCCGGTCCGCCTAGCTACCCGGCCGCCTCAGACCGGCCGCAGCCGCAGCCGTACCAGCCGGCCTACGGCGGCTGCGTGCAGAACGGCGCCGACTGGGGCTGGCCGCCAGCCGGCGTCGCCGCCGCCGCCGCCACCGACGGCTGGGGATGGGGCGAGCACACGCCGCCCGCCGACGCGCCCGGCACCGTCGGCGTGTTCTTCGGCGGCGGTGGCGACGACGACGACGACGACGATGCGGCCGCGGAGTTGCGGCCGCAGATGAACGGCTCTGCCGAGCCGTACCAGCCAGGTGGGTGTCTGTGGAGTGCGGCTCTGCAGCCGTACCAGCCAGGTGGGTGTCTGTGGAGTGCAGCTCTGCAGCCGTACCAGCCAGGTGGGTGTCGGTGGAGTGCAGCTCTGCAGCCGTACCAGCCAGGTGGGTGTCGGTGGAGTGCGGCTCTGCAGCCGTACCAGCCAGGTGGGTGTCGGTGGAGTGCGGCTCTGCAGCTGGGTAAACAGGTTGCTCATCTGTAGACTATGCAGTTGAGGCTGTGCCAACGTGGTGGACGTTTGTAGAGTACATCTCTGAAATCGCCCAACATGGTGGGCGTCTGTTTACCACGTCTCTGAAACTGGTTAACAGAGTGCGCATCTGTATAGTACATCGCTGAAGTCGCACCAACATGGTGGACGTATGTATATTGTGTATTGTTTCTGAAGCTGTGCCAACAGGGTGGGAATCTGTAGACTGTATAGAAGCGCCAGTAGGGTGAGCATCTATTTAGAGTACACACCTGAAAAGTGGTCAGGCGGCAGTGTAGGTATCGTGTAGTCTTGTAAGCAGGATAGGTATATCTGTGATAGAGCGGCATGATGGGTGTCTGTGTAACTGCTGTAGATGTGCCAGCACCGCTACGGTGTAGACATAGCAACACCGTTGCAGCGCCGGTACGTCTACAACTGCGGTACAGGGTACCGCAGCCGGTAGGGCATTCGACTCTTGATCGTAGAATCGTGGGTTCAAATCCCACAGCCGGCGGAATGGCCGAGTCCACATGCGGGTGATCGGTGTGAAAGGCTGGCGACGCTATTTGGCTCCGCAGCAAAATACGTCGTAAAAGAAACCAAGGTTCTTCAGTATCGCGGCAGGAAGAAGGCGGTCGTTTCACCTTAAACATATCCGCCGTGATGTGAAGTACTTCGCTAGGCTATCTTATGATTGTGTCCCATGCACCTTTCGTGTGCGATCCGTCCGCTTTACATGGGTACGGTTCGTACATTGCACAAGACAAAAGATAACTACAAGACAGCTCATCAGAAATGTACACACAGTTGGGACTATGACATCCCTGCTCGATGCGCCCTAAAGCTTCCTCCCCTGGCTGCGGGTGTGCTTGCTGTTCGATGTCCCTGGATGCAGGTGTGTTAACTGTGTGATGTCCCTGACTGCAGGCGCATTAGCTGAGTAATGTCCCTGGCTGTAGGGGTGTTAGCTGATTAATGTCCCTGGCTGTAGATGTTAGCCGTGTGATGTCCCTGGCTGCAGGTGTGTTAGCAGTGTGATGTCCCTGGCTGCAGGTGTGTTAGCCGTGTGATGTCCCTGGCTGCAGGTGTGTTAGCAGTGTGATGTCCCTGGCTGCAGGTGTGTTAGCCGTGTTATGTCCCTGGCTGCGGGTGTGTTAGCCATGTTATGTTCCTGGCTACAGGCGTGTTAGCTGTGTAATGTCCCTGGCTGCAGGTGTGTTTGTTGTGTGATGTTCCTGGCGGCTAGCGTGCTTGCTGTTCGATGTCCCTGCTTACGCTTCATGTGCCTCGCTACATGCACGTGCTAGTAACGTGACTGCGGACTGTGTGCTGGTAACTGCCATAGCCGCGCTTTGACTACTCCTCGTGCCTATAAGATGGTATATTTCCTTCTCGGGACGCCTTCCCTTCATTACCCGTGTGTGATGTCCAGCAAGTTGGCACCCTGCTGTATTACAGACTAACGGCAGGCCGATGTATGACTTTGTTTCCACAAGAACGTTGTTCTTGTGCACATTGAAAAAAGTGTTTACGTTAGCTCTCGGCAACTCGGACGAGACCACACGTCACTTTTGCTGCACAGTACTGGCAATGCACTGTGCGAGTACTGAGCAGCAAGAGTAGGACGGACAGGCCATCATCGGTCAGCGGGGTCGCATCGGTTAGCAGAGGACGGGAAGCTAGCTGCGCGCGTGTTTGTGTAAGATGACCTGTGTACACCTGACATTCGTGACACGTGTCTTGTTAGGGTACCCATGCACACCTGACATACGCGACAAGTGTTTTGTTAGGGGGACCCATCCACACCTGACATTCGTAACACGTTTGTGTTAGGGGATCCGTCGACACATGACATACGCGGCACGTGTTTTGTTGGGGGATCCGTCCACACCTGACATTCGTGACACTTGTTTTGTTAGGTGTGAGAGAACCTGTCAACATCTGAGCGCTTGACACGCGTGCGTGTGAGATGATTTATCCATCTCTCTCGCCATGCTTTTTTTGAGGATTGGCAATTTTATTCAGCAATTGACCCATTCCATCCATTTTCGTGACGATAAAAAATTGTGTCCGACTGCTTTGTATTTGAAAAAACTTTATGGTTTATGGATCAGTTTTTTTTTTGCTGAGCATGGCCTGCTGCGTGAGCCCTGGATTCATCACCCGATCCGAAAATTCTAGTTTCACGGTACAATTTTGACTGAGAGTTTAACCTGCTGTCAATGCACCGACATGGCCGCCCTGGCGTCTCGGTCACGGCGTTATCAGGGCAGTTGCCAATTGACCCAACCAGGGACTAAATGCAAGTGCTTGAAGCGACTCAAATCATACTGTTCCAGGACAGGGGAGACCAATGCAGGTCAACGCTCTAACCAACTGAGCTGCGACCTACTGACTGCGACTGACCGACTGAGACTGACTGAGACTGACTGAGACCGACTGAGACTGACTGAGACTGACTGACTGAGATCGACTGAGACCGACAGAGACTGACTGAGGCCGACTAACTGTTGCGACTGGCTGACTGAGACTGACTGAATGTTGTGACTGACTAATTGAAACTGACAGAATGTTGTGACTGGCTGGCTGAGACTGACTGAATGTTGTGATTGTCTGCTGGTTTTTCCATTGTCTATCGAGTGTGCTGAGGAGTGTGCTCCGGCTGCGTTCAGTTCACTGTTGTCGCTGTCTGTTGCGTTTTCGGGCGGTGTGTGATGTGCTCTACTGCATTATATGCTGTGTTCGTCCGTACTCAGATTGTGTTCGGTCCTGTTTTGTGACTGTGCCCCCTCCCCCGGCTTGTGTCGCGACTGTTTCCGCTGTATTCAGATGCGTAAAGTGGCCGCTAACTGTTTCGTCCCGTGTAGGCCGCCCCGACAGCGCGACGCACCGTGTTTCAGACCTGGCCGAGCCCGCCGGCGCGCCACCACTTGGCCATCGTCTGACGCCCACCGGCGGCCGGGAGGGCGAGCCCGCGCCCACCGCCACAGCCGCCACCCTCGTCCCCGCCCACGCCGCCGACGACGACGAGGGACCGCTGGGACTGCCGTCGCGTCCTCCGCCGGCCCGGCCGCCGCCTGGCGAACACCGCAACAGTCCGCTTGGCACCGCCGGCGGTGGCGGCGGCGGCGGCACCGCCGACGTGCGCGACTCTGACACGGGTCACGTGGCCCCCGCAGACCCGGCCGTCGCGCCGTCCACACAGGTGCGAGCGCCCACACTGGCGGCACTCCGTTTTGGTGCGAACTGTGTTTCATGTGCACTCAGCGACGTTAGTATCTAAGGTAATGAGAAAACCGCTACTGGCACCGATTACGGCCAGACAATGCAGAGCAATACGTATTGTTTTGCGTTTTGACTACCAGTACCCTGTAGCATTGAAATATATCAAAGGCCAGTAGCAAACTGAAGAGATGTAGTATGTCTGATGAATATACGATCTACCCAACCCATAGCGGGATTATTGAATAATGCAATGGCGCAAAGTGGCCCTGGTGGCCCTTTATACCGCCAAATAGCACTACCACCAGCTCAACTGAAGTGGCTGCCCTCGACTCGTCCCTATGTGGCCGCAGTTTGACCGGTGATCCCGCCTCAGGTGCCGGCGATGTCGGCCGCCGACCTGGAGCGGGTACACCCGCAGGGTGACGGCTCGCACGCTCCGCCGCCGGCCGCCCGCCAGCCGGCCAGCGCGTCGCCCGCTGCCGAACAGGGTGCGCTGACAGTAGCTGCGCCGGACACCTCCCCGGCCCGACTGTCTGCCTTCGCCGCGGTCAAACCGGAGGGGGCCGGCTCGATGCGGCCGCCGCCCGAGGGACCTGCGTCGGCACGACCGCCGCTCGAGTGCCCCGGCTCGACCAGGCCACAACCGGAGGGCCCTGGGTCTATCAGGCCACAACCAGAAGGGCCCGGCTCGGCTCGTCCGCCGCCGGAAGGGCCTGGGTCGGCGCGCCCGCCCCCTGAAGGGCCTGGGTCGGCGCGCCCGCCGCCAGAAGGGCCCGGGGCAGAAGGGCGCCGCTCGCCCCGGTCCGAGACGATCGGCTCGGAGGACCGGGTGGCGGCGGCGGCCGCCGCCGCCGCGGCCGGCGCGTCGGTCCAGCCGGCCAGCGTGCGACGCGGCGACGGCGAAGACGACGCGGCCGAGCAGCGCGACAATTCGCGCGAGCGCGACGAGCGCCGAGACCGCGCGAGGGAGGAGCGCCGCGACCGCGAGCTTGACCGAGACCGAGAGCGCGACAGGGACCGCGATCGCGAACGAGATCGGTACGAACGACGGTACGACGATCGAGATCGGCGTGACCGAGAGCGAGAGCGGGGAGACCGTGAGCGTGACCGAGGAGAGAGGGACCGAGACCGGGAGGACAGGTGAGTGGAGGACTATGGTGTTGTGCTCACCGGCGTCGGCGGGTTGTCTTGCTCTCGCCTTAGTCGGCTCGTGCTGTTTTGATAATGGTAGTTGGTGGCGAGTTTAGCTGTCCACATTTCATGATGAATGTTGAATGGAAAGTATGTTGGTATGTCTGTGTTGAACGACCTGGCCGGTTGTCTGCCCGGTGCGATCGAATGAGGTCGACATCTTTAAGACGTTAGTGGTCTTAGCTCTTCTAACCTTATCTCAGACCATCAGGCGCTTGTGGTCGAAGTCGTTGCGGAAGTAGTTTGGTGACTTAGTCTGACTCGACGTATGGCCTACCAGGCACCAGAAGCGTTGCTATACCAATACGACATTGTCAGGTGATGACCTGTCCTGCCCTACCCCACCTACCCTACTCTACCCTACCTACCCTACCCTACCCTACCTACCCTACCCTACCCTACCCTACCTACCCTACCCTACCCTACCCTACCATACCCTACCTACCCAACCATGCCCTACCCTACCTACCTACCCTAACTTGGTCTGACCTGACGTGTAGTCCGCCAGGTACAAGGAGCGCTGCCGGACCGCTGCACTATCAAATGATGACATCTGCCTTCGCCTACCCTGACCTGATGTGACCACCTAGCACAGCCGCAACGAGTCATGTCCAGACCTGTCATGACCCGACCGGTGGCTTGCGAGGTGCTAGGATCGCGGCCGAGACTGGCACGAGTGTCAGATGGTGACCCCACATTTGTCTCGCCAGATATTACGAGCGAGGCCGTGACCGGTACGACAGCGTTGAGTCTCGCCGTGAAGACGAGTACGAGCGGCATTCCCGCCGCCGCGAAGACCGGCACTCTCGTGACGAGTACGGAGATGACAGGTAGGTCGTCAGCACAGCACAGCACCAGCGGCGGTAGAGGGTGTCTGGGACGGTAGGTGAGTGGCAGCGCCAGCGACAGTAGCGAGTGACGAACACCATGCAGGTGGCAGCATCAGCGGCGGTAGAGGGTGTCTGGGACGGCATGTGGCAGCCATACACCAATTGAACGCGGCGTTATGGTGAGTACATAGACTTTGACAAAAATGTATAACAATGTGTTGATTACGCCGCATGAGTTCGTCAAAAATAGAACGCTCCACCTCACACACTGGAAGTATTGTATCTGGATGAATGCAAGCAGGGAATTGTGCCATGCTGTTGCATATAAGGACGTCAACTGATGCAGCACGATATCGCAACATGTCGACAGGATATAGGAAGCAGGGCAATAGAACAAGCAGCATAACACTAAAAATATATCTAGGCACTTGAAACGATGATAGTCGCATCCCACCAATGGGAGCAAAAGCACTCGATAGAGAAAGGGGAAAGGAGCAAGGGGACAAATGGGCAATGTAGCATTGGGGGTTATGAGATGGTGATGTGTATATTGGCAAGATATGATACTGCATGGGGGCATGTTCTCACGTAAGCAACGCACAATGGTGGTGTCGGTACCCTGAAATTCCCAAATATTCATGGAAGACGACACCTCTTGGAGGCTTGCTTTGGCTTCTTGTAGATGGGGTTTTGACTTCCTGAATTTGTCTTCATTTCACTGAACAGCGTACAACTTTATTAACTGTTGTTGTTTTCACCATATTTGACCCCTTATATGTGCACCAACAGTCTTGTCAGTGGTTGTGGTGTTCCATCTGTCAATAGTATCTTTTATCCCAGACGCCCTCTGGATCGGCGCCGTGACCTTGACCTGACCAATGACCACAGATTCCGTGACCGTGACCTTGACCTGACCATTGACCACATACTCTCTGATCGTGACCTTGACCTGACCAGTGACACCAAACGTCGGCTAGACTGGCTCTGTGACCTGACCGGTGACCCGGGCGCGGTGGCCGTGACCTTGGCCTGACCGGTGACCCCAGACGCCGGCGGGACCGGCGCCGCGACCGCGACGACTACTACGAGCCGGACCGGTCGCGGCCGGCCAGCCGGGCCGGCAGCGAGCGTGACTACGAGGCGCGGCCGCCGTCGCGCTCACACTCGCACTACAGCGCCTACCACCACTACGGCGGACGCGACAGGCCGACTCGGCACGGCGAGCACGCCTTCTACGGACGTGAGTGACGGCGGCCAGAGGCTTTTTTTACCGTGGGTCAGCTGGTATGTGACATGGCGACTTTTATATCACATAGCGACTGTTATATCATATAGCGCCTGTTACATCATATAGCGCATTGTATGCCATATGGCGACTTTTATAAAATATAGTGACCATTATATCATATAACTGATGTCATGCCATAGCCATTGTTATGCCATATAGCGAATGTTATGCAGTATAGCGACTGCTGTCTATATCATGGAGGGAGAGATCCATCTTGTGCCATGTGCCATGTGCTGGTCACTGCAGTACGCATGATTGGTCAGTAGTGGGCGAGGTAGTCACGTGTCTCGTGGCTGTTCCACGTCCGGTCTGAGGTCTGCTTCTGTGGTGGCATTCGCATAGATGAGTAGGCGTGTAAAGAGTGTACCCAGCTTTTGGGAGCATCCTCCAGTTTGCTTTTTCATACAGCGATTATTATCTGTACATTTGTGACTGTTGATTACATGCGGACTACCCACGACCATTTCTGGCATGCTTGCCCAGGACCATCCCCACCTCCCACGTAATTGCCGAGCTCTTGTTTGGTTACTTCCATCCACTCCAACTGCCTGTACTGGAATACCTCTCCCTCCCTCTCTTTCCCTCTCGCTCTCCCTCTCCCTCTCCCTCTCCCTCTCCCTCTCCCTCTCCCCTCCCTCTCCCTCTCCCTCTCCCTCTCCCTCTCCCTCTCCCTCTCCCTCTCCCTCTCCCTCTCCCTCTCCCTCTCCCTCTCCCTCTCCCTCTCCCTCTCCCTCTCCCCCTCCCTCTCCCTCTCCCTCTCCCTCTCCCTCTCCCTCCCCTCTCTCTCCCTCTCTCTCTCCCATTCCCTCTCCCTCTCCCTCTCCCTCTCCCTCTCCCTCTCCCTCTCCCTCTCCCTCTCCCTCTCCCTCTCCCTCTCCCTCTCCCTCTCCCTCTCCCTCTCCCTCTCCCTCTCCTCCCTCTCCCTCTCCCTCTCCCCTTCTCTCTCTCTCCCCTTCTCTCTCCCTCTTCCTCTCCCTCTCCCTCTCTCTGTGTGTGTGCTTGTGATTTTATGGCGCATGGACCATGGTTGGTCATTTAGCGCCCATCTCCCTTTCCCTCTCCCTCTCCCTCTCCCCCTCTCTCTCCCTCTCTCTCTCTCCCTCTCCCTTTCCCTCTCCCTCTCCCTCTCTCTCCCTCTCAATCTCCCTCTCCCTCTCCCTCTCCCTCTCCATCTCCATCTCCATCTCTATCTCCATCTCCATCTCCATCTCCCTTTCCCTCAATCTCAATCTGAATCTACATCCACATCCACATCCACATCCTCATCTCCCTTCCTCCCTCTCTCCCCTTTCTCCCCTCTCCATCCCAATCTCAATCTCAATCCACATCCTCATCTCCCTTCCTCCCTCTCTCCCCTTTCTCCCCTCTCCCTTGCTCTCTCTGTCTCTATCTCTCTCTATCTCTCTCTATCTCTCTCCTGACCATTATCTACCTGACCCATTGACCTCATGTACTTCTTTGACATTTGTCATTTCCACAGCATGCATTGTGTCATTGACCACTTCATTTGGTGACTACATATTGCCATCCCTTTAGCCACTTGCATCCCTGACCTGTTATCCCTCAATGTCCCTGAGCCACACCTGCACATACCCATCCCTGACCAGGAGTAGCTACTGTTCCCTGATCAGTAACCACATCTGCCCCATGTTTTCTATGACTAGAATGTACCTTTCCTCAGCAGCATCACCCCCCCCCCCCTATCCAGCTAAGTGAGGCGGAGATGACCGAATGATTGAGGTGTTGAGTTCTGGGTGCACAAGTTCCCGTGTTCAACACTTGCACCGTTCGAGACGTTTTCCAATCCCGTGGTCCACAGGCGAAACAATGAGAGCGGCGCCATTAGTCGTGAGTGTGCATAAAGTGCGTCGTGAACCACCCAGTAAACAGACAAGAGTAGCTACTGTTCCCTGACCAATAGCCACGTTTGCCCCATGGCTTCTGTGACAGGAGTGGACACTCCTCCAGCCCCCCGGCCGCCACTAAGCCATCCTCTGGCCCGAGCTTGTCCTCTGATCGGCCGTCTTCTCATCACAGACAACGTGACCTACCAGTCTGGCGCCGGCGCGCAGCGGGCCGTCTACGACGACCGCACCCTCTACAGCTACTATGTGCGTCTGGAGCACGTGCGAGCCTCCAACCCGCAGCTCTTCACACAGCAGATGGCCGCCTACAGGTGAGCGTCACCCAGCAGATGGTGACCTACAGGTGAGCGTCACCCAGCAGATGATGACCTACAGGTGAGTGTCACCCAGCAGATGATGACCTACAGGTGAGTGTCACCCAGCAGATGGTGACCTACAGGTGAGCGTCACCCAGCAGATGGTGACCTTCAAGTGAGCGTCACTCAGCAAATGGTGACGTACAGGTAAGCGTCACCCAGCAAATGGTGACCTGCATGTGAGTATCACCCAGCAGATGGTGACCCACATGTGAGTGTCACCCAGCAGATGATTACCTACAGGTGAGCTTAACACAGTGGATAATGTCCCGCATGTGTGCCTGACTCAGCATCCGACGGCCAAGTGCAGATGATCTTCACAAAGCATATGGATTAGTACAGAAGTTTCACCCAGTAGCCGACTGCATGCAGGCGAGTCGTTCAGCAACTAGGTACTTCCCGAATCATGGTGACTGGGGAGCTAATGGTGTTATGCTTAGTTTATGAGTGTTGCATTTTACTGACGTTTGTCGATAGACCTCTGGTTTTATCAGCATGCTGCACTCAGCTTCCGAGCAGTGATTTCCCAGCGTTATGTTCACACTTACCGCTCTGTCCGTGAGCGTCTCAATATCACCTGTCTATACAACAGGGCAGGGGCCATAGGTGGCACGCTGCGTCTGGCTTTGCCTTCATCGACCGATGCCTGCCTACACTTGTTTGCGTGGGTTTTAAATCGACAGGTGGAAATGGAACGGCTCTCGATCCACGGTTGAGAGCCCTGGCTTTTGATGTATTGCTGGTCGTGACAAGACCACAAGGTCGGTGCGCCACTACGACGAGAATTGCATAGGTCGTGCATTATCGCTACGGAATTTAAGTTTTCGCGTTCTGCGTGACCGACAATGTCAACGAGTCGGTACTTTTCAAGTCTTGTTTTTTTCGGAAATATTAATAGTTACTGAGACTAGTCGTTTTCAACCGTGATGGGCGCTACATGACCAATGATGTCAATGCGCCCTAGAAACCGAATATCTAACTAACCAGTCATTTTCATTGTCAATCGGAAACAATCGCTTAATGCGTCGCGCCACAGCGGCGATTTCGTGCCACAGCGGCGTTTTCGCGCCAGCGCGTGACGGCCGGCCCGCCTGCTGCAGGACCAACAACCCGGCGTTTTTCCGCGACCTGTGCCGGCGCCACTACAGGAGCCTGCTGCCGGCGGCGGGCGGCGGCCAGCCGGCGGCCGCCTACGCCGGCTATCCGGCCAGCGAGGAGCGAACCAGCGTGCACAGCGGCCGCAGCAGCGTCAACGGCGACGACACCAAGGACGATAAGTGGGTGCCGGCGACTGTGTGCACTGTGCGGCTGCCGTGGCGGGCGCCGGGTGGTGGCGGGACATGGAGCATGCGTGGGACGTGGCGGCCACCGGTGACGAGTCGCGCCCTCTGTCGGCACTTTCGGCGTGTTGTGCTTGTGTCGGCTGTTTGGTCGGCGTGACTGCGGTGTGTGGTTCCCGCCCGGGACTGTAGTGGGTTTGGCTTGGTGTTTACTGGGCGGCCGAACAAGCCAGTCGTAGCTCTCCGCTGCTGGGGCGCTCGGCTGCATGAGGCGGCGAAGCGGTGGTACTATTAGTTTCCTGTCGCGGTCGCTAGGGACGCCCCTGCTGTCCGCCAGACACACGGCTGGAGCTGCATGACCAACGCAATCGACGCGCCCATAAATTCCAATAACTAAGATCGCTGGAGAAAACATAACCGACGAATAGCATCTGGATTGCTGCTCTTCGTTACTTTTTCGTATGATAGTTCCCGTGCTTTTTCGAGGACAATCCAGTATCACGAAATCCAACCTCGAACAGGGTGGTCTTTAGCATTTTGACATGTTGGTATTTTCAAAACTCCCGCCCGACCCACGCGCCCTGCTTTCGCACCACGAGTACTTCTTGTCGGCAAGCGTCCCCCCCCCCACCCCACGTGGGGTTGCCGGTGTACAGACGTTGGACAGAGCGGCGCCGTATGCCGTGTGCTGTGCTGTGCGCTGTGTCTGGCTTGGGTGAGGGCGGGGCAGCGGCGGGCGCGCCGGGTCTGACGCCGGCGTGCGCCCCCGCCGCCAGCTTCGGCGACGCGTTCCGGCAGCAGCGGCCCGGCTCGGCGCTGGGCTACGAGCCGAGCGCCATCCTGGCCGGCGAGTCATACGTTGCCGGCGAGACCAGCTTCCGCCTCAGGTGAGCGTCCGGTTGGTGGGCATCGGGCGTCAGTAGCTCCGTGGCTAAGCTGAGCGTCTGGCACGCCAGGGGTACAGGGTTCGATTCCCTGCGATGCCGGCCCTTCCTGCCAGGGTAAGAAGCATGCGACGCCGTATAGTAACAGCTGCTGAGTGCGTTGTATAGCGAGCATCCATCCATGGGTGGGTGTCGACTCGACTCTGACCGGGCTGGGTGGGCGCTGGCACTGACCACGTGGCCACCGGTGGCGTGTGCCGAGCCGACGCCTGCGAAGATCTCGGAAATAGAGCAACGGTACGGAAGGATGAGGTTGGTCGGAGTGGATCACGTCCCGCTAGCTGGGCATCCGTGTAGCATGCGGGTGGTTGGTTGACACGACATTGCGGACTGGAGGCGTTGAGTGGTGAAGCATCCGCTCGGACAAATGCTGATGTTATGTGTACAGTGTCACTGGATGTTTTGGCCAGAAAGCATATTGTTGCCCCCAGCACACACACACGCACAACAAAAACGTGACAAAAGCTCCCAA
This sequence comes from Imbricaverruca yamaguchii, assembly GCA_034440575.1. Taxonomy (NCBI): domain Eukaryota; kingdom Metazoa; phylum Arthropoda; class Thecostraca; family Neoverrucidae; genus Imbricaverruca; species Imbricaverruca yamaguchii. The sequence goes on from JAOTOL010001332.1 coordinate 151,615, forward strand.
TCAGTGGTTGAGCCCATAGTGAAATGTGACGTGTTATAAAATGAATGTCGGCTTCAGCTGATGGAGTCGGCGTAGCATTGAAGTCGACTGCTGAGGTGGACCAGAGCAGGTGAGGACGCGCAGATCGCAGAACTCCTGGGGTGGCTAAGAGAGCTCCTAATTTGGGTGACCAGAGGTGTTCTGCTGACCAAGGTGCGTCGCTTCAGGCCATGGCCAGAACATCGACGGCGCTACTTCTGGTGTCTTAAGTGTCTGATGGTGTCATTGTTGAGTCATTTCAACTTAATGGCGCATACTTATATGCACTAAATTCGTCAAATTCGTCAAGTTCCCAGAGACTTTTCACCTCCTAACACTTCTTCCTCCCCCACCCCCAGCTATTGGTGCTGCTCAAACTCCCAGCGTTCCCTCAGCTTTCCAAACCACTAGGGCTACCATTCACACACTAGTTGACCGTCCGCAATGTGCATGCTGTACAGTTGAAGTTTCAGCTAGCGTCGTGACCATGACGCTGCACTGACAAGCTGCCGCGTCGACAGAGAGCAAGTGGCTCGGGACCGTTCTGGCGGCTCCCTGCCGGGCTGGTACTTCATTGGGCACTGCCTGGCACACTTAGTGACGTCACCGCCCGGTGTGTTACCGCACTGACGTGATTCGAAATTATTCCGACTGTCTGCGTCTGCTGGTCGGGACGCGCCTGACGGTATCCTCGGGACTGTTCTGTCCGCAGGCGATTTGAGGAGGCGTCGACGGCCGCCACCACCACCGATACGAAGCCGGGCAGGATGACGCCGGCCAAGTTCGCCTACCCGCACACCGTCGGTGGGTCGGGCGCCAGGGTCCTGCCGTCACCTTTCCCCACCTACACACACACACACCTATTGATCGTTTTTGTGTAGCCTTATGTTGGATGGTGTTGGTGTTGGATATGTTGGATGGTGTTCGAACAATGCAACGCCGATAGACATCGAACTACCAGGACGTATAAAAATAAACAAAGAAATCGACGAGTTTGCCAAAGTGAAGCTGGGCACCTCGACAGCGTCGCCGGTGACGCCACTGCCCTGTGAATACCGGAGATACCTCATACGTTTAGGTTCCTTATGGGCGACTGTTCATCGCACAGTCCCCCTGCCGAGTGTAACACTTCAGGGAGACGGGATGGCTGCTGCTGAACTGTTGAGACAGCGCTGAAGTTGAGTTTTTTTTTGTTCTCAGCGGCCACGGGCATTCCATAGTCGGCTGCTTTAAGAAGATGATGTAGGTGTTGGATGCTCGCTAAAATTTGTGGACAAGAGCCTTCACGATCCCCTGTTCCAGCGATTCATATTAGGGTTGTAGGATATATGCTGCTGATATATTTTTGGTCAGCAGGTTTTCGTGTATATATTAGTGATTCACAAACATCATTTGTGCATATTTAGATCAGTCATGGTGCTAGTGAATGCCAACGACACCACCTACCAGTCCTGGTACACTGCCAACCAGACATTGAACGCTACTTACCATATATGGTACACTCCCTGCCAGGCATGGTTCGACCTAGGTGCGCTTTACAAGCCATGACTGTACTATGCTAGCCTTCGAGTGTGTCCTGCCGCGTTCATCGAACAGAGAAGGCCCCTTTCACAACGTTATCTAGCGGCGGCGTCGAGTACTGCAACTGAGCCCGCCTGTCCGCTAGTGCGCTTCTCAGCGACGGGCCAGCTGCTGCGCGTGCTGCCGCACAGTCCGGCCGACGGCAGCGCCGCCCTGGTGGAGATCCACGACACTCAGGCGCTGCTGCAGCACACGCGCCAGGCGGTGGAGCTGAAGCGCTTCCCCGGCCCGCTCGTGAAGTGAGTTGGCCCGTGTGCGTGGGTTGCCGCGCTGGCATGCACGACTCCCGCTGCACTTTGTGCCGCGATCACAGCTGATGAATCCCCCAGTTGGCTAGGTGTACCGCCAACACATCCGGGTTGAGCGCGTGACACACGTTGGTTGGATTTATCGGATTCTGAACTGTGTGCATTTGATGTGTGTAGCTGTTGAGCACGAGTCGTGCGTTCCAGCCCACAAATGCTGTACCTTCCGCACAATTGTGGCCTTGAGATGGTTTCATGTACGGTTGTTTTGTCTGAAATGCCCCGACCCATCTTAGAGAAGATGACCCCCTCATGCATGACATGCCTCGATCGTGTAATGTGTGTCTCGACCACTAGGTCGGCTATGTGCTATCTTGCAAGTTTTTTTTTTAAAGGATGGGACACCAGGGAACGATTGTAAAAAGTTGCGACAGCGTCCACTGAGATTGACCACGTGCTAGTCATAAAATGTTGAAATATGTAAAAGAAGTTGTAACAAAATTTTGTTGGCACCAGTACAAAATGTATATCTGATATTATGAATAGAAGACACTTTGAGCATAGTTGAGCATCATGACAATACATGAAAAAGTCCGAACTCTTCTTTTGAGGTTGTCACAAGTTTGCTCTTTTTTTTTTGTGCTGGCTTCCTTGGTGTTGGTTTGCTTGCCAGGCTTTTTCGTCTGGGTTTCCACATACCTTTCAGAATTTCCAGAAGGTTTTTACGTGTAGCATCGAGCTGCGGTACAACCACGCATGAATGCCACTTGTCCCACTCCAATCCCAATCCTAGTATTAGCCGCCAAATGAACCGGTAGTCGGCGCGCCGTTAACCCAAATCATCAATTAATCCCGGTCTGTCCCGACGGCATTCCGCCACTGCTCGGCTGACACGCGCGCCCCTGGCGGTTGTTGCAGGAACGACACGCACAAGAACTCGGTGCTGCAGTTTTGTCAGCAGAAGGCGCGCGAGGCAGAGGAGCGGGCCGGTCTGGTGGACAAGGAGTCGTGCGTGCTGATGTGGCAGCTGCTGCTGCTGCTCATCAGACAGAACGGGGTGAGTTCAGTGTGCACTGGGGGCACCACGAACCCAGTTGTCCACAGGCGTTAATGATCAACCTTGGTTGAAGCACCCTAAAGCCCAGATAAATTACTAATTCTTCAGAGGCTTGTCGTGAGGTATGTCGTGCGCCACTTGGTGAACAAGTGATTTGAAATTCCACCAACTGTTATGGTTATGGATCGCAGTAGTTCAGTCTGTAGGGTGTTGGATCCTTGGTCGTGAGGTTGTGTGTTGGAATCCCATAGCCGGCGCAGCTACCGGGTCCCGATACCAATCTGCGTGAGAGGCTGGCGACAGTATTTGACCTATCAGTTGGATGCGTCGAAGGCCACGGTTTTAGCTGGGATGGCTGTGTGGGCCTTCGGGCGCATTGGCTACCCTGGCCATATACTGCCCACTGGCTCATATTTCATGGTGATTATCTCCTCAGCCTGACCGAGTACTGGTTTGCTTCTTCCCTGTGTTGCCAGCTCGATGCCGCACCGTATCTGGGTGTCGCACCCTGTCCTGCGTCCGAGCCTGTCTCTGTGGACATAGTGGACTTCGCCGCACCTGGAAATGACTTTAGTGTACCAGTCTAGTCTGGTGCCTGGTCTATGACTGACTCGCGTGCCACAGTGTTTAGACCGCCTTAGTTGACTTGGCGATATGATGCGACATTTAGCGACATTGTTTAACCTGACCGGACTGGCCCGGCCTGAGCTCAGTGTTGGTTGGCGTGGTCGAGGCTGAACTGTTCAGTGCCGAGTACTCCGGCCTACCTTGACTTGACCTGAGATGGTGGTCGGTTCCAATTTGGCAACTTGCTCCTCCCTGACTCGACCAGACCGCAGATGGTGGTCGGTTCCGACCCGACATGACGTTGCCTGACTTCGGGTGGTGATCGGCTTCGACGTGGCGAGCCGTTCATCCTTGACCTGACTTGGCCTCACACTTTTCAGATGGTGGTCGGCTCGGACATGGCCGAGCTGCTGCTGCGCGACCGTGACCCGGTGACCTTCGAGCCGGCCGAGGATCCGCTGGCCACCTCTGAGGGCGTGGACCGGGCGCTGGTGTCCGCCCCAGAGCGGCCGGCCGACCCGAGGCACGTGCGCAGGTTCACGGAACTGCTCATGTACGGTCACCGCAAAGAGGCGCTAGGTGAGCCGCCGCTGCTAAAGGTAGCGCTAGTTCGGTGCTGGTCACCGTACACGAGCACTTAGTTGCTGCTTACAATGACGTAGAGGATCTTGATGCATCGAAGTTGAGTGCCCGTTTTATTATTCCCGCTGTGAAAAAGATGCTGGGTGGAAGTTGCAGCGGGAACGCCGTGGTGGGGGGGGGGTGGCGGCTAGGTAGGTTGTCAGTTCCAGGGTTGCTGCAGGTCCTGCTGCGGGGAGTTCCCGGTGGTCGCATGCTGCTGCCTCAAAATGTAAGGCCTCTTGTGGTCTGTAGAGTGAAAAGTTCTTGCCACTGAATAGTTTTATCACACTGATGGCATGACAGTGGACTTGTTCTTTTTGCCATAATTTTACCAACCTTGGAGTGTGGTTCCCTGTATATTGGGAACCATATATGATCCATATATGGTTTCATATATGAAGCCTTGTCAACTTGATAACTAAGTCTGCAGCTGAGTACTATCATAGCGTATGGAAATGATGCAGGAAGCGTAAATTCGTTTCACCAGTATGGTGGAAGATTCTGTCAGGTGTGGCATATATTTCTGTTTTGGAATACTGGGATGGTTCAGTTAAGCTACAAGCTGCATACATGACGTAGGTGTAATCATAACAGAACGTAACCGGCAAAACTTTCCTCTGTACATGACCTCAGCACATTTCAATCTTTCACCAGGGTCTATCGGCCGCCCCTTTAATTCCCCTGTTCGATTCCATATAGTGAGCCAGCATAATAAAGGAGCTGGATGCTTGCCTTGATCGGTGGGGGAACCAACATGTAAAGAACATCACCCATGTGTAGAGCCGTCCACGTCCATGTAAGAGGTCCCCTGTCGCTTTGGAAGCTGGAACATGACCATGCAGTTAGCTTGTCCCTATTATGAGACATATTTTGTTTTTTTCGAAACTTGTGTGCCTCCAAAGATGCAAATCAAACGCACTTCCATACATGGAAATATGCATGCACACACATGCACACACACGGACACACAAACGCACACACACACACACGCACACGCACAAATATATATATTAGGGTGCATCACCAATCAATAGTGAAAAATTAAGTGTTCTACTTTGCATTACTCGGGGTCTCAAAACGTTCCAATATGTAAGCTAAACATGTTTGTCATATATTATCCAAATCAAAGACGTTTTATATGTGCCTCCATCCAGGCACACATCAGAATACGAAATGCCACTGTGCAGGTAGCAAATTGGCCAGTGAACATGGCACTGTGTCTCTGTGCAGGTCCAAATTGGTCATTGAACCTAAATTTCGCACCTATTTACGTGGTTTACGACTGCGAAGGTTAGGGCGTTTGTGGCGGTGGTCTTCAACGGCCTACATAATGCTCTGGAAATGGTCGTCGGTCCTAGCAGCCTCCGTGAAGTCTGTGGATAGCTTCACTCCACGCTCAGCGCAGTCATTGGTTACGTTGAGCGCGCAGATGTTCTGTTCATCCGAACCGAACGCACCGCTGCCCGCCCAGTCAGCCACTGGCGTGTGCAAGAAGTCTAGGTTCAGCTTCAGACGAAACCAGGTGAACCACGAGTCCAGGGTGACCAGCTCATGCAGGAAGATGTCCGGCCGCAAATCCTGGAAGCGTGGCTTGCCGAAGCCATTCCCAAAACGGTTCCCCGGGTGATCGAGAGGCTCCTGCGGCTTGAGTGCGAGCATGGCGTTGGCCAGAGCGCGCTTCTCCTCGCCGGGCAACAGCGTGCTGAAGAGAGCCAGGGGAACCACCTCGGCTGTCAGGTACCACTTGTGGCGCTGGAATGCGCGCAGCGCTGCAGCAGAGATTGAGGCGTCGACAGCCTGGTAGGCAAGCAGATCCTTGTAGAGTTGCAGGTCTCTGTACGGAGCGTCCACGGCTCGCCGGCAGTGGAGCCACCAGGGCACGTACAGGTGCGTCACGAACACCGCTAACCCGCGAAACTTGACCGCCTGGAGGCGCGTGATGATGGTCGTTCCTGATGGACCAGCAGAAACCAGAAACAGCTCCTCATGCAACACCATCTTGATGGCGTAGAGGATCTTGTCAATCCATCTTGTCTTGTGCAACGCGCCAGGACGTCTCATCTCCAGGTGGTCACCGCGGAGGAAGGCGAGCGTCAGCAGCACACATTCGCGATAGTCATCGCGCACTAGATCCTTCTGCGCATCGGCGGCGGTCACTGCTGCAACTCGCAGTCGTTCCAGCACAGCGCGAGCTTCGGGCTCTGCTGGCTCCGAGAACGTCAGCAGGGTTGTGCGGTTCACCAGGTCAAAGTGCTTGCGGAATCGAACGAACATGGCGATGTCCGGTGACTTCGAAGCCTCGAACTTTAGTGCGTCGAACACGTGGCCAAGTACGACTTCACCCACGCGGTGCCGGCAGCCCAACCACAGAAGAGCTTGCTGAAGTTTGTCCTGAATTGCCACACACGCTGCTGTGAGGTCCCCGGTGTTGGCAGCAGTTGTGTCGAACGCCATTGCAACGACGTTGTCGCTGCACTTACACTTCTGGGGTAGGTCAGCTGTGCAGCGTGCCACAACGGCACCACTTGCCTCGTCAGCGGCCTTGGTGTAGGCAGGGACGCCCAGCAGCTTCACTCTCTTTGAGTCGCCGACAACAACAGCGAGACGCTCCTCCAGTTGGCGGTGGTTGCTCAGAGTCGGGAACAGCTTGCTATCCCAGTGTGGCGTGCAGAGTTGAGGCGCCTCCCACGTTTCTCGTAGATCCACAGCGACTTCCACAACGACGTGTCGCCGCGTGCGGTCTGCAGTGGCGTACTAGCCTGCGATCATCGCGACATCACCACCAGCAGCGTTGATGAGCCCTTGTGTGTACGCAGCTTGCTGAGTTGGTGTCATCTTAAGGCGTGCAGCCAGGGACACGACGTCAGGGTTGCTGAGGATGTCTGTAGGCATGAAGGGTTGAGTGCCAGCTGGCCGCTTGCGTGCAGAGTGGGTACCAACGTCTTGAGTCCAGTGGCTGCACGAGGGAGTGTCGTCGTCAGGATCAGCAACGAGCGGCACGTCAGCCTCGTCATCGGTGACATCGTCTGGTACTGCAGTGGCGCTCGACTGCTCCTGCTGTAAGGCAGCACGTTCCTGTCGCACAAGAGCAGCATCCGCGCGTTCCTGGCGACGCGCTTCCCGCCGAGCTATCACCTGGTCAAGACCTCCCATCGTCGCCAGGTAGGCGGCCAGAGGACGAGCGTGCGCTGCAGTGCCTCCTCCGATTTTTGTGCGCGCAGCTGGGTGGCTGCAGTCTCACGCCGCTTGATGTTGATGGCGCGCAGCTTCTTGTTTTCATCCATCAGGTGGAGGATCTTGGTGGCTGCTCGCTCTCAGCTCACCATAAGGATGCCACCCTTGGCGTAGAGCGGCACGGTCATATCAACGACGTGCTGAGCCGATGCGAAGCGTGTGGGAGCGGGTGTGGCGCCAGGTCGCTTCTCTTTCGCCGCCGTTCCCAAGAAGTGCAGCATGCAGCGCAGCACCTGCAGGCTGTTGGGGAGGTGGATCTGGGGCAGTTCCGCGTCCCATGCTGTTACGAGGCCCCCAGGAAGTCCAAAGACGCGTGTTATTGAGCGCGTTGCCTTAGGCCCGGGGGATGAGTCAGCAGCAGGAGCACTCATGCTGATGTCCTGGAAGACACAATTGGGGCACAATGAACGAAGAGCAGATTTTTAGTGTACTGCTTCACACACATTGTTTGGGATTATCATTCCCGCGGATGGAAATGACACGTTTGCGTACGGGTGCATCAAATTATCAAGAAGAAATGAAAAATCATATGGATCTGCTCGGGCTTGCATTTGCCATTTTTGTAGTTTTCGGTGGTGCGGTTGAAAATATCATGGTCGCACTGGTTGTTGCTCAAAAGTGGTGTGAACCAAAATATTCAAAGTAGCATTAGCTGCGTATTACATATCGTGGGCCATAGCATGGTATGGGTTACCAGGAGGTGCTGATGAAGACAAATATTTCAATATTAGTTTAGTTGTTGCAAAGTTGTGATATTTGGATGATCAATGAAAATGAGACATCAATTGGTATTAAAATTAGGAGCTTTTTTGGTATATTTCCAATGTTTCGAATGTTGCCTTTATCATAGTACACACACCCATTCAAGATTGCACTTCTTGTCATGTTGTTTTCTTGAACTTTGTTGTCGGAGGGGCAGCTCGAATTCGTCTAGTATTATGATTGATCATTACTTAGGTTATTGCTGACTGGACAACCTTGATTTTGTTGTGATTGCACCCTGATGAAGGCAATAGCCGAACCGTTGGACATATACAAAAAGTTACTAATTTAAATATCATCAGTATCCTATGATGACTTTTCCTCGACGATTCGAAGAAAAAGAACAGGTGAAAGCTACTTGTTCTTGGTGTATATTCGAGTGCAACCCTTCGTTAAACCACACAAAAAAGCAATTCCAACTAACGGTCAAATTCTCACCGTCATAATTCATTATATATACGTCAATGTCCCCTTGCTAGATAAAGGCGTTTTGATTCCGGACACACCATAACATACTTTTCATGCGCATTCTAAACACTGTATGTGCATGTCAAACCATTAATCGCATCATAATATCGGCCAAGAGGTTGTGTTCGAGTTTAGGTCGGGCTTGTGTTCCTTCCTTAATAATTTAGGGAATGTTTTGTTCCTTTCACATAATTTTAAGATCAATTGACATTTCGTTTTCATCGCTCACCCAATTAGCAGTTTAATATTTGTTTCCAGCTTGTGTGTTGTTCTTTCACACAATTTTTCGATTTTGGACGTGCTGATGGGGCAGCACTCTTACATTACGCAGACTCCACTTTAGCCTCGCTCGCCTCCTGCCCCAATATGCTAAAAACTTTTGCTTTGTTTTGCTTTACACAGGTCAAAACCTAAGCAAGTCATATATGTATTGGCGCTTTAGGCTGCATTGTTTCAAGAAGACCACAGTTGTTGAGGGGAGGAAAATGTCCGAAGAATATAATGAATGAATGAATGAAATTAAATTAAATTAAATTAAATTAAATTAAATGAAAAAGTCACTAGGTTTGCTTTCAGACTTTCAAATTGTTGATGGGCTCACGAAGTGCTGCTGTACGACCGACGCTTGTTGTTCATTGGGTGGTTCACGACGCATCCATGCACAACCACGGCTGACTGTGTCGCCCACACTGTTTCACCAGTGAGCCGCGAGTGCATGACTGATGCAGTTGTTGCATCGAAGCAAACTAATACTTATGTTGACATGAATGCTGGGTGTTTTAGGCGCTCAGAGAAATGCGAACGGTAACCGGACAAATGTACGTAAAGCAAATGTACGTAAGCGCAGATTTACGTATGGCAAATGTACGTACATGTGCATGTGTACGTATGTGTACATGTTTGCGCTGACGTATGTGTACATGTTTGCGCTGACGTATGTGTACATGTTTGCGCTGACGTATGTGTACATGTTTGCGCTGACGTATGTTAAAATGTACGTATGTCAAATGTACGTATGCGCAAAAGTACGTATGCGCAAAGGTGCGTAAGGCCAAAGGTTCGTATGCGCGAACACACGCAAAGCAATTGTACGTATGCGCAAATATACATAAGAGCGAACGTTAGGCATATGAACAATGCCAGATGTGCTTAAACGCAAAGGCACGTACGCCTAAATGTACGTACATTGGCTCATACGTACATTTGCTCTTCCATTCTTTTACGTTTAGGTACTGTTGCGCGTACGTACATTTGCGTTTCCGTACTTTGGCGCTTACGTACATTTGCGTTTACGTGCTTTTGCGCATACGTACATTTGCGTTTACGTACTTTTGCGCACACGTACATTTGCGTTTACGTACTTTTGCGCACACGTACATTTGCGTTTACGTACTTTGGCGTTTACGTACATTTGCGTTTTCGTACTTTTGCGCTTACGTACATTTGCGTTTACGTACTTTTGTCCATACGTACATTTTCGCATGCGTATATTTGTGCTTACGTACATTTGCGAATACGTACGCATTGTAATGGTTTGACATGCACATGCATACTTTTACGCATACGTGCATTTGCGTTTACGTACTTTTGCGCTTACGTACCTTTGTGCATGCGTACATTTGCGCTTACGTACATTTGCACTCACGTGTATTTGCGTTTACATACTTTTGCGCTTACGTACATCTGCGCTTATGTACATTTGCGCAGACGTAGAGTAGCGTATACGTACATTTGCGTATACGGACATTTGCGCTTCCGCACATTTGCGTTGACGTACAATTGCCTCCGTACAGCTGCGCTTACGTGCAGTTGTTCTAGAATCATACGCACAAATAGAAGGCGCATTACTCTGAACTTTCACTTCACGTGACACGAAAACTTACGATCTCGCCAGGATTCGAACCTGGAATCTTCTGATCCGTAGTCAGACGCGTTATCCATTGCGCCACGAGACCGGGACGGCCACGGGGTCCTAAACGATGAAATGCCTAGTCATTTTTTTTTCAGAATGCGCAAAATGTTCCCATCAATGTAAAGTAATAGTCGCAAATGCTATGCAACTCGTTACTCCTCTGCGCATATGCAGTGTTTCATGTTTGGTAGATCGCAGTGCAGGGACGCGGCCGAAAGAGCGATGACGTTTATTTTTTATTTGTCTCTTTCCTCTGTCCTTTCGGAGTTTCGCTTCATAGTGGATTGTCTACATTGGTTTTGGATGCATGGTTTGAGGGGCGTTGTCCTCCAATCTAGAGCAGCGTTGTCACTCGCTGCAATCTAGAGGCCAGCGGGAAGATTATTCTGGTCGAGAAAGCATTGAGACGTTGGGTTGTTTTGACTCATGTATGTATTCACATATTACTAATTAATGCCCTGGTATGGCCCAGTTTTCAGGAAAAATTATTATTGCTCCTGCGTTTTGAATAAATGATGCACCGTTCCAGGAACGGGACATGAATGTGAAGTCATGTTTCCCATTCCCGAACCATACTAAAAACCATTTAAAAAAAAACAGCAGGAGGCCCGAACACAATGGAGGCCCACTTTCGGGGAGCAGGAGGCCCCCTTTTAACATTGCCCCCTGAAAGAATTTCGTGGTGACGCCACTGACTCAAGCACACTGAAATCCCCCCCCCCCCCCTCCGACGAGGCATCACCTTTACGTGGTGGGTTGGGGGGGTGGGGGATTACGTGCCTCAGGGATCCAGCGGCCAGACCACCAGGCGGCCGGGGAGAGGTCAGACTAAGAGTTCCTCACTCATCCTTCCATCCATACGCTCCCATTCCAATGCCCATCTCATCCCAACATACATGTCTTCCATCTGGCCCTACAACATCAACTATCCTTACTATGAGCAGGCAGGACAACTTCCCGGGTCCTGCCCACCAGCTCTGTTTTATCGGGGTAGCCGCGCCCCCTCGGCCCGTCCCCCGGGGCTGACGGAGTCCTGGAGGTTGAGGTCCCCCGTCGCACGGTGCTAGTTGTGACGAGGGACCAACACACCTCTTTGGTCCCGATATCCCGGAGGGGCGGGCGGGCCCGTGGGGCCTCACGCGGGCCAAGTGGCTGGTCGCCTCGGGCGTGAGGCCTGGTACACTTCCCGGTTCCCGCCGGCCCGGCCGGCCGGGGTCAAGGGGTGGGCAGTGCTGGATCCCGGTCGGGGTGGTGAGTCTCTCTCTCCCGGCCGGGCGAAGACGCCGCCTACCCCGTATAGCTCCTCAGGCGCCTGGCGACCTCCCGTTCGCGGGACTCAGGCGTCCCCCCGGTAGGGCCCCTAAGGGGTGGGGCGCCCGAGGAGTCGAAACAAACACACACTTTATGGCATCCAAAACACACACAAAAAACACTCCTGGTCCCACTCGTGGTGACCAGACCACCCGCTCATTTGGCGCCGAGAGGAGCCATACTAACTCGGGTATCTGTGGAGGCCAAGTCTCCAGCGTATCCCGTATCCTCATCTTTCGTGGTCAGACGAAAAATATCGCCGCGCTGCCCCCCTTTCAAAGACTAGATGGTTGTGACCGGTTCGGAAAGATTGTTCGCTGCGAAAAGCTGAGGGATGGCTCTTTGGAGATGGAGTTTGCGGAAGCGAAAGAGGCATATAAAGCGTTGCAAACATCTGAGTTTACATACGGTGTAAGAAAGGACGATCGGAGGATGAACGAGAGCATAGAAGTAAAAGTAGAACCACACCAAACCAAGAACACATCGCGTGGAATAATCAATTGCTATGACTTGAGGGACGTGTCAGAGGACGAGATCGTTGACGGGTTGTGCAAATTTGGAGTCACCGGTGCGAGAAAGATGAAAGTCAGGAAAGGTGCAGAGATGATTACGACAGACATCATTTTAATTTTTAACACAACAGACTTACCATCCGAGATAACAGTGGGTTACCTGCGTGTTAAAGTAAGAGCGTTCCTTCCAAATCCGATGCGGTGTTTGAAATGCCAAAGGTACGACCACACAAACTCGTTATGCAGGAATCATCCAGCATGTGGCAGGCATGCTTCCTCCGAACACGCCACCGAGCAGTGCACTTCCGAGATACTTAACTGCGTAAACTGTGGTCGGGGACAGGTCTCTCATGCCTCCCTTGTGCAAGCTACGTAAAAGAAAAGGAAATCATGGCAATTAAGCACGCCCACAAAATAACATTTCTTGAGGCCCGGGACATGCATGCGCAGTCTAACCCAAAAATATCATACGCATCAAAAGTTAAAGCCACCACATCAGTCCCATTCCAGATAGAGGAAAATAAAATCAACAGACTGATTGCACATCTATGTGCGCTACTCCGCTCCTTCGGCGTACCCGTCGCTTCGCCAACTGCACAACCAAACCAGATAAGTCAGACCCCCCTAGAGGAAGAAAGGCGCGCTGCGTCTCCGCCACCGGCCTCTGAGGTCGTGGCGCCACCTTCTCCGTATATAGCTCCGGAGAAGTGGCAACTTGTTCAGCGAACCAAGAGGCCCGCCAGGCCCTCTGCTAACCACCTCGAATCATTATCCACCCCCTCCACTGATCCCACACCATCCCAGCCCACCCCTGTACTATCCACGTCAACCCACCGCCATCAACTAGTTCAGGGGAGTCCGGCGTGACCTCTCGACGAGTCCCGGTAGTCGCTCCTCCGGCTACCCGACCACATCTCTCGGTTGGTGTCCGCAGGGGGCGCCCGATATGGGTGCGTCTGGTCGGGCGTCACAGACCAGCTGCAGGGAGCTGTCGCCGAGCGCCAGAGATAGTGCGCAGCCTTTCAGGGCGACACCACCATCCCCAAGCATCAGAGCTAGTCCCCGATGGACCACCGATACTGGAAGGGTCATGGGACCTCCTCCCATCCCATCCCATGGGAGCGAGAGAGTCGCACCCTGGCCTTCTCCTGGGCGTAAGCGAACCTCCCCATGGACACCATCGCCGCAGGGTGGGGAACGTCCCAGATCTCGCCCGAGGGCGTCCGTCGATACCAAGTCACCTCCACCTTTATAGCGTACTGGCGATGCATTTTAGCAGCTCCTTTTGTTTTAGACTCGCCCACCTGAGATATTGTATGATATTTGCCATACCCATTTTAACCCGGTTTAAATGGTTCAACTGCGGTCCATTTTACAATGGAATTGCAGGGGGCTGAGAACCAGCGTCGAAGACCTCCAGTTGTTGTCAAACCACTGTTCGGCGGCCATCTGTCTCCAAGAAACGAAAGTGACGCCGGACTACTATTATAGCCTAAAATGCTACTCAGTATTTCGAAAGGACACTCCCTCAGATACCGTGGCACACGGTGGAGTGCTGCTGGCTGTGCACCATAGTGTGGCTGCGCAGAGATTGTTGCTACACTCCAAGCGGCAGGCCATTGCTGTAAAAGTGCATTTTAATCGTCGTCCTATATCTATCTGCTCACTGTACCTGCCACCCGGTGTTGCATTTCCCACTACTGAGCTATGGCGCCTGATGTCAGAGCTGCCCCCGCCGGTATTAATATTAGGTGATTTTAACGCTCACCACACAGTATGGGGATGCAACGACGTTAACGCACGGGGTCGCTATTTGGAATCCTTTATGCACGACGCATCCTTGTGCATTCTAAATTTTGGAACGCCGACGCACCTTACCCTACCTTCTGGCCATACCTCTGTTCCAGACCTTAGTTTATGCAGCCCAGAACTCGCACAACTTTTTAGCTGGTCTGTGGCCGACGACCCCCTGGGGAGTGACCACTTTCCGGTGTCGCTGGGTTATGAGGATGGCCCAGTACTCGGGACTAGACCATGCCGGTGGAATTTTAGGAAGGCCGACTGGTCAGGACTGGTTGAATACTCCCAAATAGTGCACTCTAACCTTCCCGGAGGGGCGCCACTTTCTGTGGAGGGTGCACATGGGCTTTGGGGCACATCTCCTTAGTGCCCATGTATCCGCCCCACACTGTCTAGTATGCCGTTTTTTTGTTGATATACAACGGTATATATTTATTGATGAAATAGAGACCGGAAAATGCGTTGCAAAGGCATTCAGTACAAGTATGAATCAGTTTCCTCATATTTTCCCTTAGCCTCCGTCCCCGCAGTGATTGATCCTGCAGACTACGGCACGTCACAGGCCGCCCCTATCCAGCAGCTGTGGGGTCTGACATGCGCGTCGTGTCGCCAACCTTGGGGTTGGGCAACACGTCTCCCGTACGTCGTGAAATTTGGCATCGTATTCAAATTTAATTTTCTCAAATTCGCCAAAGAATTCAAATTTTGGCATACTCTCACCCGTATTCAAAATCCGTGGCGACTCGAATGTCATGTTGTGGTGCGTGGTGGATAAGTGGTGTGCCTGGTCGGCATTTCCTGGCTGTGTCTAATGGCCTGGTGGCCGTCGGCGTCGACGCTGGCACGGTGGCTGTCTGCCGGCCCGACTGTACGATGATCACCGCACGGCGCCTGCTGACCACCGTCTGCCGTCTGTCTGCCGGCTAGAGCTGGCGATGAAGCGCGGTATCTGGGGCCACGCGCTGTTCCTGGCCAGCAAGATGGACCAGCGCACCTACGGCCACGTCATGGCGCGTTTCGCCAACGGCATGCTGCACAACGACCCGCTGCAAACGCTGTACCAGCTGATGTCGGGCCGGCAGCCGTCCTGCGCCACGGTGGGTTCTGCACCACGGCGGGTGATGTACTACGATGTGTGCTGTACTACGGCGGGTGCTGTACCACGGTTGGTGCTGTACCACGGCGGGTGCTGTACTACGGTGGGTGTTGTACTGCGGCGGGTGCTGTACCACTGTGGGTACTATACCACGGTGTGTGCTGTACCACGGCGGGTGCTGTACTAAGGTGGGTGCTGTACCACGGTGGGTGCTGTACCACAACGGGTGCTATACCAC
This sequence comes from Imbricaverruca yamaguchii, assembly GCA_034440575.1. NCBI lineage: Eukaryota > Metazoa > Arthropoda > Thecostraca > Neoverrucidae > Imbricaverruca > Imbricaverruca yamaguchii. The sequence continues at coordinate 167,037 of JAOTOL010001332.1, forward strand.
AACGGGTGCTGTACCTCAACGGGTGCTGTACCACGGTGGGTGCTGTACCACGGCGGGTGCTGTACCACGGTGTGTGCTGTACCACGGCGGGTGCTGTACCACGGTGTGTGCTGTACCACGGCGGGTGCTGTACTAAGGTGGGTGCTATACCACGGTGGGTGCTGTACCACAACGGGTGCTGTACCACGGTTGGTGCTGTACTACGGTGGGTGCTGTACTACGGTGGGTACTGTACTACTGCGGGTACTATACCACGGTGGGTGCTGTACCACGGTGGGTGCTGTACCATGGTGGGTGCTGTACCATGGTGGGTGCTGTACCATGGTGGGTACTGTACCATGGTGGGTGCTGTACCACGGTGGGTGCTGTACCACGGTGGGTGCTGTACCATGGTGGGTGCTATGCCGCGACGGGAGTTCGGCAGGCAGCTGTTCTGCAGCACATTATGTGGCACTGTTGTGTGGTGGATGCAGACGCTTTGGACATCAAGCATATGCCTATGAACTGCTCGGTTGCTTGGCTTTGTATGCCTCGGTTGGCCCAGCTGTGTATGTCGCGGCTCACCCAGCTGTGTATGCCTCTTCGGACCCGTCGGTGTATGTCATGGCTTACCAAGCTGTGTATGCCGTGGCTTGCTCACCTGTGTATGCCATGGTTTACTCAGCTGTGTATAACATGGCTTACCCAACTGTGTATGGGGACGACTAGCATAGGGGTAAGTTACTCGTCTCACAATCGAAGGTTGTGGATCCGAGTCTCACCTGTCGCTACCCTTCGCCCGCGACCAATCGGCGTGAGGGATTGGCCACGCTACATGACTCAACGGTCGATGTGTCGTAAGACCAATAACCAACCAACCTAACTGTGTATGACTCAGCCTACCCAGCTGTGTATACTATGACTTACTCAGCTGTGTATGCCTCGGTGAATCCAGCTGTGTAATGGCGCCAAATGGCCGTGTAGTCGGCGCGCCCCGAAGCCCAAACAATCAATCAATCGATCCAGCTCTGTACAGCACTTGTATGAACTTTCTGGGAATTAAGATATAATGTGGACCAAAATGCTGTTTATCCGTAGTACCGTTTTATTGGGTGTCTCTCAAGCACTCTATAACAGACGTTGTTTTCTGTGTAGCTGAATCGATTAAGTTCGTTGATTGATATCAGCGTGAAGTAGAGTCTGGAGTAGTATGTGTTGTAGTGACGCGCGACGTCTGTCTATTGCCTACCGCTATGTGGATGTGGCCTTCTGGCGACTGATGCTGGCGGTTCCTCCGCCTACCTTGGTGGATGGTACTGGGTATGCGACTCCAGCTGGTCACTCTGGCGTTCCGTTTTTTTCCAGAGCTGTGTGGACGAGCGGTGGGGCGACTGGCGACCCCACCTGGCCATGATCCTCTCCAACACCACACACCGACCGGAGCTGAATCGACGCGCCATCGTCACACTGGGCGACACCCTCGGTGAGCCCACATGCCCGGCGTTGTCTGGGTGTGAATATCACGGAGATGTGAACGTCACGTGTGTGCGAATATCACGCAGGTGTGAACCTCACGTGAATATCGCGCAGGTGCGAACTTCGCTTGGGTACGAATATCACGCAGGTGTGAATATCACAGGTGTGAACTTAACGTTGTTCTGAGCACCACGCGACTGTCCGATAGCACTTGATCATGATCATGCTAATCATCCATGATTACTGCCAACTTAACGCAAGACACCGAGCCTACCCTCCATGCCGGCGTCTCGATACGTGCCGATTCGGGGGAGGGGGAGTTTAGAGGCGTTCCGGATCTTGGGGGTCATTTATGCCGCCTTTAAATCAGCGAGTGCGCTTTGCAAACAAATCTAAGGCAAGTGTGCACGCTGCATGACCGAGGCAGTCGGTGCGCCCTTAAACTTCAATAACCAACAAAGAAAAGTGTGCATTTATGAAGGAGTTTGCACTACGTGGTGTCCACATTACGTGAAGTTTACCCTTTAGTGATATTTATGCCCACGTGAAGTTCACACCCGCGTGATGTTTGCACTGACGTGAAGTACACGTAACAGTTGATGCGACATGAATGTGCTGAAGGCGGGGACTGGGCTGGCGACTGACCGTGGTGGCCCGACGTGCGCGCGCGCTGACACATGTCCGGCCGTGGACAGGGTCGCGCGGCCTGCTGTTCGCCGCCCACTTCTGCTACCTGATGGCGCAGTGCGAGTTCGGCGCGTACGGCCGCAACTCGGCCAAGCTGGTGCTGCTGGGCGCGGCGCACCAGCTGCCGTGGCACCAGTTCGCCACCAACGAGGCCGTCCAGCGCACCGAAGTGTTCGAGTACGCGCAGAGTCTGGGCGCCACCGACTACGTGCTGACGCACCTGCAGGTGGGTGGGCGCGCCGCCGCCGCCGCCGCCAACGACGAGTTCCCTCAGAGCTGGGCGTCACAGCGGCGGTTGTTCTCCAAGTGAAATGGTGGTGGGAAATTAGCTAGTGAACTGCTGGATTTCCAAAGGTGTTGCGATTTCCTTATCAGCGTCCGTGACACAAGTACTCGGATGGTGGTGCAGCGTTGCCGGATGTCGATGACTTGCCCAGCTGTGCGAGCGGCTGCACCGTCTGACGCGCCGTCGCCCCGGCCGGGAGCCGTGCCGTCAGCGGGGCGAACGGCCAGCCGACGGAGCGGTGACGTCACACCGCACCGGTGCAGTTATGGACAGCTACTGTCGCCTACATGCATTCGCTGATGTGCGGGTTGGCTGGCAGTGTTTGTGTTTGTTCTTGACGCACAGCTCGCGCGCGCACCTGGCCAACAACGACGGCGGCGAGTTGCATTTAGTATGCTCCGTTACGTTATGTTGCGTTACGTAACGCTGTATTCCGCTTCGTTGCGTCCCTCCGTCCTTTGCGTTCCGCTAATGGGTTCGGGCGGGTGGCGTTCACGCTATTTTGCCGGGGTAATGAAAATATTTTAGAAGATCACGCACGTAATAAATATGTTTGGCACTGCCTTAAGGTAATCATTTGGCAAACCAGACGCCCTCCCGCAGTACCCCCAAGTCCGCTACGAATCGTATTTTATGTGGCATTCACGACGGTTTTACTGCCCTGAGCAGCCAGCATATTAGTTATTGTGACTGCTTGTGTACGTACGTACACTTTGTAGTCAGTCATTGTAATCATTGCAGTCTTGCCTGCAGCCCATATTCTTGCACGTCACATGCCTTAGGTGTTCAGCATTCACACTCGGTAAGTTCCTGCACGCCACGTGGATTTGGTGTTGACGGCCCGCCACGTTTCCGTGCATCTTGTAGTGTTGGTGTTGACAGTCACGTTTCGTTTCTGTACGTGGCGTGTTGCTGGTGTTGGCAGGCAATCAAGCGCCTGTACGCGACGTGTTGTTGGTGTTGACAGTCAAGTTCCCTTATGTGACGCGTTGTTGGTGTTGGCAGGCAATCAAGTTCCTGTACGCCACGCGACTGGCGGAGGTGGGAATGATCACCGAGTGTCTCCATTACTGCGAAGTCATCAGCGGGGTCATCGTCAAGCACCCGTCGTCGTTCAATTACTGTGAGTGCTTCCGAGGGTGGCGTCATCTGTGACACGCGCCACGACCCCACTGCGTACGAAATTCCAGTGGGAAACAAACTAACGCCGCATAATTGTGTCGCTTTTTAGTGAGAAGGGGCTGATATATGCATCGCTTGCAATGGTGTGGATTAGGAAGTAGTGACATTAAAGCCTAACCTTGCTATGTTTGTGGGCAAGGACCATTCTAGAATAACTTAACACAGACACTATGGAGTGGGTAGGCGCATGAATGGCCGCTGTGTGACCGAGGCAGTTGATGCGCCCCTAAGCCAACGAATGGCCAACGTAGCTGTCGCGCTGCTACGCGCCTGCAAATTTTTCAATCCGAAGGTTACCTTCGTATTGTATCGATTCCAATCTCATTTTTCAACCACCTGTTTTCCTCCTCCTACCCTCGAAATAGATATCGAACCGAAAACATCCAAGAACCAGGGCATAATGCATGATACAAATATGTGTTGCAGCCTTGATTGTATGGTGCAATATACCTTGGCAGAAGAGCAATGATTCTTGCGGAAATAATTGAGTCAACTTGGTATTACTTGAAGTGTCTACTGTTGTACTATGGATGGGATAATAATTATCCACCCCGACATCCCAACGTGTATTTTCTGACACCGGTTGTGGGCATCGTCGGCGCCGACGACGGGCGGCCGCTTTGGCGGACGACGAGCTTGTATCTCCGCATCTGGTGATTAAAATGAAGTGAACCACACCAGTGTGTGGGGTAGGTGGGGACCAGTGAGGCATTATTTGTGAAATAGGGTGGGATTTACCAGTTATTGGGCACTGAATTGACATCTTTACCAAAGGTGTATATATATCGTGATTCTTGATGCGTGCTTGCAAAGTCACCATACCTTGCTTCAAACAGTATCCCATTTGTAAGTATTATGCTTATGTTCACAATAACGGATCCGGGGTCGTGATGCCGAATATCCCGTGGCGCAATTCCAGGTAAAGGGATTACCTATGATGTGCTATGTTGTGCATTGCTGGTCTGTAACATGGATATTTCCATCGTTATCGTTGATATCGACATCCCTAAATTTGGTGCCTCTCAAAACACGCAAAACGATTACGATCATGTGTACTCAATTGTGTCAAAGCTGAGTTGGAATGACATCACAAGTATTTTAACTCGCATGATTTTCGCCAAAAAATTCGGCATCCTGCTGTACTCGTTTCGATATCCCACACCTAACGATAAACCATTATTTTACCACCGATATGGTTGCGTGTTGGGCTTATGGTTATGCTTCTCTGTCCTTCCCGAATGCACGAACGATTGATGTAGTATATATATATATATATATATATATATATATATATATATATATATATATATATATATACATGCGATGACGACCATCCGGTAGCCGCTGTGGGCGCGCGTGGCATACCCCTATTGTGACACCCCATGTCGTGACACCCCCCTCCTGTGACACCTGCCGTGACACACCCCCTACCGCCGGCAGCGCTGGTCAGCCGGGTGCACGGCCTAGCGAGTCAGCTCAAGTTCGCCGACGCGCACTACCAGTCTGGCGAGGGCGAGCTGACCGACATGGGCGACCCCGAGTGGCTGGTGGCGCTGCAGACGGTGCTGGTCGACATGCAGGTAACGCCGCCGCCGCCGCTGCCGCCGAGCCGGCGCTCGCTCAAGCGTGCAGCGATGGTGATAACTTGATGATGACTTAGTGTGATGACGTGGTGTGATGATGATGACGGGACGCGATGATATGATGACGATGATTGCGTGGTGTGACGGTGCTATGTGCGTCACCGTGCGTCGACCGATTCGCCGAGTGGCCGCTTGGCCTTGTGAAAGTGTCGCCCGTCGGGCCCCATCCTGCTGGGTGTCGTTGGTCGGACTGGACAGCGTGACGCTGGGAAGAGACTGGTCTCGTGCTGGCCGTTGTGTCGTTGTTCCCAGTGACCAGCGTTAGAAAAAATGACCGTTTTTGGACATTTGCAGTCCAAAGAGATATCGCACTCCCAAAAACATTAACTCCTTACATTGCCAAATATCAGATGAATAGCTGAATTTTTTAAATAAATAAAAACAAACAATGAAAAATCCAAAGAATTAAATAAAAAATAAAAATTGAAAAATCAAAAGGAAAAAGTACTATCGTGGTGCCTAGGAAGGTAGGTAGATGGGGGAAGGGGGGTGTCACTTTTGCAGCATGAAACAAATAGCTCTACTGCTCCTCCTGTATGGCTGAACCAGTAATTGTACTGTGTTTACCAGACACAGAAATGAACAAGCTATTCATGTTGAAGCAGTTTGTTTCAATGACAATCCTCTAACCGCCTGCAAAGAGCAACTTCAAAACATATAATTATTGTGTAGTGGTGTGCCGTATTGTGAGCACAAGAGTGTTGTGCAGAATTAACTCACTGTAGCTGTTGTGGTACAAGCTGTAGCCACTAAAAAAAAGCCACTAAAAATGCTGATGTAATTGCAAAAAAAAATATTGAAAGTAACTTCCTTATGGTTTCCTTAAGCCGCCCTTGGGAGCCTAAAATTGCACCTGTGAACTTCACTAGCTCTATACACACACAAAAAAAATGGTGAACTATGCAATCAGGCCTTCATATTTTGGTAGAGACAGGCCCATCATTTGTGAATACCATCATCTTTTTGCACATGACGTCGGAGACATCCAAAGGTAGGTGTTCTGGAAACAGAACATGTTCAGATAATAACTAGGTAGGTACCTACCTGCATCAGTGCAATGTATCTATATGTAAGGCATCATGCCTTGATCATGATTGATCGCATTGGCACGCACTGGTTCAGAACGCCACGTACGCCACGACACAAACACTGTTTTTTCGTGGGGCGCAAAATGACGCTAGATGTTGACGCGCCCCTAAACTCCAATCCACCACCACCACAAATACTGTTTTTTCCCGGTCACGAAGGTCTTTACCAAATCGCAGAAAACAAATTGACTGTGGCTTTAATCTGATTGGCATACAGGTATTTTTTTCAGTGTGAATTGAGATTAAAATTAGCGATTTTTTTCCGGGATTGGTTTGGTCACATTTAAATTGTAAACATTTTTTAGGTCATAGTTCCCGCCGTGGTGTACACATTTTCCCATAATTTCCGACTCCATCTCTGCCGTTGACAGCAGTCGGTTTTGCTCTCCTGTCTAGTCGCTTTTGATCCTTCCAAGTCATTCTTTGCTTTAACTAAACATTCAAGACATGAACTAAAAAAAGTACATCGAAGAACATTTAGTATTAATAGGAATTGGTTTCAACCAATTTTCTCAACTTTTTCATTCACAATAATTGTTTCCTTGTGGTGAGAATAAAATAATTTTAGATGAATTGTTTTAAGATATCTTTATTTCAACCATTTTATATTCTGATACCCATATCCAAATAGACGGCAAGTAACAAATCAGTCGGTGCACCATTGTCCTGCTCGTGGGGTGTGTTGCGAATATTTATTAGCTATGCTATGTGAGCATGTCAGGAGTGTGGGCTATGGATTTATCAAATTGAGTGACATCGAGTGAGTATACTTTTGTTCTCTACCATTCCTCAGGAAGATGGCTTATAACCTACAGTAAAAAGCCGTTTTTTTTGTTTGTTTTTGATCCGAGTGGTGCTGGGATTACAAATTAAGACATGTGTGGCTTAATCACCCAGTTCTACTCTAGGCGAACACTACAGAAGCGTTCGAGTGGTGATTCTTGAGTGAGTGCCTTCTTGCAAATGGATAGCAGGTTTGAATTGTGCACTGCCTTTTATGTCAATAGCCGGCTTTACAGCGGACATTTGCTCCTTGTCTAGTCGCTTTTGATCCTTCGAAGTCATTCCTAGCTTCAACTATAACATTTCCAACATGAACTTAAAACGTGCATCAGAGAAAATTTAATATTACCAAAGATTGGTTTCAATCAATTTTCTGGGCTTTTTTTTACAAAAGTTGTTTCTTGGTGGTGGGAATAAAATTATTTTAGACAGATTGTTTTAGCATAATTTTCCTTAACCAATTTTATTTTCCGGAACCCATATCCCAGTAGACGGAAAATAACAAATTAGTCCGTGCACGAGCGTCATACTTGTGGGGTGTGTTGTGAATATTTATTAGTTGTGCTGTGTGAGCAAGTGGGTATCAGGTATAGATGTGTAAACTTGGTTCACATAGATCAAGCATACTTTTGCTATCATTTGCTCTACTGTTGCTCAGCAAGTTGGCTAAGAACTACATCCTTCGCTAATTTAGCAATAGCGCTAATTTGTCATCTGGCAGTCATTCGTTGGCTGCCAGATACCGTGGAGCTGAGTGCAGTCTCGACGTAAATCAGAAAGCATATCGCAATTTGCTAATATTCGTAAGTATATTTCCACTTATTTCAGCGACGTCAATAGTAAAACCTACTTCGTTATTAAAATTGATGTGATAATTAGCTTTGGTGGTTGCTTTTAACTTATGCAAATCATTATACCCGGTCTTCTCCCTCTATCTTGCTCTTGAGGCTATGTGACCTGGGAGCAAAAAGCCTTTGTAAAACTAACTTCTCACTACAATCCGAGGGAAACCGTGTACTCGGGGAAAAAAATGAATCATGGTATGTGATTTAGCTCTATTATTTATTCACTATTATATCGGCAAATATATGCACTCCTTTGTTTATATAAATTTATGCACTAGTATATGGCTTGTCAAGGTCATACACTCCGATATTTTACAGAACCCAGTCATTATACACTCCCAGTACAAGACTCGGAAGTGAAAATCTAATACTGCCAGTGACCGATGAACTTATATTCATAGCTGCGGGAACCACCGGGTGAACTAGCTGCGTGGACAGGTCACTTCGGTGTTGATTCGCGATTGGTGTTTTTTTTTTTTTGCTGACTTGCAATGTGATTATATGCGTTGTGACAAGATTTTGCGATTTATTAATTCAGCTACTAGCATCGATTGAATCATGTCATATATTGCTTGACTGTAATATGAGTACTGCATCTGGTGCGAAATGCGCGGGATGTTTTTAGTGTAGGCACTGGGAAACATTTGACAGACACTCAGAACCCGAAGAGGTGCAACCTGGTCGTCCTCGCTTGTGATCCGTCCCGCAGAGCTCGTCACAGCTGTATCGGCCGCTGGCCGACCTGGCCGGGTGTGGGGCAGCGCAACTTCGGTCGCCTCTCACTCGTGCCCCCACCCCCGACCTGGCCGGGCGTGTGGCAGCGCAACTTCCGTCGCCTCTCACTCGTGCCCCCACCCCCGACCTGGCCGGGCGTGTGGCAGCGCAACTTCCGTCGCCTCTCACTCGTGCCCCCACCCCCGACCTGGCCGGGCGTGGGGCAGCCCAACTTCCGTCGCCTCTCACTCGTGCCCCCACCCCAGAGCGGTCGTCTGGCCGCGTACCAGCCGTCCGCGGAGCCGACCGCCGCCGAGCCGGCCACAAGCGGCGCCGACACCGGCCACCAGGCAGCCGCAGACCAGCAGACGTACCAGCACGACCAGCAGGCACTCCAACACGACCAGCACGACCACCAGCAGTACCAGACGGACCAGCAGCAATACCAGCAGGATCAGCCGGAACAGCAGCCCTACCCGACGGACCAGCAGCCCTACCAGCCGGAACAGCAGCCATATCAGCAGGACTACAGCCAGCAGTTGCCAGCAACAGGTTTCCAGCCGGTGGGTGTGTCAGCTTTGCTGTGTCGTGTTGTGTTGTGCTGTGCTGTGTTGTGCTATGCTGTGTTTGTTCGTACTATGCTGTGCTGTGCTGTGTTTTGTTGTACTGTGCTGTGCTGTGCTATACTGTGCTATGCTGCGTTGCGCTACGCTATATGATCAACTGGCTATATGCTGGCTATATGATCGGCATAGTCGATGCGCCCTAAAGCTCAAATAACTAAGTTGTTTTGTGCTATGCTGTGCTGTGCCATATTGTGTCGTGCTATGATCTGCTCTCGTCTGTTCGATTCTGCTTTGATGTAATCCTGTCTGACCGTTCTGCACTACTTTAGCTGGTTCTGATCCTGTCCTGTACATTGCATGTCTCCCAGTCTCCACCGGGCTTGGCACCCCTGCCTCCGGGGTGTCTAGCGGTCAAGTGATCTCCGTGACTTCTGTAACCTAGCATGGCCGCATGACCGATAGTCGCACCTGATTAGCAACTGTGACGGGCCCTTGCGCTTCGTGACCTACATGACCGCATGACCTTTCGTCGCCCTCGTGATTTCGGTGACCTCCATGACTGTTCTCCCTGACTCCCATAACTAACACTTCATGTTACGCTATGGCCCGCACACTCTGTTCCCTCCATGATATGAACGGCCAGTGAACTCCACGACTCGGCAATATCCACAGAGATAGCGACCTCATCGCACGCCGTGTTCTCCATGACTGCTTAGCGTCTGTGGCGCCACGACTTCAACGACTCTCAAGATTTCCATTATCCCTGTCTCGCCGACGACCTCGGTGACCGCGTGACCTGACGCGTCCGGTACGTGCGACAGCCGGCCGCCGGGACGCCGTACGACCCGGGCCAGTACCAGCCGGCGCCGGGTCAGACGCCGGGTCAGGCGCCGCACTTCGTGCCGGCCGCCCAGCCCGATCAGCCGGACGGCGGCGGCTACTGGAGCGGCTGGGGCTACGCCAACGTGGCGGCGGCACCCGGTCAGTGACGTGATCACATCTGGTCAGTGTGGGGCCGGTGCTGAAACTGACGGGAGGGAAGGGGATGTCACCGGAGCGGCTGGGGCTACGCCAATCGTAGGCGGCGGCACCCGGTCAGTAACGTGATCACATCTGGTCAGTGCGGGGCCGGTGCTGAAACTGACGGGAGGAAGGGGATGTCACCGGAGCGGCTGGGGCTACGCCAACGTGGCGACGGCACCCGGTCAGTGACGTGATCACATCTGGTCAGTGTGGGGCCGGTGCTGAAACTGACGGGAGGGAAGGGGATGTCACCGGAGCGGCTGGGGCTACGCCAACGTGGCGACGGCACCCGGTCAGTAACGTGATCACATCTGGTCAGTGTGGGGCCGGTGCTGAAACTGACGGGAGGAAGGGGATGTCACCGGAGCGGCTGGGGCTACGCCAACGTGGCGACGGCACCCGGTCAGTAACGTGATCACATCTGGTCAGTGCGGGGCCGGTACTGAAACTGACGGGAGGGAAGGGGATGTTACTGGAGCGGCTGGGGCTACGCCAACGTGGCGGCGGCACCCGGTCAGTTGCGTGGTGATAACATCTGGTCAGTGTTGGGTCGGTACTGGAACTGACGGGAGGGAGGAGGGTGTTACTGGAGCGGCTGGGGCTACGCCAACGTGGCGGCGGCACCAGATCAGTGGCTTGGCGACGGCTTCACTCAGTCACTAAGGGGCTGGTAATGGAGCAGACAGGCGGGGAGAGATGAATTGGTGATGTGATCAGGGGGCGACTGTCGACGGCACACCGTCAGTGGCGGGCCGGCAATGGGGCAGACGGGAGCGGAGGGTACCATCGCAGCGGGAGGGGGGGAGGGGGGCACGCCAACGTGGCGGCGGCACCCGGTCAGGGAGGTGCCGGCACTGGAGCAGATGGGAAGGGATACGCTGGTACTAGGATCATGGGGGGGGGGACTGGGGAGACGCAACTCGTGTCACTGGCCGGTATTGTGAATAGTAATATGCGAGAACCGGGGAGATCAGTATAGGTCGGGAGTCAGGGGGGGACTATACTCGACAGGTGACTTCAGACTTGACTGACACACTGAGGTGGCGACTCGACACGTGACTGGCACACTGACCTGTTGGCCCGACACGTGACACTCGACGGCCTCCCCACGCTGCGTCGCCGCCGGACAACGCGGCGGGTGGCAGCGCAGACTGTGCCGAACTGTGGGTAGTCGGGCGGCCGGCGAAGGGAGTGCGGCCACAGCTGCAGCGTGTGCGTCGTGACGTGCACACTGTAGCGATCACCCGGCGAGCAGGCTCCAGCAAACAGTGAGAAATCGCTACATGACTCGCTCAGCCGTTGGCTATTGATGTCGAATTTCGAGTGTGTAATCATGGTGTTCTCTGTTCACGCGTGGTTGTATGACTGGCTACCACAGACCCGTGGCGACTCTGGTGGTGGTGGCTAGAACTTCCAGACCGGGGACGACTCTGGTGTTGGTGGATGGCACCCCAAGACCTGTGATGACTGGTGTTGGCGGAAGGGAAGATCGCAGCCATTGCATGGCCGACGACGACTTGACAGTGAGCCGCGCATTTCGCAGAGGACGGCGCCGAGGCCAACCAGCCGTCGCCGGGAGAGGCGTCTGCACGGCCATCTCCCGGTGAAAACACGAACTACCAGTACTGGGACGGCCACAAGCAGGTGAGGTCGCCGGTCTCGTCGATGTTCGCGGTGTGCACTTACTCGGAATCGGTGTGTTTGCAACTCGCTCTCCGGCATTCCCAAGGCTGCTTCGATCTCGCAGTCGGCATTGCACTCCCCGTTGCTCGTGTGCATGCATCTTGCATGCACGACCACTCGGCGCTAAATCTGCGGAGCCGGATGCACCAGAGCGAAGCCAGAGAACAAATTGTATGCGGCATTGCACAGGAATTAAACCTGGAAACAAAAATAACTGCATTTTGTTTTATGTTTTCCTGCTTTGTTTGAGTTGTGTCTGTTGCGCAGTGTTAAGTTAGGGGAGCGATTTAGCTGTCGGGTTGGGAATTAGCTCTCGATCTCTGTGGGCTTCGGGAGCGTGTAGCTCATGTATTATACGGATGTCAATAATTAAGGTTGTAATATGCGTTAGGCGCCATGAGCGGACATGATAACGGTGACTCCTCTGGTGGTGGGTTTGTGAAAGAGCACCACCAGAGTGGGCTGGGTCTGATTAATGCTATATTCTAGTTTCTAGAGAAGGTGCAGGTGATTGTAAATGGTCAAATTTGAACAACATTGGAGCAAGTTCTCATATGATGTGTAGTTAATTTTATTATTAAATCATTTCACCCTGTCACTGCCGTTAACCCGTCTCGTCTCGGGGAGGGGGTCTTCAACCGCCCCCTCAGGTCTTTCGCGGATAGCGGACGAACGGGGCGAGGCAGCGCGCCCCAATTTGGCGTACCTCTTCCCACATCAATTTGACATGCTGATTCAACATTTTTAGGTCAGATCATCTAGGGTCAACGAGTTAGTGGAGGTCAAGTGAGGTCACCTGCAAAAAAGTTCAACCAGTCACGCTTTAACGGATACAGATGTTTGAATGAAACTTTCAGCGTTTGCTTATCTTTACGGATGCAACAAAACGTACGAGTGGAATTTTTCTCTTTTTTTAGTTTTTGACTACACATAACTTTTCAGCATTTGCCAAATTGCAGTTCAAATGCAGGATTCTGGCTAAAATAAGCATTTTTTGGTGGGACGAGTGGTCTAGGGGTAAGTTGCCCGTCTCGCAATCAAAAGATTGTGGGTTCGAGTCTCACCTGTTGCTACTCTTCGCTCGCAACCAATCGGCGTGAGAGATTGGCGATGCTGCATGCCTGAACGGTCGAGATGTCGTAAAACCAGTAACCACCAAGCATTTTTTACTAGTGGCAAGTTGACTTCCAACAACGTTTCTCGGTCTGCTCTCTCTACCCATGGGAAAATAAAAATTAAAGGAAATTTGAAAACTCAAAATTTTTGAAATTTGAAGAAAAAATTGTGGGGAGGGGCAAAAAATGATAGCCCTGGTCGATTTCGCTGTCCTTTTCTCATTCAAAATTAATTTTGTTTTTCGTATATCCCACAAAATGAACTCCCCAGAATCAAAAACATAATGTAAGCTGTGAAAAGTCGTGAAAAATCAAGCCCCCATGTTGATGTCACTTTTGGGGGAAATTGTTTTGGAGGGTGGATCCGGACCCTACTCGTCGGGCGCCTTCCGATGACGCCTCTTTCGTTTTCGTGGGACGCTTAGTTTGGATTCTAGATGGGGGAGGTCTTCAACCCCCCCACCCGAGACAGGGTTGGAGGATTGGACCGGAAAGACGGCGCGGGTTAAAGTGAAATGAAAGCAATTGGCCGCCCAATGTGTTGTGATAAAAGCGCGTCATACATCTTCTGTGTGACGTGCTGACAATTTTCAATGTTCTTAACGAAATGAAAATCGAGCGTGCTACATATTTATATCATCTTCAATAACTTTCATGAAGGTTTAACCCTGTCACTTTTGCACTCAATTCCATCATTTGTGTTTCAAATTATCGCATCGTACTACCTTAAATTATGTATCACATGTTCTACATTACCGAATTAATAGTCAACGGTCTCAAGTAAACCGGCATAAAATCAGCTTTCTTTTGATGCCATGTTCAACTAATTTTATACATATCTAACCCTGTCATTTTTGCCCCCACCTTAAATATTTGTGTCTCAAATTATCACATTATGTTCCTTCAAATTGAATATCAGATGTTCTACATAGGCGAATTACTTCCCAGTGGTCTCAGATAAGCTGGCATAAATTCATCTACCTTCTGGTGCCATACTCGACTACTTTTATATATATTTAACCCTGTCATTTTTGCACTGAACTCCACGATTTCTGTCTCGAATTATCATATTGTATTACTTTTATTTGTATATCAGATGTTCTACATTAGCGAATTAGTTTCCAATGGTCTCAAGTAAGCCGCCATAGAATCAGCTGCCTTCTGGTGTCATACTCGACAATTTTATAGATATATAACCCTGTCATTTTTTGCCCTTTTGACATGAAGCTGTCCGGAATTATTGAGTTTCTGGCATGGCTCGATGCACGTCAAGCGCCGACAGTTGCTGCCCAGAGGATTCGGGGGACCGCCGAGGGGTGGCATGACAAAAACCAACGTACAGTTCCACCCTTCGACAATACTAAGCAGTATCGGCTCTGCCACGCTAAAATGGTATAGGAGAAATTCACAATTGTAGGTGCATTTTTCCATTCAACGCCCATAAGCGCAATATTCTTAGACAATATCGAGGAAACCTGTCGGCCTCGACTGTACTAATGGCAGAACTCATGCCAGGTACATCGCCTTGTGTTTAAAATCTGAAATTCTGCCTGTTACTTTGGCGTTGGGGCCCATTAACATCCAGGGAATGGTTTGCGCCCCACCATATTGTGAATGGCGGCGGGCGGTTGGGAACGCGCCGGGGTCACCAGCATCGCCGCCAGCGTCCGGCTGCCTATGGTGGACAGTTTCAGAATGCAATGCGTAAAGTAACAATATGCGCAATATATCACTGTAAATGGCAATGAAATTGACGTCTGAAGGCAAACTAATTTTGATATATGCAATTCGCATCATATTTTATGGAGACAGAGTCTCATAAATTGTAACTATATTCTTCGCGCACACACTAATGAACATCCGGGCGCGCTTGTCGCGGGCGCATGTTTCAGAGTTCTTCAATGGCATCAGGAACCTACCTGCTTCCTTTCTTTACTGGGGTCCCTTTGATGTCCGCATTAATATTGCGTTTGACGCCTAACGAACCACCCGATACAGAATATTTTATTTGTATCGAAATTGAACACAGATTAACCATGGCTATCGAACGTTGCCGCCTCGGTAGCTCAGTTGGTTAGAACACTGGCCTGCACTGGTCTCCCCTGTTCTGGCAACACCGGGTTCGAGTCGCTTCATGCCCTCGCATCTAGCCCCCGGCCGAGAGTGTCAGTTGGCAGCTTGCCCGATAAGGCTGGGGAAGAGCTACCGGGCGGCCATGTCGGTGCATTGACGGCACGTTAAACTTTCGATCAAAATTCTGCCGCTGAACCGGAATTCATGGATCGGGTGGTGGGGGACAGGGTTCACGCAACAAGCTCTGCTTAGCAATAGAAGCCTGGTTCCTAAAGCCACCCCAGCAACAACTCTGACTAAGTTTTTTCTAACGTCTCCGGCCCGCCGATAACAGTACGCTGTGTCAACAGTGTAGTACACAGCTAGCTGGTGACCGCGCTGGCTTCACTAGCCAAACCCACTCTAAGGTGTCACTGTGGCGCCCATAAAGGGTACAAACGGAGGTGGTACCAAAAGTCACTATGCGCCGCGCGTACGGCCGACGGACCTTGCCGGCCCCGGCACCACCGATGGCGCTGGTCTGTTGTGGTGGTCCGGCTGCTCTTCCAGCTGTTCTGACGCTCCAGTCCCGACCGCGCTGCCCTGATGTATGACGCCCCTCTGTTGCACGGCGCTTCTGATCATCAGAGGCGCGTCAGGCATCTGATCATAAGCACGGGAATCTGATGCTCGACGCCCCTCTGGCCCGTGACGCTTCCGCGATGTTTGACGCGCCTCTGATGTTCCCGTGATCTTTGACGCTCCTCTGACGTTCCCGTGATGTTCGACGTTCTGGTGATGACCTTGTCCATGTAGTGCACATGTGTCGTTAGTATCCGATGACGCTGCACTGGTCACCGTGTCATTGTCGGGGGTCTTGTCGTCCCCCGACACCCGTGAGCTCCTTAGACAGCTGGCGAGTAAACCAGCCGAATGGGCATAAAGTGCGTCGTAAATCACCCAATGAACAGCAAACAGCGAGTATACCAGCCGTGTCCGTCCATGGACGCTGCACGACATCTGCAATCGGTACGCCATAACCCCAAATAACCAACCAACCAGCCGTGCCCGTCCATAGGCGCTGCATGACCTCTGCAGTCGGTGCGCCCCTGAACCCCAATAGCCAGCCAGCCAGCGGTGTCCGTCGGTGCCATCCTGACGCGACGCCCGCTGCTGCAGCCGCCGCTGTCCTCGGCGCCCGCTCCTGCGCTCCTGCCCCGTCCTGGCGCCGCGCCGCCTGCCGTACCGCCGGGCGTGGCCGGCCGCGCCCGGCCCAGCCCGTCGCGTCACGTGACGTTCGCGCCGCCGCCGCTGCTGGCCGACTGGCGACGTCACACTGCGAGCGTGCTGAACCGCAGCGGCGTAGCGGCGCACGCCGGCGGCTCGCCACTGGGCGCCGTGAGTGAGACAGCGGGAGGAGGACTGGCGGCATCACTGCGCCGTGGGTGTGCCGACCGGAGGGAGTAGGGGACTGGCGGCGTCACTGCGCCGTAGGTGTGCCGACCGGAGGGAGGAAGACTGGCGGCGTCACTCTGCGCCGTGGGTGTGCCGACCGGAGGGAGTACTGGCGGCATCACTGCGCCGTGGGTGTGCCGACCGGAGGGAGTAGGGGACTGGCGGCGTCACTGCGCCGTAGGTGTGCCGACCGGAGGGAGGGGGGCTGGCGGCGTCACTCTGCGCCGTGGGTGTGCCGACCGGAGGGAGGGGGGCTGGCGGCGTCACTCTGCGCCGTAGGTGTGCCGACCGGAGGGAGGGGGGCTGGCGGCGTCACTCTGCGCCGTGGGTGTGCCGACCGGAGGGAGTAGGGGACTGGCGGCGTCACTCTGCGCCGTGGGTGTGCCGACCGGAGGGAGGGGGGCTGGCGGCGTCACTCTGCGCCGTGGGTGTGCCGACCGGAGGGAGTAGGGGACTGGCGGCGTCACTCTGCGCCTTAGGTGTGCCGACCGGAGGGAGGGGGCTGGCGGCGTTACTGCGCCGTGGGTGTGCCGACCGGAGGGAGGGGGACTGGCGGCGTCACTCTGCGCCGTAGGTGTGCCGACCGGAGGGTAGGGGACTGGCGGCGTCACCTGCGCCGTGGGTGTGCCGACCGGAGGGAGTAGGGGACTGGCGGCGTCACCTGCGCCGTAGTGTGCCGACCGGAGGAGTAGGGGACTGGCGGCGTCACCTGCGCCGTGGGTGTGCCGACCGGAGGGAGTAGGGAGTGGCGGCGTCACTCTGTGCCGTGGTGTGCCGACCGGAGGGAGGAGACTGGCGGCGTCACTGCGCCTGGGTGTGCCGACCGAGGGAGTGGGGACTGGCGGCGTTACTCTGCGCCGTAGGTGTGCCGACCGGAGGAGTAGGGGACTGGCGGCGTCACTCTGCGCCGTAGGTGTGCCGACCGGAGGGAGGGGACTGGCGGCGTCACCTGCGCCGTGGGTGTGCCGACCGGAGGGAGTAGGGGAGTGGCGGCGTCACTCTGCGCCGTAGGTGTGCCGACCGGAGGAGTAGGGGACTGGCGGCGTCACTCTGCGCCGTAGGTGTGCCGACCGGAGGGAGGGGGGCTGGCGGCGTCACTGCGCCGTGGGTGTGCCGACCGGAGGGAGTAGGGGACTGGCGGCGTCACTGCGCCGTGGGTGTGCCGACCGGAGGGAGTAGGGGACTGGCGGCGTCACTCTGCGCCGTAGGTGTGCCGACCGGAGGGAGTAGGGGACTGGCGGCGTCACTCTGCGCCGTGGGTGTGCCGACCGGAGGGAGTAGGGAGTGGCGGCGTCACTCTGTGCCGTGGGTGTGCCGACCGGAGGGAGGAAGACTGGCGGCGTCACTGCGCCGTGGGTGTGCCGACCGGAGGGAGTAGGGGACTGGCGGCGTTACTCTGCGCCGTAGGTGTGCCGACCGGAGGGAGTAGGGGAGTGGCGGCGTCACTCTGTGCCGTGGGTGTGCCGACCGGAGGGAGGAAGACTGGCGGCGTCACTGCGCCGTGGGTGTGCCGACCGGAGGGAGTAGGGGACTGGCGGCGTTACTCTGCGCCGTAGGTGTGCCGACCGGAGGGAGTAGGGGAGTGGCGGCGTCACTGCGCCCTGGGTGTGCCGACCGGAGGGAGTAGGGGAGTGGCGGCGTCACTGCGCCGTGGATGTCCCGACCGGAGGGAGTATGAGAGTGGTGGCGGCGTCGTGGTCGCCCACTTCGCACTCAGGTGTGAGCGTCTTGGTCGCGTGTCGCAAACTCACACCAGACTGTGGTTGGGTTCTGTCAGGTGGCGGGGCGAGCTTGCGGCTCTTGAAGGTAGGCAAAGTTGAAGCTATATGCGTTTGATTGAGCCTGTGCCACCTTTTGTTTTTGCCTTGTGGCCTTATCAAAGAATATAGCAAGTATACTAAGAGCATCAGCACCACCGGTCTAGGTGCGAAGGCGCAGGGCAGGCGTTAATTTCGTTCAGTTTCTGTTGACAAGGCATCGACAAGACGAGACGTCTTGAGATTATCAAGGCTAAGCTAAGCCCTCAAAACTGCGTTCCAGTGCAGGACCGTTGAAAGTGTCTCATTTGTTGAATACACCGCAAAATGGCGCGAAGTTTCTTCGGCGGTTGGGCTGATGCTTCGGCATGCCAGCCTTATCGAGATAGTATGTACTGGTTGGTGCCATGATTGCCAACACCACTACAAGGCGCTGTGTCGCTTCTGTCCATTTTTCGCGAAAGCAGTAGTGCATTGATAGCTGGTAAAATAGGTGCATCCGTTTTCAGGCTGTGCTCTGTGTGAACATGTCAGCTCATATAAACAACTGTAGTATTCAGCAAAGCAACAAGTTGGTTCCGAGGAGGTTCGTCACCTCGAACTGCCTGCACTATGCACAAATGGTCATGCTGTCCGTTGCATGTTGCCATTGAATGTCTGCTGTGCGCGATGTTCGCCAGACTGTGTGTATGTAGCACGTGGACTTGATGTGTCGTATTTATGTATTGTAGCTGCGCATGTATGGCTCTAGCTGTATGGATACGCGCCACATGGTGTATTGCTCTTGACTGGGTCTAGGTACGTTACCTGTCCCATGGCTCTGCTGCTTGACGGATATTATACGCACTCTACTTGTATTGTGATATTGACGCCTGCGTTGTGGCTGTGTGGCTTACGTTTGGCCGTAAGCAGTATGGCTTTTATATGATAGCTTTACCTTGGCCGGTGCAAAGAACAGCGTGGCAAGTTATGTGATCGTTCAGCGTACGTGCAGGAGCAGGTTGTCGCTGTTGTCCCAATCGCGAGGTGTGTTCTGTACTTGTTTACACTTTCCGTGGAGTACCGGGATTCTATCATAATTGCGAACAATGTCATCCCTAGGTATTTTTGGTACGTATATGGCGGAAATGCCCTCTTTTATATTAACTGTGACTTTCGACTAGTTTACGTACTTCTCAAACACATCCATTTTGAGTGGTGACATACGCATAGGCAGACTTACGTAGGCCGATTGGTCCTGATGTTAAATAGTGCACGTGCAGTGAACTTTGGTACACGATAGTTCATAGCACATGTGCACACAGTCAGAACCCATATAACCAATAATGCGTGATATTGGCGCTTGTATTTGTACAAGCGCCATGCACTTCTGATCTAGCGCCACCCTTCCTCAGACGGACCGCAACCTTGTCAACCTCGCCAAACGATCCTCCCCCTCCTGCCGACCCACCAATCAGCAGCCGGCTCCGCCGCCGGCCACCAATGAACGCCCAGCCGCCGGCCGGGTGTCGCGTGGCCGGCGGCCGGCAGTCGCCGCCCCGCCACCAAGCGGCGAGCCGGCCACGCCGATGACTGCTGGCGGTGGCGGCCAGCTGCGACGGCGGCCGGCACACCTGGCCAGTCTGCAGGATATGTCACGGCCGCCGGCAGAGACACCTGTCGGCCGGACGGCGGCGCTCGAGTTCCGTCCGCGCTCGCTGGGCGGCGCTGTGCGCACGTTCCCTGTGGACGAGCCGTGCTGCGTGGCGCCCGACCTGTGCGCCGATCACGCGCGACTCAGCCTGTCGGAGCGCGCCGTGTCCAACGGCGACGACACAGAGGTAGTCTGGTGCTCTCGCCCCCGCCGTCCTTCCTTCTTGGGTCTCCCTGCTCTCGGCGTGCGTCTCTTCGGATCAAATCTTACACTCTCCGTCTCTTTACTCCCCCTCTCTTCGTATGGGCGCAAAATGACCCTAGATGTCGACGCGCTCCTAAACTCCAATCCACCACCACCACCACCCCTCTCTTCGTCTCTTTACTCGCCCTCTCTCTCTGTGTGTGTTTCTTTACTCGCCCTCTCTCCGTCTCTTTACTCGCCATCTCCTCTTTCCTCGCCATCTCTCCTTCTCTTTACTCGCCATCTGTCATTATCTTTACTTGCCATCTCTCATTCTCTCATTATCTGCCATCGCTCTCTCGCTCTCCCTGCGTGCTATTAGCTGCGTTCGTACATAAAGTGGGTCGTGAATCATCCAATCTCTCTTTCTCTGCCTCTGTCCAGGACTGCATATTGATCATCTGTCTCTACCTCTATCCCTGCATCGCCCTCACCATATTCGTCTCTCCTCTCTCCCCATTCGTCGATGCGTCCTAACGCCCTAAATATCCAACTAGCTAACTAACCGGGCATCCCCGTGTTGTTTACGCCATGCCGCCCATATCCAGAAGTTGACCAGTCCAGTAGTTCCCGATTTGTTGTCCTTCATGTCTGCGCTTCCCTACGTTTCTGGTCGGCCAGCTCTGTGCTGACCTTCGCTATCGTTTTAGTGTTATCTACGCAGGCATAGCTTGCATGTGGCGTCTGCACCATTGAGACCGCTTCTGGGCTCGATGAGTGATCACGCCGCTCTGACTGCGCGTCCTGGCGCGCTGACCTTCTGCCCGCTTTGGATTTGTTTATTTGCGCTCGGTTTGCACCATTTGGTTGCCCGACTGTAGGCTTGCACTTGTGTGATGTGTAGCTGTAGCGACGTTATGGCAGTCGAGTCAATTCGTCGGTTGTCAGTGGATGAGTGTAGTTGTATTTCGATTGGTTCGTTATGACCATTAATCTCCTTGTCACCTGCCAGACGGCTGTGCTGATGCACGAGTGAACCTCTGTGTGCTCGAGTGTACGTTATCTGCTTGGTTGTTCGTTGGCGTTGTTCAGTTTGCATTGCACGCGGATGAGCTGGTCGGTGGTCGTGGGCTGGGATGTCGCCGCTGGGTGGGTGACATGGGACCGTCGCCGCTGACGATGGTGACCGAGGGCCTGCTCCTGTTGGGTTTGACACCTGGCCATCACCTGGCCTCGGGGAGCGACGTGCGAGGATCGCCCGTAAACTGACCATCGTGTCCGATCATGATTGAACGGAGGGCACGTGGATCATGGAGGTCACTCGTTTACGGGAGGTGGTGGCTGGACGAGAGGTCATGCCTTGTTGGAAGGTTGTGTACAGTGTGTAGTCATGCCTTGATTGGAGGTCATTGCTTGACATGGATGTATGCCTGATTGAAAGTTCATGCATTGTTGGAGGGTAGAGTTTCTTTTTCGAGGTCATGGGTTGTCGGGAAGCCTGCCTGGCAGGAGGCGATGCTTGTAGAGGCACGCTTTGTTGCAAGGTCACGTCCTACTGCTTGTTAGTTTCTAGAGTGTGAATTGGGTCTAAGCGTAGCTCGTATCGCTTGTGTCGTAGAGTTTTTAGCTAGTATTCACTTGTGGTTGTATGATCACGAATGATCTCCGACCTTTGCTACCATGCTTGGTATCGTTCTGTTTGCACGCGTTTTGTGTTCAGCTTTTTGTAGACTAGTTTTGTTGACTTATAATTCTTTTTTTGCGACGGACAATGACAGTTGGGTGACTGTGGCGATTTTGGTAACTCCATCTGCTTGGATGCCGTTCCGTTAGTTCAGCCGTGCGCATGTTGCGGGCGAAGTAGGACATAGAAAGCCCGGTGCTGTGTGTAGGTTGGACCCGCCGGAACCATGTTTGGAGTGCATCACATGCATCACCCATCGCACACGGTATTTGATAAACACCAGCATGATTGGTAGTCTGTGGTCGCATTCCGATTTTAATTCACCACACCCATTGCAATCTCATCATGGTGTTTGTCGGACGTTTGTCCGCGCTGGCGACTATATGATCTGGCAGTTGAATACGTCGTAGAAGAACCAAACATTCTTGAGTGCCCGTACCAACGTGTTGCGAGTGCTTTTTACTCTGAGCGCGTTCTGCCGCGATGTGTCTCGACGTCCGGCGTGGAAACGCCCTTCGGGCTTCCAGCGAGGGCGTTGGCGCCCGCGCGCTGCGTGTCGCCGGCGCCGTGGCATCAACACAGCCTGACCTGACCCGACCTGACCTCGGCAGAGCGAGGCGTCGTCGTTGCCGTCCGAGGGCGAGCCGGAGCCAGCGCAGCCGGCGGCTGCGGCCTCTTCAGCCGGCAGCAGCCAGCCGGCGGCTGGCGGCCTGGCCGGCGGCGACAAGACGTCCACCGGCTGGTTCGGCGGCATCTTCTCGCGCCTGGGCAAGGCCAAGAACCAGATGATCCTGCCCGACGACAAGGACAAGTCGGTGAGCGAGACGCTTTGGGTGTGCGCTCACGTTTGCGCTGTCCACGCGCGCGTGTTCGGTTTATTTTGGTGGGAATGTTCCGCTGCGGCATGCAGCTTGTGTTGGTTCAGTGGTTTAGTTAACGCTCCGGTTTGTGGATTTAGCTAGCCACGCTTTTGTGGACTTATTCATCGCATGGTATTCGGTCAGTTCACACAAAGTCGTCTTGCGAATGATGCAAGCATGCAAAATCCCACTCCATAAAAGACAAGATAACTGAACCAGATGTTTAAAAAAATCATTCAAAACGAACGTTACGTGAGGTATACCACGGTTGCAATCATAGGATTGGAATTGATGGTTGGTGCTGCAGGTGTTGCTTTGTTATTTCTGTAAAGGTTACATGTATGACCTTAATCGACCATTTGGATGTGGAGTTAAGGATGGGTGGTGTTGTATTCAGACTGACTCCTGAATGTTCACTGAGGGCAGTGCATTGTCGCAGCCTTCCTCTCTGTCAGTGTGACGCCCGAAAACCCAAATAACTAACTAACTGTCAGTGTGACCACATGTGGCCGTTGTCTTCAGACAGTGGACCGTCTATGTTAGGTGTTCAGTGCCCAGCTTATTTGTTTTTAAATTGTTTGTGTTGGAATTTTGTTTTCGGTATTCAACACTGCAAATTTAAATTTGCTATCTGCATTCTATGGGCGCAAAATGACCATAGATGTCGACGCGCCCCTAAACTTCAATCCACCACCACCAGCTATCTGCATTGTATCTTTGTACCGAATCGATAGCTGACTTGGAGCTGGATTAAGTTGTCATATGGCATGATTTAATATAGCATTTTGTCGAATTAATTGTGGTGGAAATATAATGAGGATATAGTAGATGTCCCTGTTAGAAATAGGAGCGTTACATATACGGCTGTGAAATCCCGGCGTGCCTTGGTCGGAAGCAGGGCACTTCGGATTTGGGTAATTAAACCACGCAAGTTGCATGCAATAGATGTGTTTTGTTTCAGAACTTCACTATGATCGAATGCGAGCTCCCAGCCTCACCGCGCCGAGTGCGCCAGGCTATGGCCTTAGCAACTATGCCGATGAGGTATTCACACGAACCTCAAGTTTGTTCTGAGAACAGTGTACGAAGCTCTGACCTTAGTAACCTTGCCGCCGATGGGGTGTGCAGGTTTTACGTGATATCCTCGGGAAGTTTGTACTGAGAACAGTGCGCGAAGCTCTCTCCCTGGCGACCAAGCCAATTAGGGTTGTAGGCTTAAGTTCTTGTCGAGTTTGTGCTGAGAACAGTGTGCGTTCGCTGTTAACTTATTCAGTGCAACGCGGCAAGTTTAGACTGCGCGTCGAAGAGAGACGACGGGTGACATCGACCGTCCTATAAGTGATCGATCTCTTCAGGTGTGGAGGGCTCCCGCTGTCGTGTTGATCTTTAGGTGCGGTCGGCGCTCTCCAAGGAGGTCGAGCTCGCGCGTAGTATCGTTGCACCGGGATAACTCAGACTGACGCGCTCGTTCGCCATCGAACGCGCTGCGAATCCGCCGGCAACGCAGAGCGCCGACCGGTCGTCAGTTTCGGTGTCGGAGTTGGCTTCGAGCGAAGTTCACGTCATCGACTAGTGAAGTTGATATCACCAGTGACCTGCTCCAGCGCCGGTGTCGTCGCGGTGCAGAGTTCAGCGTCCCTTGTGGGCGGGCGGGCCGGGCCACATCTGGTGCGGGATCTTCGGCGCGTGTGGCTGCGTACGCTCTTCGAGTGATTGAAGGTGAACCCCCAAATGGCTTTTTTCGATAGCTCAGATGGTAAAGCGTCGGACTCTTGATCGCAAGATTGTGGGTTCGAATCTCACGACCGACGGCATTTACCGAGCCCACCCGCGACCAATCTGGGTGAGAGGTTGGCGACGCTATATAGCCTAGCGGTTGAGCACGTCGTAAAAGAACCCACGATCAAGGAGCTGTTTTGCTTTTTCGGAGCTGCTATTTGTGTTGCGGTTGTCATTGATGGCTCGTTTGAGGGTTTGAGGCGGGTTTGTGTGCACGCCACTACTGCAAGACGTGTTCCGGCGCTGAGAAGGGGACCGATCGCTGTGGTCCGGGCGTGTATTCGCGTCGGCTTCGTCGCTGTCGTGATATCGAGCCAGCTTCGACGATGATGTGCAGTCGGTTTTGTACCGAATGGCGCTTTCGCGAATTTTGCGCCGGCTTGCTGCCGCTTCAGCCTCGCGTTTAATAGCTACCTCACGGCGTGACGTCCGGCGCACAAGCGAAGGCTTAGCATGTCACCTTGCTGGAGCTGCGGTTGTCCTGGCATAGGGCCATCAACAGCTGTTCGGTGTCGAGTGGCGCCGACGTTCGATCCGACATCGATCGCGACTGCTTTTCGCGTGATGCGCAGTGTCGAGGCGTGTTGTTCCCACCAGTGACCTTCCAGTCACCGCTGTAACTCGCCATTTATGTTATCCCCGACCCGGTGACTGCGGTCGCCGGGCGTGCGGTCGGATCGGTACGAATCCCACGTCCAGCGCGATTGCGGAGTCCGCCCGCGACCAATCTGGGTGAGAGGCTGGGGACGAAGCACGGCCTGCCAGTTGGATGCGTCGTGGGGTAATTTGATCCTCTTCCGCCGGCGGCGGCGCCGAGGCTCGCCGCCGGCGGGCTCCCAAGGCGCGGTCGCTGTGTGACCAATGCAGTCGGTGCGGCCTTCAGCCGCAGCAGCCGGCCAGCCAGCCTGACCACGTGCGCCGCCGGCCGGTGCCGGTCCGAGGGTGGGTGGGGCGTCACATGTGCCCGGATGAAGGAGCGGCGCGCTGCCCGGCATCGGTGGCCTCGTGTGCTTTGGGCGTCGTCCAGTCCGAGAGGCGAGCTGGTCGACGTGCCGTGTATCCAGGCAGGGCGTGAGTGCCACCGGCTCGGTGTCAGCCGATCCGTCTGGAGCCTTTTGTTCGCCTCCCCAACCCAAATGGTCTAGAATGCCGGCCGTGCCTCGCGCTGTCCGTGGGGACGCCGTGACGAGTGTGGGAGCGGAGAGCGGGCCTGTCGGCCGGCGTTTACGTCCCGTCGTTCGGCCTGCAGGGTTCGTTTTCGTTCTGCAATACATCACGAACGCCTCCCGGAGGCGCCGACCGGCAGCGTCGCGCGCACCCAGCGGCTGTGGCCGGCAATGTCGTACGCCCGCAGCGGTGGTGGCCGGCTGGTCGCCCGCCGGGACTTACCGCAATCAATACAGCCATTCTCGGGCCGCTGCCGGGGTCGCCGCTAGCCGTCAGGGCCGATACAGACCGCTGTCGACTCTGACCCGCACAGTCCACGCCAGTGCCGACTCTGACCCGCACAGTCCACGCTCCTGCCGACTCTGACCCGCACAATCCACGCCAGTGCCGACTCTGACCCGCACAGTCCACGCTCCTGCCGACTCTGACCCGCACAGTCCACACCAGTGCCGACTCTGACCCACACAGTCCACGCCAGTGCCGACTCTGACCCGCACAGTCCACGCCCGTGCCGACTCTGACCCGCACAGTCCACGCCGGTGCCGACTCTGACCCGCACAGTCCACGCCAGTGCCGACTCTGACCCACACAGTCCACGCCAGTGCCGACTCTGACCCGCACAGTCCACGCCGGTGCCGACTCTGACCCACACAGTCCACGCCGGTGCCGACTCTGACCCACAGTCCACGCCTGCCGACTCTGACCGCACAGTCCACGCCAGTGCCGACTCTGACCCACACAGTCCACGCCAGTGCCGACTCTGACCCACACAGTCCACGCCAGTGCCGACTCTGACCCACACAGTCCACGCCAGTGCCGACTCTGACCCACACAGTCCACGCCGGTGCCGACTCTGACCCACACAGTCCACGCCAGTGCCGACTCTGACCCACACAGTCCACGCCGGTGCCGACTCTGACCACACAGTCCACGACCCGTCACAGTCCACGCCGGTGCCGACTCTGACCCGCACAGTCCACGCCGGTGCCGACTCTGACCCACACAGTCCACGCCGGTGGCGACTCTGATACACAAACGCTGACTCCCACACAGTCCACGCCGGTGGCGACTCTGATACACACAGTCCACACCAGTGCCGACTCTGACCCACACAGTCCACGCCAGTGCCGACTCTGACCCGCACAGTCCACGCCGGTGCCGACTCTGACCCACACAGTCCACGCCGGTGGCGACTCTGATACACACAGTCCACGCCGGTGGCGACTCTGACCCACACAGTCCACGCCGGTGGCGACTCTGACCCACACAGTCCACGCCGGTGGCGACTCTGATACACACAGTCCATGCCGGTGGCGACTCTGGCACACACATCTGACCCACACAGTCCACGCCGGTGGCGACTCTGACCCACACAGTCCACGCCGGTGGCGACTCTGATCCACACAGTCCACGCCGGTGGCGACTCTGGCACACAAAGTGCACGCCGGTGCCGACTCTGACCCACACAGTCCACGCCGGTGCCGACTCTGACACACACAGTCCACGCCGGTGCCGACTCTGACCCACACAGTCCACGCCGGTGCCGACTCTGACCCACACAGTCCACGCCAGTGCCGACTCTGCCCACACAAAGTGCACGCCGGTGCCGACTCTGACCCACACAGTCCACGCCGGTGCCGACTCTGACCCACACAGTCCACGCCGGTGCCGACTCTGACCCACACAGTCCACGCCGGTGCCGACTCTGACCCACACAGTCCACGCCGGTGCCGACTCTGACCCACACAGTCCACGCCGGTGCCGACTCTGACCCACACAGTCCACGCCAGTGCCGACTCTGACCCACACAGTCCACGCCGGTGCCGACTCTGACCCGCACAGTCCACGCCGGTGCCGACTCTGACCCACACAGTCCACGCCGGTGCCGACTCTGATACACACAGTCCACGCCGGTGCCGACTCTGATACACACATTCCACGCCGGTGGCGACTCTGGCACACAAAGTGCACGCCGGTGCCGACTCTGATACACACAGTCCACGCCGGTGCCGACTCTGATACACACAGTCCACGCCGGTGGCGACTCTGGTACACAAAGTGCACGCCGGTGCCGACTCTGGCACACAAAGTACACGCCGGTGCCGACTCTGATACACACAGCCGACGTGACGAGTGTGATGCTTCGGGTCGAACCCGAGTGGCCGACGCGTGAACTGGCCGCGAAGTCCACCGTTTGCGGGGCACGCTTGCAAAGGCAGACTCAGGCTGGTGGTAACTGGCGCACTCCGGCTGGGACTGAAGCGGACTGGCGGGGTCGACCCGGCGCGGCATGGACTGACCTGCGTTGACCCAGGCCGTCGACGGACACGGAGTCGAGGTGGCGGAGGCCTTTGCTGCGGTGGATGGTTTGGCAACCGGGGACACGTCCTCAAGTAGCTGCGTGTACAGCCGGCTGCTAGTCGTCTGTACACACAACAGAAAGACAGGAAGCACAACTATTGTCTATCAGGAGCTATTTATATTGCTGGTGACTAGTCTGGTTGGACGGTGCATGTGTGCGGGGGGGGGGGGTGAGGAGTGGGAGGGATGACTTTATCAACAGGTGTGGTCACATGTCTGAAACATGTCGATCGGTGGATGCTTTCGACTGGAGGCTACTGGTGATTTTATCATTAATTCGCCTTAAATGCCGGCTGGACGACTCTGGCGCACCCACACGCACGGCGTGTCGGGACCAACCCGGTACCTGGACTGTCCAGAGAAATGTCGACCCGCCCCTAAACTCCAATCCACCACCACCTGTCCAGAGCAAGTGAGAATGCTTTTTAAACAGTTTCGGATTTCGGATCACTTGACCGGTTTCCTGTGGGTGGGCTTGAGATGTTAAAAAAACGTTTCTCCTCACAATGCTTTCTTTTACATGCTCGCTTCATTCAAAATGTGTTTCTTTTCCTTGGTTTGTTGGAGAAAGTTGCATGGTCCGGATCCCCCGACATCTACCGTTGCTGCGGTGTTCGCGATGAGATGGGTGTGCGATGTGATTGGTGTCAGGTGACTGAGACTGCCCTTTTTCCCTGCTGTTTATCTCACGTCCGTCTGTTTATCTCACCTTTGTGTCAACTGGTCGTCTTCGCTGAACTGCTTCTGGCTATAGTTGCTGATGCGTTCCCAGTTTCGGGAGACTAAGCAGCTAACCGACTACGGCAAGCCCTTCCCTTCGCATTTCCCATCCATCCTGACGGTGTTCATCCGCAATCATCCGCCGCTCTCTCCCCATCGTCTCCCCGGCTCTCCCCAGCTGTCTCCCCGCCGTCGCTCTGTCCGTGGCAGTGGCAGCGACCACCGCCACGCGCGTATGCTGACACGCCATTCCGCACAGGAAGGTGGTAATTGGTCCGAACTCAGTGCGCGTCCGTCTGGCGTGGCGTGCGCGAGGGACGTGCATCGGGTACCGACCGCCGGCGGGCGGCGCTGGCTGGCAATTCCGCGGGCCGGCGGTGCGGCAATCTCATTAGCTCGGTTAATACGCGTCTGGCAGTCATGCTGGGAATCCGGTCGCTGGGTCTGCGTGGTCGGTCGAGGACGTGGACGTGCTGATCGCACTTCGCTGCTGTGGTGTTCTGTTGAGGGCTTGGCCAGGCAGCTTGGCACACGAGGTGACTTGGGATCTTCGAATTGTGTCAGACGGCGGCGACTTCGTCTGGTGTCCGGCCTTAGTCGGGCTGAGTCGTTGGCGCGCGTTAGTCGTGGTGCCCGAGCTGTCTGCGAACTCGGTGGTGCTCTCGGCCGGAAAAGCTCGGTCTCCTGCTGCTGCTAACCGTTGTGAAGTGAAGGCCTCCACGCCAGAGTGGCTCTGCATGTTAAGTTCATTCCAGATGCGATTGTGCTCAAGAAAGTATGTTCAGTTGTGTTGTGGTTTCTGCACATTTTCACGAAGACAATTTTCAAGGATATCAAAGTTTGTGATTTTTTGCTCCCAAATTCGCAGGTGGCAAGCATGGTTTGGGCTTGGTTACATGCCTTTTTTACGTGCGTCATTTGTTAAAAAAAATTGACATTCTCATTAGTTCACTTTTCAGGTATTTGACTTTGACGGGGTCAGTGGCGGTGGTATTACAGGTAGCTGACATTTCACTTTTTAAAAATAGTCGGCTTTGGTTAAGGTCACGACATGCGGGGCTCGCGCTGCTCCACGTAATTGGAATTGGATCCGAAAATGAAGCTTACGGTCGGATCAGTCGGCTTGTTATCAGAAGACGGCTGGAGGGTACGACGACATTCCAGGAAGGATGGGGTGTGTGGTGACCTCCGAGAGCGGCTGGGGTGTGACGACATCCGAGGACGGCTGGGGTGTGTGACGACATGTGAGGACGGCTGGGGTGTGTGAAGACATGTGAGGACGGCTGGGGTGTGTGACGACATGTGAGGATGGCTGCGGTGTGTGACGACATGCGAGGAAGGCTGTGGTGTGTGACGACATTCGAGGAAGGCTGTGGTGTGTGACGACATTCGAGGACGGCTGTGGTGTGTGACGACATTCGAGGACGGTTGGGGTGTGTGACGACATGTGAGGACGGCTGGAGTGTGTAACGACATGTGAGGACGGCTGGGGTGTGTGAAGACATGTGAGGACGGCTGGGGTGTGTGACGACATGTGAGGACGGCTGGGGTGTGTGACGACATGTGAGGACGGCTGGGGTGTGTGACGACATGTGATGGCGGCTGGGGTGTGTGACGACATGTGAGGATGGCTGGGGTGTGTGACGACATGTGAGGACGGCTGGGGTGTGTGACAACAATTGAGGAAGGCTGTGGTGTGTGACGACATTCGAGGATGGCTGGGGTGTGTGACGACATGTGAGGACGACTGGGGTGTGTGACGACATGTGAGAACGGCTGGGGTGTGTGACGACATGTGAGGATGGCTGGGGTGTGTGACGACATGTGAGGACGGCTGGGGTGTGTGACGACATGTGAGGACGGCTGGGGTGTGTGACGACATGTGAGGACGGCTGGGATGTGTGACGACATGTGATGGCGGCTGGGGTGTGTGACGACATTCGAGGAAGGCTGTGGTGTGTGACGACATTCGAGGACGGCTGTGGTGTGTGACGACATTCGAGGACGGTTGGGGTGAGTGACGACATGTGAGGACGGCTGGGATGTGTGACGACATTCGAAGATGGCTGTGGTGTGTGACGTCATGAGGTCCGGTCCGGGTTTGCTAGTTCCGCTTATCGCTACGGCGGTCCGGTCCAGGGTTACCGATTTGAGAAACTGCCACAGGAGTCTGGTCTGTGGTGGGCAGACAGGCAAGATGTCCAGGTCTTACGAGATGAACGTGATGGCAGTTTGTTTAGACCGAGAAAAAAATCCGTGAATTCGTTGTTGCCCGCGTTTCGGCTGGACGTCAAAGTTTGGGGAGTCGAGGAAGAAAAGTGCATCTGCAGTCGGGGTGGGAAGGCAAAGAAGAAAACAGTCGTGTCAAGTCATGGCGGGAAGACGAAGAAAACGGCGCATCTCCAGTCAGGACGGGAAGACAAAGAAGAAAACAGCGCATCTCCAGTCAGGGTGGAAATTGTTCGCGATCCATTATCGAGCCCGTCGCGTGGCCATTCATACTCGAAGCTCCCGTCCTTGGCTACGTTTCGGAACACAGACACAATTGCTACACATGTGCATCGTGTGGCCCACTGTCTGCGAAATTATTGCAGAGTTCTGTGCGTGGTTGCCTATCTCGGAGAGTAGTGAAAGGTGCAGTCGGAAGTTCCCTGCCCGAGGCCCCACCCATGAGACCACCGTTTGGCTGCCGCCGACGAAACACAGCCATCGCATCTCTGCCTTCCCGCGCTTCACCAGACCCCCTACCAACCTGCGCTGATATAGTCCAGGGCACCCTTGGATGACGGTAGGCTGGGGGGGGGGGGGGCAGCGTGATCATGGTATAAATTGGTACAAGCGTTTTTCCCGGGCTGAGAAGGTTTCCGTCGTCCAGCTGCTGGAGGAACGCCCACGGAGCTCGTGACATGCACCTCCGTCTCGGTCGTCACAGTACATGTTCCGTCTTTTTACCGCGCATCTGGCTGCCGGAACATTGCAACGCAACAACTCTTCTGCCGAATGGTCATGGGAAAGTAAATTCCAGGTAGCTCCCAAATGCTAACTTGCGGTTACGGGGTCGTAACCTTGTGGGGTTGCTCTGTACACGCGGCATCCTCTATCGTATGGGCTGTCGAGCAGTCCCAATAGAAGTTGATCGATCGTATGTGCTGTTGGGCCGTTCCAGTGGAGGTTGATCGGTCGTATGGGCTGACGAGCCGTTCTAATGGAAGTTGATCGATCGCATGCCCCCCCCCCCCCTCGACTAGGCATCACC
Source organism: Imbricaverruca yamaguchii (assembly GCA_034440575.1). NCBI lineage: Eukaryota > Metazoa > Arthropoda > Thecostraca > Neoverrucidae > Imbricaverruca > Imbricaverruca yamaguchii. The sequence goes on from JAOTOL010001332.1 coordinate 199,014, forward strand.
TCTGCGTGGTTGTGGGGATTGCATGCCTCAAGGATCTGGCGGCCAGACCACCAGGCGACCAGGGAGAGGTCAGACCAAGAGTGCCTCACTCGTCCTTCCATCCGTACGTTCCAATTCCAATCCCAATCTCATCCCAACATCCATGCCCTTCCTCTGTCCCTGCAACACCAACTATCCCTACTATGAGCAGGCAGGGCAACTTCCCCGGTCCTGCCCATCAGCTCAGTTTTATCGGGGTAGCCGCGCCCCCTCGGCCCGCCCCCCGGGGTTGACAGAGTCCTGGAGGTTGAGGTCCTCCGTCGCATGGTGCTAGTTGTGACGGGGGACCAACACACCTCTTTGGTCCCGATATCCCGGAGGGGCGGTCGGACCCGCGGGGCCTCACGCTGGCTAGGTGGCTAGTCGCCTCGGGCCGGGGACCTGGGATTCTTCCCAGTGTCTGCCGGCCCGGTCGGTTGGGGTCAAGGGGTGTGCGGTGCTGGATCCCGGTCGGGGTGGTGAGTACCTCTCTCCCGGCCGGGCGAAGGCGCCGCCTGCCCCGTATGGCTCCTCGGGCGCCTGGCGACCTCCCGTCCGCGGGACCCAGGCGTCCCCCAGTAGGGCCCCTAAGGGAATGGACGCCCGGGGAGCAGAACACTTATCACACTTCATGGCATCCTCAAACATACACAACTTGCCTGCCCCCTCTAGTAGGGGACAGACAAGCCGACACATCAGACACGCAAGCGTGGCGCGTATTGGGACCGGCCTGTTGGCTTGTTCTTCCCCTCGTATCCTCGTCATGTGGTCATTGGAAGATGGAAGGAGTCTTTCGCGGCTTACACCGTTTCAGAGAAAGGAAGCCTGCGACAGGTCGGGAGCGGTGCTCAGGTGGGAGAAACTTATGGATGGTGGAATGGAAGTAGAATTTAACAGTACTGATGATGCAAGCAGGGCGATGGGCGCAACCGAACTAACTTACAGTGTAAGACATGCAACTGGCAGACGAATAGTGACTATACCCATAGATGTTCGACCTCACAATACCAAAAACTACTCGAAAGCCGTCATTAATTGTTGTGATTTGAAAGACCTGTCCGACGATGAGATTGTGGATGGCTTAGCAGAATGGGGAGTGGTAGGTGCGAGAAGGATTACTACTAGGAAGGGCCAAGGAACGCAACATACGAATAACTTTATATTAACATTTAGCTCCATTGATCTTCCAGAATTCATATTCGTTGGATATGTTCGCGTTAAGTTGCTTGTGTATGTCCCGAATCCCATGCGGTGTTTCCGGTGTTCCAGATTTCGGCATACCACACAACACTGCCGAAACCGCGAGACGTGTTGTAGATGTGGGTCGGTGGACCATGCGGGAGGAAGATGTGAGGCTGAATTCCCAAAATATTCAAACTGTGGCTCTGATCAGAAACCCCATGCGGCCTACGATCGCTCGTGCCCCATCTTACAGAGAGAGAAAGAAATTGTTGCTCTAAAATGTGCAAACAAAATCACATTTCGTAAGGCCCGTGAGCTCTATGAGAGAGCTCACCTAAAATGTCCTATGCGGCAGCGGCAAAACTGAACCCTGCAACGGCAAGCCATACTCAAAGGGAGCCTCCGATAGGTTCCCAGCACACACAGCACAACATCTCCGAGCTAATTGCCCAACTCATGACACTTCTCTGATCTTTTGCTGTGCCCTTTGCTTCGCTCAAGGGACAAAGGCAGCCTGCACAAGCAGCGGAAGCACCACCTGCCACAAGTGGACAGGGTGTTTGCTCACCAGATGCGTCGCCACGACGAACTTCGAATGAGGGAGAGTGGACCCAAATCCAGCGCTCTAAGAGGTCTGCTCGACCCTCTCCACCCATTCATGACCCCACTCCGTCTCCCACAATCCCCACCTTGAAATCCCCGCCTCTCACTTCCCGTCCTTCCTCCAATCCCCCCTCACCTACGCACACCACAACCACCTCCAAGTCCTTTCCCTCCACTTCCTCCCTTCCTGATTCTTCCCCCCTTCCCGTGAGCCAGACCTCAACCTCGCGTTCGATTCCTACTTCCGCTCCACCACCTCCGTCACCCCCAGCTTCCGCGTCCGTCCCTGCTTCGCCGTCCCGTAACTCCCGGCAAATTCCAATCTCCGACATTAGCTTGCGGTATCAGGAAGCAGAAAGGCGCGCCCGCGAGGCGAAGAGGGCCCGACTGGCTCAGGTGGAGAAGGCGCGGGCGAGAGGAACAGGTGTGGAGGGTGCCCCTCCCACAAGGTTGGCTGCGCCAACGCCTCGAAGGCGAGTAGAGGCTCCGCTGGGAGAACCAGTTATGGGTCCTCCACCGCCCCCGCCCCTATCCCTGCCCCCGCCCCCGCCACCGCTTAGCGTCCCTCAGAAGCGAGGACTACCGTGGCCAGACTCCTCTCCCGGGGATGGCTCGCCACGGTCGCGACCAAGAACGACCTCACTTGGCCACTCTAGGGAGTGACCTGGAACCCTCCGGGGAGAACTTTTAGACACTCACAATTTTATCTTGACTCACCATCATATCGCCTTTAGTTTTACAGTGGATCATGCGTGGTTTCAGAGCGAATTTTACTGACCTGCAGATGGTTTTATATCATAAACGACCTATTGCTATAGGGCTTCAAGAAACAAAGCTGTCAATTGGTATTCAGTGTTCCATTAAAGGCTATTCTGTATTCCGGAAAGATAATGTAAACATTGATACCATTGCACACGGTGGGGTAATGTTAGCTGTCCACAATGGAATAGGGGACGAGTAGCCCAGGGGTGAGTTGCTCGTCTCACAATCGAACGGTTGTGGGTTCGAGTCTCACCTGTCGCTACTCTTCGCCCGCGACCAATCGGCGTGAGAGATTGGTGACGCTACATGACTCAACGGTCGATGTGTCGTAAAACCAATAGCCAACCAACCAACCACAATAGAACACCTCGGAAAATAGCATTGCAATCAACTTTAAAGGCTGTAGCTGTTCGTATTAATATTCACCATACCATTATATCACTATGTTCAATTTATCTTCCCCCAGGAGAGGCTTTCCCCTCTGCAGAGCTCAGGAGTCTTATGCTGGAACTTTCACCTCCCGTTTTACTTTTGGGCGATTTTAACTCCCATCATACCCTCTGGGGTTCTGTCACTTCCAACCCCCGTGGTAGACACATGGAAGCCTTTTTAATCGACGAATCGCTGTGTTTACTAAACACAGGTTCTTCGACACACATTACGCTACCCTCTGGAATCAAATCTGTTTTACATCTGACCCTGTGTAGTCCCCAAATCAGTCATCGCTGTGTTTGGTCAGTAGACGATGGCCCGCTCGGTAGTGATCATTTTCCGATCTGGTTGGAATTTATCTGCTCTGCTGTTCTGGAAACGAGGCCACCGCGGTGGAACATCAGCAAGGCCAACCGGCGTCAGTTTGATGAAATAGTACTAGATAAATTATATAACGATACTCCGAATCATCTTAGTTCACCTCTTTCTGTAAACAATTTTACAGCATTGCTCATTGACTCCGCCTCTAAATGCATCCCTAGGACATCCAGAACACCCCGCCGTGCTCCTGTGCCGTGGTGGACTGAGGAGTGCCGGAATGCTATCCGTGCTCGCAGACGTGCCTTCAGGGTTTTCGACCGTAACAGGACGACGGCAAATCTTATCGCATTCCGGAGGGCCAGGGCGCTAGCTCGGCGCACGGTCCTTGAGGCAAAGAGGGTATCCTGGAGAACTTACATTGGAAACCTTAATCGATTTACACCAACAGCGCAGATCTGGTCCCAAATCAAGCGCATTTCCGGACAGTTCCAGTCAGCTCCTTTACCCGTGTTGATCGTAGGGGACGCTGACGTTACTCGCCCGTCTGATGTCGCGAATGAGATAGGCCGTTTTATTTCTGAACGCAGTAGTGGCGGAAGCGCCAATCGAGAGTTTTTGCTTTTAAGTCGCATTGCGAGAGGAATCCTATTGATTTTACCACTTCACAATCACTTGATTACAATGACCTCTTTACACTGACTGAGCTCACATCTGCCATTAGCGCCCTGCATATTGTTGCCGAGGGAGCGGATCAGATCCATAATGCCATGCTGAAACGGCTTCCTCCCCAAGCGCTGGAAGCTTTGCTAGCCACCTTTAATCGGGTATGGGAAGCAGGCGCTTTCCCGAGAGCTTGGCGCAAAGCAATTATTGTGCCAATTAGGAAACCCACGAAATACGGCTCACATCCATCGCATTATCGCCTCATATCACTTACATCTTCGCTGGGCAAGGTAATGGTAAATGTCAGGTTGACTTGGTACTTAGAAAGTAACAATTTTTCCCACAAACGAACAATGTGGTTTTCGAAGAAATAGAAGCACGTTGACCATATTTTACTTTTGGATACCTCAATTCGTGCAGCTTTTAAGAAGAAACAGCATCTTAATGCTGTGTTCTTTGACATTGAAGCGGCATATGACACGACCAGGCGCCATGGTATTCTCTTAAAGCTTCGGAGGAGTGGAATCCGCGGCCGCATAGGCACATTCTTGCAAAGCTTTCTAGCGTACAGTTTTTTCGTGTTCGCATTGGTGACCATTTATCTGCACGCTTTCCACTCGTAGATGTAATTCCTCAGGGCACCGTGCTGAGTGTTGCTCTCTTCGCCATCATGATCAATGACGTTTTTGTTGGGCTTCCTTCAAGCATAGGTCGATCTTTGTTTGTTGATGGCATGACTATTTGGTCCTCTTCTTCAAGAGCCTCCACTTCATCCAGGCAACTTCAGCTAGCGACAAACCATCTCCAGAAGTGGAGCACCATGAATGGTTTCATGCTATCCACCACAAAGACAGCAGCAATGCATTTCCGTCGCCGTCGTTGTGATCTTATACTACTATTGTATGGTGAGCCTATTCAATTACACCAAGTATTTAAGTTTTTAGGAATATATTTTGACAACCGTCTGTTTCACCGGGAACTTCTTAGAATCCTCCGGGGCAACTGTACTACATATCTGAATATTTTGAAATGTGTCGCACGAACATCTTACGGAAGTGATAGACGAGCATTGCTACTCCTTTATCGAGCGCTCATCCACTCAAAACTAGATTATGCGTGTTTTGTCTATGATGGTGCCTGTGCATCCTGGAAACGTGCTCTTGATACTGTTCATCATGCAGCTCTGAGAATTGTGTCTGGGGCGTTTCGGACCTCGCCAATCGCGAGCTTGTTGGCTAACACCAACGAACCACCACTTTCCCTCAGAAGATACAGATGCTCTGGATACGTTACGCGTGTAAGCTGCGCAGTTTCCCGCAGGATCTAGCTTATCAAGCGGTGTTCTCCCGTCGCATACTATCGATCTTTTTAGATGGTGGCGCCCGTATATATAGGCCTATGTGCACAAGAATCCGACACCTTTTTGCCGAAAGCCAACTGGAGTTGCGCAGGGTGAAGCGCGCCCCACAGGCCTATGCACCCCCGTGGCGAATTATATCACTAGCCCCTAGGATTGACCTCGTACTTGACGACATACGCAAAGGGGACGTTCTCCCGGACGAATTTCGCGCACGTGCTCTAGAGCACATATCGACATTTTATGACAGCTACTTTATGACAGCTACAAAGACTGACATCGGGGTTGGAAGCGCCTTTGTGTGTCACACAGCCGTCAGATCTTTTACGCTCCCGAAACATGCGTCCGTGTACACATCTGAGTTAGTGGCAATCGATAAAGCGCTGGCTTTTATAGAGGTCGTGGACGAAGAACGTCAATGTAATTTTATCCGACTCGTTGAGCAGCCTTTCGGCGCTGAAGAGCTTTAACCCAACAGACTCTTTAGTACATGATATCGTCCGTCGCTTGACTATATTAGATGAGGTCGGGAGAGTTGTCCGTTTTTACTGGATTCCAAGTTACATAGGTATCTTAGGAAACGAGAAAGCGGACAGCGCTGCAAGGCCAGCAGCACAGGCTCCCTCGCGCAGATCATTCTCAATCCCTGCCAGAGATTACAACCCAGAGATCTCTGCTTTTCTGGCAAGCAATTGGCAGGCGTGCTGGGACGAGCTGGGTTCCAACAAGTTACGGATAATCAAATCGTCCCTAGGTCACTGGGCCTCTTGCTCAGGCAGAACAAGGCGAGACGAAGTGACGCTGTGTCGGTTACGAATAGGACATACTTACGCCACCCATGTTCCCTTACTCAATGGTGAGAATGTACTATTGTGCCCCAGATGTGGTGCAGTAATGACAGTTCGCCATGTTCTGATCTCATGCCCGGGGCTTCAATTAGAGCGTCGACGTCATTTTTGGAGTGACCAGGCTCATTCCCTCATAGCATTTTTAAATAACACGTCACAGATCGTGGAGTCCGGAAGGTTCTTCAGCTGCCTATTTGATGTGAAGTTTTCTGCTATTTTCCAGTGTCGTTGACCTCAAGATGCACAAGGAAAATGAATACATGTAGTACAAGGGACGTCCTATAGCGATAGTTCGAACAATTAATAGTTATGGGCGCTAAATGACCTCGCAGTCAGCGCGCCCGTAAGCCCAAATAATCAATCAATAAATCGATCGCAAGGCTGTCTGGGCATTCCAGTGGAAGTTGGGCGTGTTGTGCGTCGCGAATATCACGTATGTTCGGTGGCTCGGTGGCTGATGATGACCTCTTACTTGTTTTCAAGACTGTAACTCACTAGGCTCAGACTGCGATCTCACCAGGTTCCGAGTAAGACATCTCAGCATGCTCAGAGACTGTAATCCCACCAGATTCCGATGCAGCATTCGCATGAGACGCCGAGTTGTTCTCACGAAGCTCCAAAAGGTCTCACCAGACTCCGAGGAAGCCAGTCTCACCAAGTTCCAAGGAAATGTTTTTACCAAGCTCCGAGAGCTCTCGCCAGCCACCGAGACAGCGATCTCTGTGGTAGCCAATCTCTCCGGACTGCGAAGCGTCTAATCATCCGACAGCACAATCTCGGGTGGTCTGAGGCGTAAAATCCCTGCAGTCGTACTCGGACAAGTGATGTGCGAGTTGGTAGCTGTTGCGGCCCCGGAAGTCCACCACGTGCGTGCAGCCAGGTGTCTGTGATGCGTGTTGATTGGAAGTGATCGTGGTCGATGTGGCCGTCCGTCCGGGTGCTGGGAGGCGTGAAGTAGCGCCACCGTCGGGGCTCGCTCGACAGATATCCGGCTCTTGTCTGGTGCCTATCTGACTTCAGTAGAACCCTCGTCTGACAGCCATCCGCCTACCGTCCAGCATCAGCGTAGGCGACTGTCGTCCGAACCTTATCCGACTTGTATCGAACCGTTATGAGGCTTATCGAATCTCGTGTGACTCGGCGAGGGTCACATAACACGAGACTCGAAATTCGAACTCCGTCTGGCTCTTCCGGCCCACTTTCGGGTGAGATTGCGTACGCTCACGATGCCACTGGGCGAGATTGCGTACGCTCACGATGCCACTGGGCGAGATTGCGTACGCTCACGATGCCACTGGGCGAGATTGCGTACGCTCACGATGCCACCGGGCGAGATTGCGTACGCTCACGATGCCACTGGGCGAGATTGCGTACGCTCACGATGCCACTGGGCGAGATTGCGTACGCTCACGATGCCACTGGGCGAGATTGCGTACGCTCACGATGCCACTGGGCGAGATTGCGTACGCTCACGATGCCACCGGGCGAGATTGCGTACGCTCACGATGCCACTGGGCGAGATTGCGTACGCTCACGATGCCACTGGGCGAGATTGCGTACGCTCATGATGCCACCGGGCGAGATTGCGTACGCTTACGGTGCGACTCTGTCGTTTGCTTTCGGTCAAGCTCAGCTGTGTATCTCAAGTCAGCTCATTTGGCGGATGAGTAAACCTAGTCGCCGCCACTTATTTAACCTTCGCCTGTGTCCCGTTGGAAGAGGTTTCATACCCCTCCCCTCCACCAGGGCTTCTTGGCGAGCATGAAGACATTGCGCATGATTCGCCCATCTTATCGCATAAGACAAATTTGTGAGTGTGAGCTGACGTCACACCACTTGTCTCTTCCGTCAGAAGAGAAAACATCAGGTTTTCCCCAGACATTGCGAAGTGTACGATCAATCTAACGTATTGCACCCAATTGCCACAATGGTGGATGTGGTATGGCGATAGTGAACTTCGGTAACCTATTTAAATAGGTCGTTAACCTTTTCACGATCACTCGATGTTGCTAATCCAACTTGACTTTAGATCGGACTTTACAGCGTGTGTATGACGTAGGTTAAACCCTTTCCTGTGTAATCCTTTCTGGTCTTTCCGCTCAGATCTTCGCACCCCGTCTGGGGGAGGGAGTCTTTTAATCCCCCTGTAATCTCTAAACTGATCGTTGGACGAAAACGGAAGTTGTGTCGATAAACGCTCGACGAGCAGAACCCCACATTACCCCCACAAATTTCTTCCCCCAAAGGCGACGTCACTAGATCACATATGGGGTCACGACTAACGTTTTTTTTTTGCTCTTGAGAGTTGATTTTTGAAGATTTTATCAACAAAACTATTTGGAATCAGAAAGGGAAGCCGAAATCGTCCGTAGCCAGAAAATGTTTGCCCACAAAATAATTCAGCATGTTTTTTATTTGAGTCCAACTCTTCTTCTGATACACCATTCGGCGATCCGAATTGTGACCGGCGCTTTCCGCACTTCACATTCTGTGAGCCCTCTGGCTGAAGCCCACGAGCGACTACTCTCGCTCCGTCGCGAAATGCTCGGGATGTGCTGCGCCTGTAAAGTGAGCCAATTCCCAGAGCTTCCTGCGTATGCTTATATATTCTCCCACCGCTTGATTCCCACATTCGGACGAGTGCGCATCATGCATGGCACCCCGTTTTGCGTCAGAATGCGCAGACTTCGAGGATAGCGATATTCGACTGCGGGGAATTATGCGGGTCGGTTTTCTACAAACACCGCCTTGGCAGGTGGCCCATCCAACAATTGACATATCGCTCTCCGTGGTGAAGATGGTATGATAATGGCGCATGGCACACCACACGATCGGTTGTCACATAGCCTCTTTTGACACATGCGTCCCGATTTATGCGGACGGATCGAAGTCCGATACTTACGTTGGCAGTGCATTTGCTATTGGTCCCCTGTCGAGTTCTTACTCTCTACCACCCCATGCAACGGAATATTCGTCAGAGCTAGTTGCCATCATCAAGGCCCACAGTTTTATTGAAGTAGGACTAAAATACTCCCATGCCATTTTTTACCAGTCCCCTCAGCAGTCTTTGGGTGCTAAAGCAGTTTAACCCACCTGACCGCATGTACAGGACGTCTTACGGCTTCTCGGATCACTGGTACATCCTTTGAAATCTGTTATCCCCTGTCGGATTCCGGGCCATGTCGGCATCGTGGGAAACGAGGCAGTGGATGCTGCTGCTAAACGTGCAACTCAACCCCCATACCTGCGATTTTTGCCGCTCCCCGTGGGGGAATATCGCAGTCCAATTATGATCCTTTTTTTTAACTGGCAGTATAACTGGGATGTTCGCTGGACAACGAATTACGAACGATAAATCATGTCTTGGAGAGTGGGCCTCGTCCTACCACAGGACGAGACGTGAAGAGGTCGTGCCTTCGGCTTGGACACACTCACCAGACACATCATCTGCTCTGTGAGGGGGACAGGCCAAGCTGCCTTCGATGTTGCGCGCCACTGTCTGTGCGTCGCGTTTTTATCTCAAGCCCTCTGCTCGCCGATGACCGAAGACACCTTTTTGGAGTCTCGCAGTCGATGTCACTCTGCGACCTCCTTGGTGACAACTCATACGCGGTATCTTCGGGACAACTTTTTCGCTTTTTATCGAATGTTGACTTCAGAGCCATTTACACATCTCACTGACAGCAACACCACAAGTTCGGAATAATCTGCCCGTATTCTGAATGCTCGCGTACTACTGTTGGCACCAATCATCCTAAGCTGTCAATCTAACATTGTTCTGGACGCTGTATTACCCAAGCAGTCGGTTTACAATCTCTCATGCCGATTGGTCGCGGGCGAAGAGTAGCGACAGGTGTGACTCGAACTTACAACCTTTCGATTGTGAGACCAGCAACTTACCCCTAGTCTACTCGTCCCCACCGAAGCAGTCGATGCGCCCCTATCCAAAGATAACCAAGCAATCCAATTTTCTTCACTTTTCTTTTTCTAGTGGGTAGAGCGGACCGAGAAGCGTTCTTTAAGCCAAGTTGTCATCATCAAGCGTGCTTACCCTACCCAGAATATTCGATGGTAGCCAAAATCTGGAACTAAGCAAGATTAATAAGTCACCAAAACGAGAAAATCAAGTATTATTGTCGTGTTTTGTTGTATCCATAAAGCTAAGGAAACGCTGAAAGTTCCATTTAAATATATATCCGTTAAACATGGCGAATGATTTAACTTTCTGAAGGTGACCTCACATGACCTAAAGTAACACGTTGACCTTAGATGACCTGATTTAAAACATTTTCACAATTTTAAAAAACATGCCAATTTTATGTTTGAAAAGGTATGCCAAGTTTGGGCGTGATACCTAGCGCCGTTTTTCACTATCGGCGGAATACATTATGGGTGTAAAATGCCCCCCCCCCCCCCAAGACGGTGGCTCTTCAGTTGTCAGACAAATAGTGGGTTAATGTGTGCCCTGAAGCTGAATTTAACATCCGTATTCAACTCCAAGCACGGGAAAATGACGTTTTCCGGCATTACTTTGTGCATTTATGAAATTAAGTCACCACTGACCTTATCCAGCCATTAATATTTGGGTCCAAATAAACCACACAGCAGTAGTTGTAGTAGTAGTATCCTATGGTACTGAGGAATATTTTGTTGAACTTTTAAAACCGTCTATATTACGGTTTGTACACAAGAAACAAGCGTTATAATCACATATTTCTTTCCGAACAAAACCTCACGAATCTGACCCCAGATGTTGACCAGGAGCTCGAAGTGTAAACCTCGGCTATTAATCGCCAGATTTCAGGGCGTTCTGCACGATGGTTTTGTCCGATGTCGGTGTCAATCTCCGTTTGGAAGCACTAGTGGGTACCGCACCCCCCCTCGCGTGCACTGGGGAAAGTAGCAAAATGCCGCGAACTGGCGAGGGTTTGCGATACGCACGTGACGTAGTCGCGTTGGTCTTGCACCAATCGGTTCCCTTCTCAAACAATCATTAGTACACCGACAAGTTAGGGCAGAAAAATTGTGAATGTGGTTGGAATTATGAAAAAAAACGTTGGATGTGAATGTGGTTAGAATGATGAAAAGTGGTCTTTGCGTACAGCATCTGAAGCGTCAGTGGTTAAGCGTAAGGTGTGTGGGACTTGGGCAACTTTCCCTACCCCCCCCCCCCCCCACACACACACACACACACATGCACTTCGTACGCCGACGCAAGGCGTGGTGTGACGGCGCGACAAAAGTCTACTATCGCCAGGCATAGACACTCGTCTGCCGTGGCGCAATTTCCACGCCAGAGGCACCGCCTGGCGGCCGGTCGTCATCACGCGGTCTCACGCGGGCTGACAGGAGCGCAACATGTCTCACCATGGCTGGATATCCCTGCGGGTTGGGTGGTCTGGACTCCGGCCGGTTTGGTACTCTGCTAATGTGAATTGGTCATCGTTCCTATTCAGTCCAAAAATGCCTTGAAAATAAGAGCTTGGACCCACGGCTGCCTGAGCGATATCCAGCCCTGTGTCGCACTGTGGGTCACGCCGTCGCTCGATACCCGAGCGGCGCCGGCCGGCGCGTCGTGCATCACGGTTTCCGGCCCACTTCCTATGCGGGCGGGCGGCGACGCTGTATGAGAAGTGATCGTCGCCACCGTCCGGGGAACGAAGCGCATGGCAGCTGCGGAGGCTGCGACGGCTGTGGCGGCTGTGGCAGCTGTGGCGGCTGCGACGGCTGTGGCGGCTGCGACGGCTGTGGCGCCTGCGGCGGCTGTGACGGCTGCGACGCCTGTGGCGGCTGTGGCGGCTGTGGCGGATCGCTCCGGCCGCTCCGCCTGCTCGGGCCGCCTGCTCGGGCCGCTTCCGGTGGTACGGAAGAGGTTCAGATGGGCTTTGCTTATGGGCTTTGCGCAACCGTCCGCAGTTGATGAGATCATAATCCGAGTATTTAATCAGGGAGCGCTCCCGGACATTGTGAGGACGTCGAGACGAACCGCATCTGTTTGTAGTCTTGCCGAGAGCGGGATGGGCCGCATTTGCTTGTAAAGTGCTGCCGGAAAACGATACACATGATGTTGTTAGGATGTGTGGCAAATGCAGCGATTTTTGTTAATTAAGACCTTATGAATTCCAATGCGTATGACTTGGGAGTTCACGCAAAGTACATACATTTCTTAAAATTCCAAACTGTCAGGATATAAATCGATGCTTTCCCAATGGCATTGGGCAGCGTTCAGAGTGGAAAATTTTAATATTTTTGAGTCGCATAATAGACCGAGTATCACTATCGTAGCAGTGTGCGGGCTAATTAAGAAAATACACTTTCCACCTGGTCTCCAACACACGACCTTTCCGTTGGAATCCTACTATCTTGACTTGTCCTGATAGAAGTAGCTCTTTCACACTAAACAAAAATTTTAATCAGCATTTAGTCTTATAAGAGATATGTAATTGAACTCAAAATTGACTTAACCTGGGACGAACGAGGTACTGAGCCACCGTGACCGACAACAAAATGGTATTATCTGGTATTCAATGGTATTCTCAACGCGGTCGTCTTCACATGTCAAGCGGTAGGTCTCGCTCGGTTTGCGGAAGGTACCTGTAATAACGATATAGTGTGTCTGCACCTATCGATCGAAGTGTTTGTTTTTCTGCGCCGAAGTTGTAGCATTGTGATGTGTGCATTAGGTTAGTGTGGCTTGGCTTGCCGGCGGTAACAGGTGTTCTAAGTCGGCTTCTGTGGCCTTTGGTCGGGTTGTTCTACGGAGCTACGTTGGCCACGCAGTGTCGCCCACCCTCTGGCGCCGAATAAGCGCGGGAACGGCCGGTTGTGACCTGGTCAGCTCGATGTGCGCCCGGGACTTGGGCTGTCAGTCTGTTGGATCCGCCCGGCATAAAGATCGAGTCTGATCATGTAGGATCTGATCTGATCTGATAGTGTTTGATCATATCTGATCAGTCACGTGATGGATCCATCAGGCCATGCGCACTGCAGAAGTCTTCGAGGAGATGCGGATCCGGGAATTTTCATCGGTGGAGGGGGCCACGTCTGGAGGGGCACCACTTGTATAATTTCAAGGGTGGGGTGCATTCGCGTTTCTCTGAAGGGACACCTTCGAAAAATAAATTTAAGTGGTGGTTTGTATTGAAGCAGGGGCGGATCCAGGAACCTTCACGAGGGGCACAATTCCTTGGAGGGACGTCTTCGGTGGATAATTCGTTGCGCGGGTAATGAGGTACATTCGAGCCTTCCTGGCAAGGTGACTTTTCTCACCGGAGGGGGGCCACTTTTCCATGGGGTACATGTTCCAGTGCCCAACCCCGGTATCCGCCCCTGACTTCGAGGCTGGCCTCTCGCTCTCACTCTCCCCTCTCTCCCTCTTGCTCACTCTCCCCTCTCTCCCTCTCGCTCTCACTCTCCTCTTTTTATCTCTCCTATCTATCTCTCTCGCACCCTCTCTCGCGCTCTCACTCACTCACTCTCACAGCAATCGGTGTTGCTGTTCGGCGACACGCCGTAGCTCCAAACACACTCATACCAGTCGATTACTGTCAGCACTGTGTCCTACCCCCGGGAGCTCGTCGAATCAACTTCGAGCGCCATCAGCGCGCCATCGTGTCATTCGATTGCCGGGTCTCGCCGCGCGCGCGCGCCTGACCTGCCCTCATCGGCGCCAAAGTTTCCCCCGCGCTGCAAAGTTGCACGCGCTGCGAAACTTCGCGCACCGCCGCGCCGTGCAATCCGACCCCGCACGGCAACTTCTGCCGGCGCGGCCGATCGTTGTTGTTGACGGCGCGCCAATGTGATCGGGGCGTGTATTCGGCGCGCCTTCCTCGCCGCGCGAATAGCCTCACGCCAGGCGAATAGCCTCACGCCAGGCGAATATCCCCACGCCAGGCGAATAGCCTCACGCCAGGCGAATAGCCGCACCCGGTGGTGATCGGACGGTGTGGCGACGTGTCCGCGCCGTCCACGCTGGCTGCCGTCTCGTGCTGACGATGACGCCAATAGGCCGTGGAACGTCGCCCGGTCTATGGTGGGTGGTCGCGGACGCCGTTGCTGCACCCCACGCGGACGTGCCGCTAGCTCAGTGTTGCTAGGTATGTCAAATTCCAATCGTCGAAGCGAAATCGGCATTGCACTGGCCTGGTATCCGTCGTATATGGCAAGTACTTAACTAGTCGGCCAACTGGCGATTTATCACATGCGGCTTAAGTAACAACCCACATGCTGCATGACCGACGCAGTTGATGCGCTCTTAACTCCAAATAACAGCTCACCATGGAAACCCCTGGACAATTAAAGGATTGTTTTATTTATGGATTATATATTATATTAATTGAAATTGTTATATTTCGAATCGTAGTTACAATAATATGCAAGGTTATAATAATATATATAATAAGGCATAGCCACTAGGTATCTTGAAATGTACTAATGGTCTGACAGGTGTACTGGGCGATTGCTTTACCGGCTGCCCGCCTGTTCTCAGATCGTGTATGACCCGGCCACCAAGCGCTGGGTGGACAAGCACGCCGAGCCGAGCGACCCGACCAACCAGCCGGCGGCGGCCCCGCCCTCCGACAGCCAGCTGACGGGGGGCTCCGGCGTGGGGCCGCCGCCGCCGCCGCCGGCCGGGCCACCGGCCGGCAACAAGTTCAAGATACCCAAGGGTCGCGGTAAGTGGTGGCGGCCGGCACGGCGACGCGCCAGTGTGGTAGTGTGCACTCCATAAACCACTGCCGCACTCCGCACTCCGCACAGCCCGCCATGGGTCTGATCCGCGGGCTGATCGGACGGGGGAAGAGTGGGTGGAGTGTGGTCTTCGGTGTGGCTGGCGGGCTGGTCGCCATAGCTAAGTCGGTTGGGCGTTCGGCTCTTGATGGTAGGATCGTGCGTTCGAATCCCACAGCCGGCGGGGTTACTGAGTCCGCCCGCAACTAACCGGTGTGAGAAGTTGGCGACGCTATATTGCCCAGTGGTTGGACCTAAGGTGTGGTATGGTTCGGCTGGATGCAGGTCTAGCGGGAAATGGACTTCCTCGCGCACCCGTCGGGTACTGGTTTTGCTTGTTTGTAAAGGTATCAGTTGACATTCCAGTGATCCGTTCTGCATGCCATCCTTTAATAGGCAGGTGGTATATTATAGCAGGCACACATTTGATCGTGCTGTTGTGCGTTGACTGTTTGATATTGTTTTTTTGTTTGTTTTTTTTTTTGCTCAATTTTCTTTGAAAAGTCGATTGCTTTTTAAATAGTATTTCCCATTTTTAGTTCGACTATGTGAGTGTGAATACACCAATAAATAGCCCACTCCTGCTGCTCCCGTCACTGGAGCACCGGCACCGGCATGGCAGCCTCCGCCGTGAACGCTCGTTGGGCGCCGTGGTTGGCTGTCTCGATCTCATTGGTCGGTGCCCCGCGCCGCCCGATTCGGCTGTCGTGCCGGTCTTTGGCGGGCCATTGTGACTGGGCCATTACGGCTTCGTGGAACCGGCCGATTACGTGGACCGCTGCTGCGGTAATTGCGGCGCAATGTGTGCCTGTACTGCCTGAACGGCAGTGGCAATAGTGCTGCTGTGGCACGTGAGATGAGGGGGCGGGATGGCTCGCCCCGGTCTGTACTGCCTTGGTGGCGGTGACAGTGGTGGTGATGCTGTGGCACGTGAGATGAAGGGGCGGGATGGCTCGCCCCGGTCTGTACTGCCTTGGTGGCGGTGACAGTGGTGGTGATGCTGTGGCACGTGAGATGAAGGGGCGATTGGCTCGCCCCGGTCTGTACTGCCTTGGTGGCGGTGACAGTGGTGGTGATGCTGTGGCACGTGAGGTGATGGGGCGGGATGGCTCGCCCCGGTCTGTACTGCCTTGGTGGCGGTGACAGTGGTGGTGATGCTGTGGCACGTGAGGTGATGGGGCGGGATGGCTCGCCCCGGTCTGTACTGCCTTGGTGGCGGTGACAGTGGTGGTGATGCTGTGGCACGTGAGATGAAGGGGCGATTGGCTCGCCCCGGTCTGTACTGCCTTGGTGGCGGTGACAGTGGTGGTGATGCTGTGGCACGTGAGATGAGGGGGCGGGATGGCTCGCCCGTCTCCTGTCGGTATTGCTGGCCATTATTTGTGATGGAACCACGTGATGGCGTCACTTACCAGCCCGCAATTACCTGCGTTGTCGAGGCCTAGCACTCCTGGCCGCTATAGAGTGATTGTCCAGGTTATTAACGGAGGATTTCCTACTTCGGGATGTTTTTTCTCTCACATTTGCTCGTTTTGAATAAGCCGATTTGCATATGGTTGTTGATGGCAGTTATGACTCAACACATGAAGCTGCTGACAAATGAAACGGACAGACCAACATGACCAGTTCGAAGCCTGTATGATAGCCCGCTTCGACTATTGAAGTGAAAATGGCAAACTCAATTTGCATGGTGAGGTAGAAAATGGCGCACCAGGAACATGTCGATGAGTCAGGAATTGGTGATGAAGCAAACTTAGTTGCTATTACATGTTGCTTAGCAGGGGCTGAGTTGTAAAATTTAATTGACGTGAATGTAATTTAATTGAAAGTGAATGTTATTACGTTTTTAACTATACCAGCCGCTCTGTCGCTCTAACGATCTATCCCTCTGCGTCTCTGTCTCTCTGACAAAGTTCGCGGCCCGCCGACAGGCACGCGCTCCAACTACGTGGACGTGTTCGGTGGCTCCGGCTCGGCTGGCGGCTCGGGTCCAGCCTCCGCTGTCCTCACACCACTGATTCCCGCACCAGGTGAGCTGGGCTACCGCACCACTGGTGCTCACACCAGGTGAGCTGGGCCGGTGTTTGTCGCACCACTGGCGTCCGCACCAGGTGAGCTGGGCGGTGCATGTTGTACCACTGGTGCTCATACCAGGTGAGCTGGGCCGGTGCCTATCGCACCACTGATGCGCGCACCAGGTGAGCTGGGCCGGTGCCGGTGCCTATCGCACCACTGATGCCCGGACCAGGTGAGGTGGGCTATCGTCTGACATCACTGGGGTGTCCACCGCACCACATGAGACTGCAATATCTCCTGACGCCGCCCGGCCCGCGACAGCTTTATGGCCGTCGGTAAGTTCAGAATGAGCTGGGATAAATCACGCGTCGGCTTCGGTATACCTGACTCGCGTCTGCTGAGGTACCGGCTGGGGACGGGCGGCTGCTGAAATGTGGGCTGTGGATAGGCGGCTGCTGAGGTACCGGCTGGGGACGGGCGGCTGCTGAAGTGTGGGCTGGGGACGGGCGGCTGCTGAGGTACCGGCTGGGGACGGGCTGAGGTGTGGGCTGGGGTCACAGAGTACAGCTGACACTTGTGCTGAGTGTCACTTTGTTGCATGGACCTGGAAACCCACCTCCCGATCTGGAAATTCCGTTTGTGTAGCCAGATTTTGACCGTGGGTTTGACATGCCGCATAGTCTGGCCCGGTCGCCTGGAGCCCCCGACCTGGCCTGACCAATTGCCAAGCGGCCACCTCGGCCGGAGGTGCCAACAGCGGGCGCATGAGCCAACGCTATCCGCGGCACCGAGGCGGGAAGTGCTGTGTGGGCCGGTGCTCTATCCACTGGGCTAGCCCCTGCATGCTGACGGCTCTGCACAATGGGCGCCACTTGCCGAGCGTGAGCACAGCTGACAGGCAGCTCAGACAGATACCATTCAGGCTGAGCGTCGGCTGGGCGCCGGCGGCGGGCGGCGCGCTCAGACGTTTTAGGGCGGCGGTGTGCTACCTTTCAGCTTGGATAGATCGGGACCTTTGAGGTCGGACAGGCTGGGACCGTTGAGGTCGGACAGATCGGAACCTTTGAAGTCATGTTGGGACCTTTGAGATCAGACAAACCAGGACCTTTGAGGTCGGACAGATCAGGACCTTCGGGGTCGGATAGACCGGGCCTTTCATGTCGGATTAAACCGTTGAACTAGCCACAGATGCACAGGGACACTGACAGTGCTTCATGTGCTATTTGCTTACCTGCCAGTACTTCGTAAGGATCGAGTCTGTACTTTGGATGTAACTTGCAAAATGTGATATGCAAAGACATTTTTTGGGATAATTTTTAGCCCATTCACTCCAGGAATACTTCCGGTATCGTGCGGCAAGCGGATTCGCTGCCGTCCTCTCGCTACCGTAATGCTACCCGCTAAAAGCTGTCCTATTCCGGTAAGTTGTGGGCGGTAAATGATCGTAGATCCTTGGCCAAAACAGCCCTAAAAACCACAAAAGCAACGACAATATTGGTGTCCGGTAGAAAAGTGGTGGGGCGTCAGCACCCTACCCTCTCCTCCCCGCGAAGGAGGGGTAGGGTGCTGGGTGTCTACCTTTAAAGGAGGAGTCAATACAGCAACTTAAAAATGCTGCTTAGTAGCAGCGGCAGATTCGAACGCTTCACGATACAAATACTCGAGTGGAACGGCCGAAGTGCTGCGAAAAGGTCGAGAAGATGGCTCGGGCATTCAGCTCAACGATGCTTTTCAACCCATTCGCCACCTCTGACACCCAAAAGAACGAACTTAAGTGATCCACCCATTCCACCCACGCCCCACCCATCTCCCCCTCCCGCAGCCTGAGGCGACGGCACTCGAGCCAATCGGTGTCGCCCGCGGGAGACATCGTAGGTGTTTGCAAACGAGCCGGCGACCCGGGCGACCTGGGCTGGCCCGACCGCCGCTCGTCTGGCCACAATGGGCACCAGCGGGATTGGCGGCTCCACGCAGCCCGGAATTCGCTCGGCCGGTGGTCATTGGCCGTAATTCTGCCGGACGGCAGACGACGCTCGCCGCAGTGGCGGACGGTACTCGCCGCAGTGTCGGACGGTACTCGCCGCAGTGGCGGACGGTACTCGCCGCAGTGGCGGACAGTACTCGCCGCAGTGGCGGACAGTACTCGCCGCAGTGGCGGACAGTACTCGCCGCAGTGGCGGACGGTACTCGTGGCGGCGGCGGCCAGAAATCGCCGGTTTTTCGTTGGGCTGGTCAGTTCAGCTCAAGTCCGGTTTGGTAACACTGGTCGTTTCAGGTTGGGTCTGGTAACGCTCAGGTCAGTTCTGGTGTGGTCCGGTAGCACTGGACGTTTCAGGTGCGGCCTGGTAACACTGGTCAGTTCATTGTCGGATATGAAGACAAGCAAACTTGTACAGCTCGGCTAAAAGAGATATCACACTGTTGAACAGTGTGATATCTCAAGGGAAAAGCTGGCCATAAATGCATTTCTCGACAATTTTTTGTGCCGTATTTCTGGTGCCATTGTATCAGCAAATGGTTGAGGCAGACTAAGTCACAGTTCTTATGAAAATTTTCAGAAGATTTGACATAGAAATAAGTCAGTGAACATGGACAACATTATGTGTGAAAAAAACGCACACGCGCACAAATGTTGTCGCAGTTTGACGATTCATAAAGGTAAGCTGCATTCTGAAAACCTGGACAAGTGAGATATGAAATACTGGCTGAGAACATTCTGATTGCGATAAGCAATTAAAAAAGGCATACACCAATAAACAACATGCTATTTGTTGTCAAACAATCAGTAATTGCAATAGTCGTTCAACTTTTTAGTACCTCGAGTTCAAGTAAGGTTAAAAAAAAACGCACATCAGAGCACAGCCAGAGACCAATCCCAATAAAATCAGCGATCCTTTGACTATATGTGCCGCAAGTTTCAGCTGCACCTAGCTGCTCTAACACCGATAGTGATTAATTGTATACCGACAGGCCGCGGTGCGGTGCGGTTGCCAGCCCGGGCAGCACGGGGAAGCTCGAGTCGGACGCAGTGACTCGTCGGCTGGCTTGACCGGGTAACAGTGACGTCGGTTGGCTTGGGGTGTCTTGACCGGGTAACCTGATCCAGTGGTTGCCATGCCAAGAAGTCCCATAACTGACCAGGCGACTGAGTCGAGATCAGCGTTGGAAAAGTGGCCCTTTTTTGGAATTTTTGCAATCCAAAGAATTATACACTCCGGAAAAAATACACTCCTTGCATTGCTGGATGAAGACATACTTAACTAGCAAGACAGCTAGATGTCATTACACAATAGTGATAACTTGGGTGGAGAGGAAAATTAAGTCATACTGGGTCCCCTACCACATGAAGTTTCCAGTATAATTGAGGATAATACACATTTGTTATTTCGAGTCGTCTGTAGGCACATTCCAAGAGGAGGCAGGAGTAAAGCCAAAAATGAGATGCCAGCCAGATTGGAAGAATATCAGTTTCCTAGCATGCACAAGTACAACATATGTCAATGGATGGCAAAATATGGATCACTGCAGTCTGAATATGATCTTAATGCCACTGAACATTCCATATTTCACAACATTCCATCTTCCATATCATTCCATAACATTCCATTTGTGCATGTGCGATTTATGGTGAGGTGCAGGTGAATTAATAAACACCCACCAGTGCATCCATGTGTATGTTCTGCATTTGTGGACAAACCTCAGAACAGAGTCCAGATGTGCTCAGAAGAATGTATGGATGAACACCAAGAGCTAGAGTGGCACCCACACAACTGGTAAGCCACAAAGTGTAGCATGTCCCCCAAATCTCCAAAATACTGGTGGATATGAGCCATGTTTTGCTACAGCATAGGAATTGTCATGGGCACTATTACTTTTCCACACATGTTTTACACACATTTTGCCTCCATGAAGCATACAAAGAAAGGTATTAGGTTTGGCTAAGTTATGCTAGATTATTATTTTTTTTGTAAGTTATCCATTCATCAAATTCCTTTCGGAATCATTCAGGAATATTAAAAAAAAAGTTTTTGAATTAAAAAAAAACACTCGGGCTAGCATAGGCTGTTTGGTTAGCATAGGCCATTTACTTTTAATTTCTTAATTCATTTTAATACTTTTAATTAATTGCTTATAAAAAAAAAATATTAAAAAAAGATTTTCTTGCATCCAGTTAGGCTGCAGCTTTTTCTTCATTTATAACATCACATTTCATGGTATATTTCCCAACAAAACCTGAGCCACTTTTTTGGTGTCATTTTGCTACCCAACTGCACTTGCCAAAAAAATGTGCAGTCACATTATGTAAGTACCTACATTATGAACATATTCATAATCATGGCACGAAAAATAAATTGCAAGAAATCAAATCACCTTAAACTGCAAATTTGTCCATTCAGAAAGTCAGACCAGAAATGTGAAGAGTATAATGGTATTCAATGGAGAATATGGACAGGATGCACCTAATAATTCCTGAACACTTCATGAAAGCACACATAATGCTTGAATGCATGCATATCTATAATATCTGCAGTCAATGTGCACTGAGGAGGCCCAGCCCCCATTTTGAAAGAAAAACATTCACGCTTCAAAATGAAAGTGAAAGTGAAAACAAAATTTTGAAGTGAAAACAAAATTTTCCAGACAAAGGCAAAGCAATCAGTTTTGTTCATTTATACGCTTGTCGGCAAAACATCGCAGCAATTAATATTATCATGTCCTGCTCCTTGTATTATCTGAAAATTTCCCGTCACACAACACAAGCTTACAGCTTTGGTTTATCCAAATCAATAACTCGAATTACCGCGAAGATATTTGATATAGGTAAGTAGGTAGGTACCTACATAGTCAGATAATACAACCTCTAATACCTCGAGCCACACACGCAGTCAATTCCTTCCAGATGGCAGCGAAGAACTTTAAAGAAACTCCTTCATTGAATAAAAAAACACTACGCTCCGCTAACCAAATATAGGAATTCACCTTCACCAGCCCGACCGCGTTCTTGGATTCAATGAGTTCACCGCTCTCCATCTCCCACTCCGGCCGGAGCTATTTGAACCATTGCCACGAAAAGCCATGGATAATGCATTTCTTCTTGGTTCCTTGGAGAATGATACGTTCCGCATCAATTGGGATGGATAAAACTGTTCATATTTATATTATTAAGCAGTCAGGAGCGATGTACATAAAAGATATCGGAAGGATTTTCCACATGAAAATTGCCTGAATGGTACCAAAACGTTCCTAAAACCTGCTAACACTTTGCTCCAAAATGAAGACCCATAGAACAAGAAATTTCACCTTCTTTCGATTTCATGACTTATATTGTTTCCGAATTTCATCAACAAGTGGGAATAGTTGCATTCATGCCACTCCGACCGCGAGGTTTCCCCACTCCGGACAAATTCAGATTTACGTGTGTTGACCTAATTCTCTACACTCTTATAAGCCTCATTCTGATCCAATGATTAATTTCTTCCCACAGTCCTGATTATTATTAATTGAGAAAAAAAAGTTCCCTGTAATTCCCTTGGCAATTTTCTCTAACTTATTTTTATTTTTTGGTATTTCATAGCAATCATGGCGCGAAATGAGACGCTAATTTCCGCTCGTCCGTGAAGATAGTGTGTTTTACAGCAGCAATTTGCCCGCCCGTCTAGTCGCTTTTCATCCTTCCAAATCATTCCTTGCTTCTACTAAACATTCCAGACGTGAACTAAAAGTGCATTGAAATACATTTAATATTAATAAAGATTGACTTCAATATTTTTTTTCAGCTTTCTCATTTGAAAAAAAAGACAATTTCATCGTGGAGAAAATAAAAGATTTTAGACGGATTGTTTTTGTATGACTTTCCTTCAACCATTATATATTCCGAAACCCATATCCCGAAGTAACATTTTAGACCCTCCCATTTTAGACCCAGCGGTGCACGAACGTCCTGCTCTCGAGGTATGTTGTGAATTTGTATTAGTTATGCGGTGTTGGTACCTATGCTAGGAGTGGCAGGTATTTATATATAAACTTGGTTGACATCGATTAAATATTCTTTTGTGTTCATTTTCTCTACCATTGCTCAGGAAGTTGCCTTATAAGTCATTCACGTAACGTGGATGACTTCAGACGACGATGTGTGGTGGACCCCATCTGGTTGTCCGTGAGACACTAGGATAAGAACCTAACAAATTACTTCAAGGCGTTTTATTCTTGAGGAAGAAGAATTATCGGGTTATTTTACGACGCATTCAACCGCAAGGTCGCATAGCGCCGCCACCCTATATCACAGCGATTGGTCGTGGGTGGACTGCAAATGCCGCCGGCCGTGAGATTCGAGTCCCACGCTCCACCATCTAGGCTACCGAGGCCCCTGGGTTTTTGTTCTTCATTCCAGGAGACATCACTGCATTTTTCAAAATTTATACACTTCGTTATATATAAAATGTATATACTCCGTTACTTGGTGCTTCAACATACACCCCATAATTTGGCAAACTGGGAAATTATACACCCCATAACATAGTGCCTCTCAAGATTATACACTCCATACTTTGGCAAGCCAAAAAATTATACACTCCGAATCCAAGACTGAGAAGTGAAAATCCAACACTGGTCGAGATAGGTCACGGCAGGGGAGCTGTCTTTGCTTGCAAGCTTTGGGGATTTTGCGTACAGTGAACATAGAGGTGCGCGTTAGCAGAGGAATTGGTGAACTTGTTAACCAGTGCAAAAGCGTCTGGGCGTGGGAACTATTATGATCATGTGTTTAATTATAGTTTGCAGTTGATCATGGAGAAAATCCCTCAGGGATGCCCCCGAAGTGAGTCGTCGATTGTGGACTTGAGAAAGGCGACCGACTTATCGCCAAGCACTTAAAAGGAAAGTGGGTTAAGTGCATAAGAGCCCAGAACAAATCCAGAAGTCAGTTTGCGACTAATCTTTCGGGAGACGAAGTGTTCTCCGTGTCCCTGAAGCGTAGTGACCACGTCGTGAGTGATGGTTAAACCAAGACCCGCCTTGATGACGAGACCGTGAAGAGAGCGCGAGGGCGACCAACTAGAATATACGATCACCTCAGCGCCCGTTCTCAGCGTCGGGCATCCTCAAGAATTACTCAACAGTACAGTTATCTGCAGCTCGTGGAGGTTGCTGGGCAAAATGCTCGTGCTGAGGGCATGAAGGACGCAGCTTTCGTGTTGCGACAGGTGGGGTCATCACCGAATCGGCCTAGCAAGATTCGCCGGGCTCTCAGAAGCTCTGAAGTGAGCCAACCTGAGTGCATATCTTAGTGATGTATTTTAGAGTAATTTCAGCAACTTAGGACAAAATCTTGCAATTACAAGGTCACATTTACACTGCAGAATACTCACATAACAAACGCCCACTAATAATCATTCAATATATGAGCACCAGCGGACTTCACTTATGACGTCATCATGATGTCATCATGGACGACCGGACGTCGATATTTTAATGCAAGGTGCACTTGATACTCATGTAGGCGTTTGCACAATTTAGCTATCTATCTCAATTGGTTCCCGAGATATTTCGCGGAAGCAAAATAAGTGGAGCGGAATGCTCCCTTCCCTCTAGCAGGTTTAACCTCTGATATTCCTGGGTTAGGTAATATTTAACCCATCTTTCCGGTCAAATCCTCCCACCCTGTCTCGAGGGTGGGTGGGTTGAAGACCCCCCTCTAAAATCCAACCTAAGCATCGCACGAAAACGAAAGAGGTGTCGTCGGAAAGCGCTAGACGAGTAGGGCCTGCGTCCACCCTCCAAAAAAAAAAATCCCCAAAAGTGACGTCGCCAGGGGGGCTAGATTTTGACGACTTTTCACGACTTATATTATGTTTTTAACTCTGGGGAGTTAATTTTGGGATATATGAAAAAGCAAAATTTATTTTGAATGAGAAAAAGACAGTTAAATCAACCAGGGCTATAATTTTTTGGGGGCCTCACCCCAATTTTTGTCTAAAAATTTTTAGTTTTCAAGTTTTCCTTAATTTGTATTTTCCAATGGGTAGAGCAGACCGAGAAACGTTGGAACTCAACTTGCCCTAATAAAAAATGCTTACTTTAGACAAAATCCTGTATTTGAACTGCAATTTGGCAAATATGCAAAATTTATATGTAATCAAAACAAATGAAAAATTCAACTTGTACGTTTTGTTGCATCTGTAAAGATAAGCAAACGCTGAAAGTTTCATTAAAATATATGTATCCATTAAAGCATGACGACTGGTTTAACTTTTTGGAGGTGACCTCACTTGACCTTGACTAACTCATTGACCCTAGATGACCTGACCTAAAGATTTTGAATCAGCATGTCAAATTGATGTGGGAAAAGTTATCCCAAATTTGGGCGCGCGGCAGCGAGCCGTTCGTCCGCTATCCGCGAAAAACCTTAGGGGGGGCGGTTGAAGACCCCACCCCGAGACGGGACGGGTTAAGACAATAAATCTTCCCCATATGGTCACAATTTTAAGCTCTTTCGACTAAGGCCACAATCACTCCTGTAGCTAGCATACTTTGTCCGCTATGATTTATGGCCGGTTTTTCCATCGAGTTTTCACAGTGTGTGTTGGTGTATTCATTTCATTTCGTCAGCATTACATTATTGATACGCATTGATAGGCAGCGGTATGGCAATGCCGACATTATTTCCCAGCATGTGTTGCTCTTACATTGGTCCCCGTGTTCATTTGGAAGTGAAAAAGGTATCGTGTAATCTTTAGTGCACGGTTCCGTTTCGATTTAATAATTATGTGTTTGTCTATCACACATATATAGCTAGTGAATGGTTAGGTGACCATAATGTCACTCAAGGCGTAGAAGGCACTGGAAGATCGGATTTGTTGTTGGTATCCAACGAACGACAACATTGAAGACTGCGTTCAGTACGAAAAAAAATGAAGTCTACCATTACGGCCCCGACTTCCACAAACAGACGAATTTAAGTGTAACGTTCGCCAGAAGTCTTCGCAGACATTTCTACCAAACCCCAGTCGGCTATCGATGCACCAGCTGTCTGGCCTTCGTACCCTCGTGCCATCCATCTTGTATCCACGTGATATCGACCTGGTGTCCGCGTGAATGGACCTGGTTTCCGCGTGATACCGACGTGGCATTGACCTGGTATTCACCTGATATTCCCATGATGCCGACCTGGTATCTGCCTGATATCCGGATCGCCACCTGGTGTCCACTTTATCCACATGCTTTCGGCTTGATTCCCACCCGGTGTCCGCCAATACCAATCTGGTATTCCTTTGAATCCACGTGGTATTCACCCAGATCCACCTGGTATCCTGATATATCCATGGTGTCCACATGGTATCCACCTGATGTGTGTCAAAATTCGCGATTGTATGCATTGAGGAAAACGTAGATATAAGTTCAAATTATATGTCCTTCCAAATTTTGATGAAATTAGTCATCAGAATCGGAATTTGGTCACATTTCGAGCTCAGTCATGTTTTGGTCACATTTCGACCGAGCTGAATGTGGTTCCATTTTCATTATCCTACAAATTGTCCAGGACGAATTGTATATGTACATCCTGGCACCCAACTGAATTAGTTAGGACGCACTGTCCATCTGGCACACACCTGGTATTCACATGGTATCCACCTGGAATCCGCCTGATCTTCGCCTGATATCTTCCTATATACGCCTGGTATCTTCCTGACATCCGCCTGATGGCTACATGATATTCACCTGATGTTCACCTGATGTTCACCTGGTATTCACCTGGTATCCGCCCCGGTCCGCGACGCAGTGTCGATCCATCCGGCGGACATGTGGCGCCCGGTTCCCTGATTGCCTGCCAATGCAGCACAGTCGGGGGCGATATTTCGGCGTCAGTTGCAGCCGACAGACGGCAGCAGCTGCGATTGGTCGTTGTCGGGTGGTGCCGCTGTGGTGGGCGCGTGTCCGCCGCTGTGTTCTGCTCGGCGGCACGGAGCACGGACGTCATGGTGTGTGGGGGGAGGGGGAGAGGAGGGCAGTGTCTGGAGGACTGGCTTTGGATCAGCGGGGCTGGGCGTGGCTGAGGTTGGTGTCCTCTCGGGCCTGGTGGTGTTGTCCCCGCGCGCATTGCGTCAATCGTGCCGTGCTGTTCGGAGGCGTTTGCGTTCCCCCGTCGACTGTTACGCTGAAGCGATTCGACCGGGCATTCAACTGATTCAACTGATTCTGACGGCGCCCGCTGCGACAGGGGTGGGTCGTCTGACGTGTTATCTGACGGCGCCCGCTGCGACAGGGGTGGGTCGTCTGACGTGTTAACTGACGGCGCCCGCTGCGACAGGGGTGGGTCGTCTGACGTGTTAACTGACGGCGCCTGCTGCGACAGGGGTGGGTCGTCTGACGTGTTATCTGACGGCGCCTGCTGCGACAGGGGTGGGTCGTCTGACGTGTTGACTGACGGCGCCCGCTGCGACAGGGGTGGGTCGTCTGACGTGTTAACTGACGGCGCCCGCTGCGACAGGGGTGGGTCGTCTGACGTGTTAACTGACGGCGCCCGCTGCGACAGGGGTGGGTCGTCTGACGTGTTGACTGACGGCGCCCGCTGCGACAGGGGTGGGTCGTCTGACGTGTTAACTGACGGCGCCCGCTGCGACAGGGGTGGGTTGTCTGACGTGTTAACTGAGGGCGCCCGCTGCGACAGGGGTGGGTCGTCTGACGTGTTGACTGACGGCGCCCGCTGCGACAGGGGTGGGTCGTCTGACGTGTTATCTGACGGCGCCCGCTGCGACAGGGGTGGGTCGTCTGACGTGTTGACTGACGGCGCCCGCTGCGACAGGGGTGGGTCGTCTGACGTGTTAACTGACGGCGCCCGCTGCGACAGGGGTGGGTCGTCTGACGTGTTGACTGACGGCGCCCGCTGCGACAGGGGTGGGTCGTCTGACGTGTTGACTGACGGCGCCCGCTGCGACAGGGGTGGGTCGTCTGACGTGTTATCTGACGGCGCCCGCTGCGACAGGGGTGGGTCGTCTGACGTGTTATCTGACGGCGCCCGCTGCGACAGGGGTGGGTCGTCTGACTTGTTAACTGACGGCGCCCGCTGCGACAGGGGTGGGTCGTCTGACGTGTTAACAGCGCGGCCTGGGCCCCCCGGGCGGAGACTATGACCCACGCCGTAGCCGGTGCGCACGCCTCCTCCCACCCCTGCTCGCTCAAAGTCTCAGATGAGTGCATGCGCTGCGATAAGTAATTGCCTGTCAAGGGTCAAGTGTCAGGTGTCAAGCGCCTGTCGCGTGGGCTGTGTGCTCAGGTGGGTGGAGGGAGCTGCTCTGCGGGGGTGTCACGATCACGGGTCTGGGCAGAGGCTATTGACAAAGTGGCGAATGAGACCAGCTGGCCAATGAGATCAGCGGAAGCGGCAGGTCCATTCGATGCCTACTGACGCTCTTCGAGAACATTCGCTGATGACAAACGACGTGGGGTGGTGATGATGCCCTTCTTCCTGTTCAGGTGCAGCAAGTATTTAGTTTTTGTGTTTGTTATCGCATGTCGCCATATTGCCATATCGCCGTATCGCCTTGTGTGACCACCACATCGACGAACATTGTGCCACCCTGTCCAGGCGTGGCGAAGTCGACCGACTCGCTGACAAACTCGCTGACCAACTCGATGGCTGACTCCTGACCAGTGACTGGCTGCTAACGCTCCGTCCGTTTCCGCAGGTCTGACGCCCACCGCCGATGCTCCGACCGACGCACCGTCTCCGGTGAGTGACACTGCCGGCTATGGCGGGGGCAGGGCGGGATTTTCCGATTCGACTGGCGGGCTCACAGTACAAAATCGTAACAGGGATGATAACCGAATATAGTACCGGTGGCTCGAGTTGGCTACAACGCTGGCCTGCAC
The DNA here is from genome assembly GCA_034440575.1 of Imbricaverruca yamaguchii. Taxonomy (NCBI): domain Eukaryota; kingdom Metazoa; phylum Arthropoda; class Thecostraca; family Neoverrucidae; genus Imbricaverruca; species Imbricaverruca yamaguchii. The sequence goes on from JAOTOL010001332.1 coordinate 227,814, forward strand.
TGGCCTCCTCCGTCTTGGAAAGGTAGGGCTCGAGTTGCTTCACGCGCTCGCATAGCTACCGGTTGGGGGATCGGTCGGCAACTGCCCTGGTGAAGCCGGAAACGAGGCAACGATTGGCGCGCGTCGCTGCGTTGTTGGCGCGGTAATCTCTCGAGAAAAAAATATGCTGTTGAACCGAAATTTAAGGATCGAATAGTGGAGCCCGGGTTCCCACAGCAAGTTCTGCTTAGCATAGGACCTTACTCGATATAACTGCCCCAGCAAGAAGACTGACTAGGCGCTTCTTTTATATAGAAACAGCATCAGAACAAAACTGTAGAAAAAGTACAGTTTTGCTTGTATCTTTGCTTTAAGTACTGATGGATGCAGGGGGTTCATTTATCATAAGCATAACAGTGCAGTGGCTTGAAGGGTGCACGTTGGCTTTAACCCGTTTTAGCCCGGCGGCCCATTTTTGGACGGTCATTTCAAACTGCTGTAGATATGACAATATCCAGTGGATAAAGACGAAACTTTATCAGGATGTCGGCAACAGTCCTGACATGTCCCCTACCCGTGTAAAAAGGTCCCAATCAACTTCTAAGGGGAAATTAATTAGAAGTAAATTTAGCGATTTTGGTCACACGTGACCCATGTGTACAAAATTGCATATTTCTTAACTTTTTAGGCATCGATGAAAACATGAATGCTGATGAACGAAAAGTAGACGTTAGTGGGATTACAGACATGTATGGGAAGTTGTTGTTCCTTTACATGGGTCCTACACAGTGGACGCCAAATTGGGGTCGACCAATTTTGGCCGCACGGACGCCCGCGTCAAATCCGGGCGGCGCGGCCGGTAGCGCGCCAAAAGTCGTGTGTGTCACACGTGTCGTTTCATCCGTGGTTGCGAAGAAACCATCATGCCTCGTGTTCAGTGCCTTACAGTCCAAGAAGCGGTGGAGCTGATAATGAACGATGACGAACTGTGTGATGCCGACCTGAAGCTTGTAAACATTCCTCCGGCCGTGGAGGACGACATGAGTGACGAGGATGAGGCTGATGATGACGGAACTGGTCCAGCCATCGTACACGATGTGCCTGGTACTGTGGAGGTGCACTTCCGCCGGGAAGAAGAGCAGGAAGACGAGCTGGCCGCTACAGTGAAAAAGAAGCGCAAGTTTGATAAATCTGCACCGGTGTGGAAGCCCGTGAACCCGGTGTACTGTGGATGGGGTGCGATGTCCGACACGGCTTCGAAAAATCGACAGGATCTAACGGATCAGCTCGGCTCGAAAAAGCCAGTTGAAATTTTCGAGCAAGTTTTCAGCGACATCATCCAGCATATCCGCACTGAGACGCTGAGATATGCCCAGGACGTCAAAAACGACCCCGAGTTCCAGCTACACGAGGACGAGCTGAAAGGCTTCCTGGGTGTGCTGTTGTACTCGGGCTACAGCCAGCTGCCCAGCGAGAGTATGTATTGGTCGGAAGCCGTGGACATGCAGCACACCATCATCCGCAACGCCATGCCTCGAAGCCGGTACATGAAGATAAAATCATATATTCATGTACAGGACAACTCCAAGCTGCCTGGGCCGCAATCTCAGCTCCAAGATCGTGCCTTCAAGGTGCGTCCGCTGCTGGACCTTCTGAACGAGTCGTTCCAGCAGTTCAACGTGTTTCAGGAGGATCTGGTGGTTGATGAGATGATGGTAAAGTACTGCGGCCATCACGGCCTCAAGCAGTACATGCGCGGAAAACCGATAAGGTTCGGATACAAGCTGTGGGCGCTGTGTAGCAGTGACGGCTTCTGTTACAAGTTTGACTTGTACTGTGGCAAGGAGAAGCGGCCGGAGCTGCAAGATCTACCCCTGGGAACGCGTGTCGTGCTGGACATGATCAGCCCAGTGACCGACACAGGCGCCCACAGACTGTTCTTCGACAACCTGTTCACGTCGCGGACGCTGCTGGCGACGCTGAAGGCTCGTGGTCTGCGCGCCACTGGTACGGCACGAGGTGACAGACTGGACAAGTGCGCGGTCACACCACTCAAGGCAATGAACAAGAAAAAGCGTGGTACTCACGAGCAGCACTTTGACTCGACAGACGAGGTGCTGCTGGTGAGGTGGAAGGACAACAAGGTGGTCAACATCATGACCAACTTTGACACTGTGGATTCGGCGACCTCTGCATACCGTTATGACAGGACGGAGAAGAAACGCAAGGAAGTTCCGCAGCCCAAACTGCTGAAAGCGTACAACCAAGGCATGGGCGGCGTGGACCTCCATGACTGGATGCTGGGCCAGTACCAGGTGTCCATCCGGGGCAAAAAGTGGTATTGGTGTCTCATCACCCGTGCTCTGGACATGGCCATGGTCAACAGCTGGCTGCTACACCGCGCCGCAGTGCCTCAGCAGCAGAAACTGACGCTGCTCCAGTTCCGCCGTGACATCGCCACCATCTATCTGATGACCGCTGCCAGGGTCAGCACCGGAGGTGGGGCAAAGGCGAGCTCTCCGAAGCGTACACGCGGAGTGTGGATCCCTGGCAGCCTCCGGTACGACGGCGTGGGACACCTGTCCACCAACCTAGGCTTCCGCCGACGCTGCCAGCTAGAGAAGTGCCAGCGGAGGTCCACCAAGAAGTGCGTGAAGTGTGATGTGCCTCTCTGCTTCGCCTGCTTCGTCGCCTACCACACGGCCTAGAGCACATACATGCCTTCCACCGGCATCCACCGCTACGCGGACCCGCGCTACCCGTCACCGCGCGGCCTGCCCGCCTGCCGCCCGCCACTGCGCGGCCGCCCGCCCGTCGCTGGCGCCCGTGCGGCCATTTTTGGTCGCATCTGTATCCAAAAAACTATCGAGTATTTTTTTTTAAATTTGTCAAATTTTCTTAGTTCCCTCATAACTAGGCTACATGCCAAAAAAAAAACTCAAAATTTGGACGGAAAATGGGTCCGGGATTTAATGGGTTAAATAGCAAGTCAGTGCGCAGAAGTATCATTCATTCCTTAAGTTGCGATGCTGGCATAATGCGCCGGGATTTTATAGCAACAAAGGAAGTCCATCTTTCCGTATATTCAATCTCGAGTGCACCTAAAGAAGCAATCATCAAAACCCCTCTTTCCATCACCAGCTGGGCATCTCACCAGTAGCCCACCACGCCCCCGACAGAGTGCGCATTGGGGTATACTAGCCTGCGAGTAGGTAGTGGTAGATATAACCGTCCTTGTTGGCAATAGCCGCGTATAGTCTCTGGTTCATGTGCAGCCGGCTGGCTGGGGTTTCGGCATCGACGACCATTCGGTCCGTGTAGAAGTTGCGTCGCCACGGAGCTCACTGCCTCGTGACGGAGCGCGGGGACGTGTCGCGTGCGTCGGGGAGCTGTGCAGCCATTGGGAGAAGGTGGAGTCCCTGGCCTTTCCGCGCTGCTGACGGCTGGTGGCTGGCGCGCCAGGCAGTTTCACCCGCCCACCGAGGTGACGCAGTGATACATTATTGGTGGAATACGGTGGAATACACCACTTTCTAAACACTGAATCAACATTCTTCACAAAGAAGCATCGACATCGTTCTTCTTGTGTGTTCATGAAGTCTTCATGCCTTTTTCTGACAGTATCTTGTTTGTAGCATGCTTACGCTCACCATGACTGATCATGATACAACAATATTGCAGCGCAATAGCTGAATAAGGCATGTCCTATGTGTAACAGAGTTGCTAGATACGTACTGTTTTAATCATATAATATTTAACTGTGGGTGTTGTGACCCCGTAAATCAGCCGACCTACCATGCCCGCCACATGTCACGCCCGTACATGTCCGTCCGGCGCCGGCGACGCCGTCACCGGCCCTCGTCGGAACCGAGTCAGCATTGCCGGGCCGACGCCCGACTCCAGCGACCTGTACCGGCCTTCCGGCCGTGTTTGAGCCAGGGCTGTGGCCAGAGCCGCGTGACGATGACGTGTCTCCTGGCGTGTGGCCAAGGGCGGTTGCCCTGAGAAGCTATATAGCCGCCGAGCGAGACGGATCGCGCTCTCTTCTCTTCTCTGTCTGGACCTCTGTCGCTCACTCTGTGTGGACGCCGCAGGGCGGCTGGCTGTGGCTAGCCGCCCCTGGCTGACTGCTGCAGGTATGTCTGGTACTAACTGTTTGTAAACGCTGTATAACTGTCGAGATGTAAGCTTGTGAGATGGGAGTTAGTATACTTGAAGATCGATCTATTTGGAAGTTGGAGATTGTGTGTGAACGTTATTAACAAGAGATTGAGATGGTGCCAGGCTGAGTTTATATGAAGACTTGGATGCAGAGATGTGTGAGATGGCTCAGAGCTCAGAGATGTGAGATCAGAGCTATGAAATTGGAAGCTGCGAGCTGGTGAAATAATTATACCGGGGTTATCGTAACGCTGAGGTCCATAGTCTATCACGTGCCTATAGAAGTTTACCTCAGACAAAGTGGGGAAATGTCTGAGCAAGCTCTGGGGAGCAAAACTTCACTACATATGGTCTGGTCTGTTGTACAATAGCAGTCACTGGCATAGTTATTTGTATTTTGTATCGTAAATGTACGCATACCAATATTGTGTGCCGCTTAAAAGAAATAATCACAATAGAGTACGGAAAAGGTACAAAAAGGTATGGTATTCGCTCAACACTGAGCATGAATGATTTATGCAGGATATAAAGTAACTTGAAGAAAGAAAAAAAAACATTATCTGCATGGGGTATTTCGACATCCTACTGTACTCGCCTCAACATCTCACACCTAGCGAAAAAAAGCATTGTTTAGCACTGAGGTGACGCCATCGCCGGTAGTCACCCAGATGCAGGGCCTGGACTGTGCACGGTGCGCACCACCATCCGGAGAGGCTTCACCAGCGACATTGTTTATTTCATGTCACGTGTTGATCACCGTGTGCGGGCAACGTCCCGCATCTGTTGATGCTAAGTTTGGCTATGTAATGCCTGGTGTATGACAGTTTTCCACCATCAACTTCCTAAAACTGTTGTAATCGCTCTAATGACCGTTGAGCTGTAATAGCCAGTAAGCAGTTGGCAGTTGCAAGGGTCTAATGTGTCACATGATACTGGGCAAAGCACATGGCAATTTGTATCATATGCAATACAAATTATCCCAAATTGTCCCAATTGTCTCATCCTGCAAAAGTAGTACGCTCACTGTATGGATGTCGTCGAGCCCCTCGCAATCCAGTTGTTTTCCTGCGGCCCGCCTGCACCCCACGTCAGGTAGCGCTAGTCACCCGTCCAGCTGCTGGTCAGCGGCCAGCGCCGCCGCGGTATGTCCCTGACTGGGAACCACACAGTCTGCCCCACCCCGAGCGCCCCGAAGCCCCAATAACCGGCGCGCGTGTGTCGGCCGTTGGTAATGCAGAGCGCGTAATTGTCCGTCCGCGCCCGCTGGCACGGCCGCGCTCGCAAAAAGCCCGCTGGCGGCGCCAGAGGTGCGGGTCGCCATCTGGCGATTGCCGTGAGCGGGCTGGTGATCAGTGTGAGTGGGGCGGCCGGGCTCACTGCGGCGTTACCCGGACGTCGCGGCACCGGTGGCCCGCTGACTCACTGACCCGCCGACCTCGGTTGACCCGAGGCGGCCGTGTCGAGTGGGGGTGGCGGCCGGAAGTGGAGGTGATTAGTGTTGGGAGCGAGAGCGTTGTCGGCTGTGTCGGCGCTGCTATCAACGTTACTGTGCTTGGCGCTGCATGACCAATGTAGTCGATGCGCCCTAAAGCCCTAATAACTAACTGAACGTGAATTATATTCAGCTCCTGTTCTCCAATTGCTGTGCTTGGTATAGGAAGTTCAGATATAGATTGCATTAAACCACGAGTGAAAACCGAAGACCTTCACGAGCGACCTGGTGCCTTCTCTTCTCTTCAGGCCCTTAAGAGGTCTGGATCCTTCGGGCTTGGGACCCTAATATAAATTATATATAAAAAATGAACTATTCCACAAACCTGGCTCGCACATAAGATGTTGGTGCAGACGAAAAAATATAATTGGGAAGCGTGCCTCATAGAACGCTGCCAATACTCTCCATTGGTACCGTCATGTCTCGTCTTTGGCGTTCGGGCTTACGAAGAACTTACGCGAACTCCTTGGGTTGTGCCATACATCAGAGCTTGTCACCAAACATCGTCTCCGTAGGCTAGATCTGAGGCGGGAAATTCTTAGCCGGAATATCGCTACTGATGAAGCGACATGGTGTGCGGTCGAAAATATGACGTAGATGGATTCCATGCAAATCCATGGAAACCAGGGTTTTGTTAATTATTGCACCCACTGTGAGAGCCTCGAAGCACTGCGTAGTCTACTGTATATTGCAATACAGTGTGCACATGCCGTCTAGAATGTGTACAATTGATGGATGCCAAAGAAGGTAGTTAGATGGTTATAGCCCAACCAACCGAACTGGGCAAGTGAGACAATTGTAAACATGACGAAAGTGTTGTTTTTTCGTTAGCGAGGGAGCGGTATGTTTCGATAGTTACATGGCGTCGTAATCATTGGGCACATCGACGCAATCCCTGCATCTTCCCTACTCGAGGAACGTCATCGGCTGGTTGAGCGTGAGTGAGAGGGCGCACTCGAGCGTCCTGAAGCATGTTGTTTTCAGTCGAGGGGGCGAGAGCACAAGCCTCTTGTGTCCACCGCTGTGGCCTGTCTGGTGTCCACCTGCCGCTGTCTGACCCGCCAGAAACTCATCGGTACGCCACCAGCCTTCGTCGCTTATCCGTGCAGCTCAACTGTGGCGTGTTTCCGGAACTTACGCCCACGGAGCTCCGGGACGCCGGGCTGTGTTCAGAAGCGGTGGGAACAGAAGCGCAACTATTGAACCCTGAGCACCATGTCGCCGTGTCGTGACGTTCGCCTGTTCATACGACCTGAAGAGGGCGTGCTGTCGGGTGTTTCGGGGATTGCCGGAGTTGCTTTCACACAGCGCGGCCCGAGTCCCAGGCTGGTGGTGGGTCACGTGTGGTTCAGAATTGAGGGCTATTTGAGTTTCTCTCACAAATATGATTTGGGGACGAGTAGTCTAGGGCTAAGTTGCCCTCCTCACAATCGAAAGGTTGTGGGTTCGAGTCTCACCTGTGTACTCTTCGCCCACGGCCAATCGACGTGAGAGATTGGCGACCCTAAATGACTCAACGATCGACGTGTCGTGAAACCAATAACCAACCAACATCACAAGTATGATTTGCTGTCATCCATACATGGAAGTAAAGACATTGTACTGGTTTGGACATAGTGGTGCGCTTAATACTCTCTACACTTCCAAGTAAACCTGGCTATAACCTAAAACACAGGTAGAAAGGATCACTGTTATGGGCGCAATATGATCAACGTGGTCGATGCACCATAAAGCCCAAATAACTAACGAGGAGTCCAAGGCTTCATTTGTTCAGGTTTAGCAGTGCAATGTTGCGAGCCGTCGCTCGGGAAGATTTGCAGTCTGATGTTTTGGCATTGCGCTGGCTTTCCGGATCCGTCGTACCGGTGGAGGGTGTGACAGCTGCTTTTCTCCAAAAGATATTGCATGGATGTCTCATATTCTCATATGCAAAGCAGTAAAATGGGCGAAGCCTGCTGCAGTCGGGGAATTTGGAAAACGGTGGGTGCCATAATGATTTGGACACGGTCAGGGGCACATCAGGAAATTGCGCACTCGGCCCAAGAACCACTGGCCCCTTTTGATCGAGATAGCAGGATGATTTACGTTATGAATGCAAAAATATACCTGTTGGGTCACTGGAGGTCGATGGGGCATCAGTATGCTGGCTTAATTGCTTTGCGAATTCAGCTTTAAATAGCATGAAAAATTGCGACGCTAAGATTCTTGTTTGTATGCTTCTGCCACTCCGACCTGTTTACGCAGAACGCTATCGATTATTGGTGTGTTTGGATCAATAGGGATTTGGCGGGTCCGTCCGTCGTTAACTCTGCTGTGTGCCCAATTTCGCCTCGCTTGCGTGGGCTCTTCTGTGGATAATATGAAAGTAAGCTTGCTTCCCAAGAAACTGGAGATGTATCGCACCCAGCTATCTTTGGGACAGCTTGCCGTCGAACCAGCTGTCTGCCGGTGCCGAAGTCGTGACAGGAATCGTGACGCTACGGCAAGAAGAGACGGAAGGGCATGGCACTGATGAGAAACGTGTTTATCACGAAGAAGTGACAAGCATAGGTCGCATCCAGACCACCGAGTCGGTGGGATGGATGGCGATTGTGTAGCGTTTGTGTCTGTGCAAGCACGTCGATTTGGACTGCATCGCCGCTAACTCAGTGTGATGTGTGGCCTACCCTGGTCTCGGTTGTTGTCGGTATGAGCCCTCGCCCGTGAACGGCACTTTGCCACCTTACTCAGTGTGGGCGTTGCTGTGCCCCCCCCCCTCTCTGAAGTGTCGGCACGGGAGGGCGTGGAAACCAGCAAAGACGAAACTACAGCTTGTGGCGTGTGATGAGCTATGGCGATGACGCTCGATTGTATCCTTATTTGCGCAAAAATCGATAGTTGTCGCGTTTAATCGGTATATGTGTTAGCATGGTGATAGGTACGCACTTCAGGCGTTCAGCATAATATTTCTCAGTACCTTGGGGTATTTCCGATCTGGAATGCGGTGTAACACCTCTGGTGATCACTGTGATATGTGTCAATGACCGATGACATTCCAACCCATTGGTCAAGTGGCCAGATGGAGCAGTGTTCATCTAGTTTTGAAAACTTCCGAAATAGAGCCTCTCAGCAGATTTTCCGATACTAAAGGGTACAATTTGGCGTACATTTCTGTTTCGTCGTCCAAATTACGCCAGTGACTGGAGAACCGGGCAGGGTCACCTGAAGTCGCGTCTGGTTGGGCGGGCGGCCGTGTAGCAGCACACGGCGCCTCGCCGTAGTCGCGACTAGGTACACCTTGGGACTAGCGGAGTTGCTTCAAGCCGCAGTGCAGGGCGCCAGTAGTTTATGGGTAAGGTGCACGTCCCCCAACTGAACGGCTGTGGGTTCGGGTCTCGCCTGTCGCTGCCCTTCGCCTGGGAGTAATCGGCTTGAGGGATTGGCGATTGGCCTCATGACCCGAAGCAGTCTGAAAGCCGTGAAGTCAACCAACCACCCAGCCAGTCAACCATCAACCTTCAATCCTCTTCACTGTCGATGATCCGTATCCGTGCCTCCCACTCGCATGTCGACTCTGTAGTCGACACTGTCTCGTGCCGTGCCGTGAGTTTTATGGTCCACGCAGATGCAAACGTGTTGTGATCGACCATGTCATATGAATGGCTGATTGAATCAATGCTATGAATTAATCATACGACATATGAGGGGTCTACGGTCGTCTGGCGCGCCTGCCTCGTGTCCGGCGGGCGCCGGGCTGATCGTGAACTTGGTTCCTCTTGGTTCCTCCATTGTTACCGGCGCGGGAGACGGCAGCAGCCAGTCGTGGTAGCGGTGGACTGGCGGTCGTGCTGAGCGGCTCCTGCCATTTTAGAGCGCTACTAGATTTGCCTGCTACGACTCCGGAGCGTGGCTACTTCCGACAAGTTATTGGTGTTCGCGTGACGGTTATGGTACCCAGCCAGCCTCAAGCGGCGAGTTTGTGTGAAGACATCGACTTTATTAAGCGAAAGTGCGCACGCGTTGCGGCTCGCTGTACGGAAGCTATGGCCTCGCAACTACAAGGTATTGGCGATAAAGAAGAGGGATTCGTGATAAAGGATGGGTATTGGCAATGTAGCGTTTACATCCACCAACTTATGCTTGTTCGTGCAGGACGGATCATGGTGCGACTTAACATATCCCAGCGCGTATTGTGACATGCGGCATGCCTCGAACATTTCAGCATACTCCGTCACATTTAGGGGCACCTGGGGCATGCGCCCCTCTCCCCTCCCCATGGGAAGGCGGTGCCTCTGATCGGGAGCAGACGCCCTCCGGGAAGATTTGGGTGCAACCCTCCGCCCCTCGGTCGGCGGGTTTTCAGCCAAATGTGTCCCAGTATGTTCCAGTGCACCCCACGTCCTCTCCCTCCCTAGCAACGAATGTTTGAACTGAGGGCTCCCTCCAGATGAACCCCAATCGATTTTCCAGGATTCGCTTCTGGTCACACCCACGAGAATGCGAGTAAACACACCAAACCCCTGGCTGTACTGTGCTCCCCCGGGGTCGTGGCGTGAGCGCTGGCTGACCTTTTGGCGTTTTGACCTTTTTGCCTTTGGCGGTCTGCCTTGACCTGACCCGGCTCGTGGACCATGTTGCAGGCACCGGTGGGTGAGGCGACTCCGGCGGACGCGGCGCCGGCCATGTTCAACCCAGCTCAGGTCAGTGACCCGCCCGCGAGGCACAGGCGGCCGTTGACGCACCTGGCAGTCGGTGCGGTCGGTGTATGGTCGACGGCGCGTGGGTTCGAGACCTGCCAGGTGCTCCGGTTTTCACTGAGTGGTGTGCGTGGAAGGAAGCTGGGGATGGATGGCCTGCCTAATTCGGGAGTGAATATCGTGCGGGCACCCGAGCAGTTGCAGCCTGGTCTGTTCGTGTCGTTCCTTAAACGGTGAGGCTCGTGTTTCTATTGGCATCGTACAGGTGCACTTGCTTGTTTGTCTCCGTTGACTTTTGTTCTAACGTGGCCAGCTAATTAATATTGAAATGAATTAACTAAATATTGATTCATGAATATTTAGTGAATAATCAGTAGTTCTAAGTCTGGCTGTCCGGATAATCGTCCAATTAAGAATGTCACCAACTAAAAATCTCACTAGAGGCCAATCTGGTTCCTTTGAAGTGAAGCCTTCAGCACGTGTGGTCGGGGGCTCCGCGCTGAGGTGTCTTTTGGGTGTTGAAAGCTGGACTATAGAGATATTAGACCCGTTCCCATGATGCTAGCAAATCCGGATTTCCTTGCCAATCCGGATCTCCGATGTCATGGAAACGCCTTCGTCAGCTAACTGGATCGGATTTCCTAATCCAGCTTAGAAAAGTTTCCTGATGAAATCCGGATTTCCATGAGTTGGAAGCATATGATAGTATTCACTTCGCGTCCTTTTCCTACTTTCCCTGTCGTGGGCGTTGTTTTTGGAAGGTTTTTGGTGAAGGATGACCGGGTTTATAGTATTATATAATATAATATATAATAGAATATATGTGATATAATAAAATATAATATAATAAATTCGCAAATAGCAGCAAGCTCTCTTCGAGTCTCTCATGCAACAACACAGCCTACGTCGATGTGGCATTTTGGGTATTGAAGCGAAATGTCGCACGTGCGCCGCAACTGTCAGCAAATCCGGGATTTCTCACCAAATCCGTTTTCGAAAATACTACATGTAATCCTGATTTCCTCGCGAATGGTCATGGAAACCAGCTTGTAACCCGGATTCGATTCATTGTGGAAATCCAACCTAAATTCAAACCTGCCATGGAAACAAGGCTATTAGGTAGGTATTAGGTGTCCCGTTAAAAAGGTGAGGCTATAAAAGCCATTAACATGTGCCCTTCCATAAAGCTTAATTTCGTGACAGCTGTTGCAGTAGCTGAAAAGTTCGAAAGCCCTGTCTTTCAATAAGGAACGATTTTTGTAGGTTTTTGTGGAACCATATATAATCGTAGCGAGTAAAATATAAAAGATACGTTTTGGCCTTAATGTTTGGAACTTTTGGTGCCAACAAAGTCATGATGGATGGCAATGTCCACACTTTCTGTTAATTGTATGCTTAGTTAAGAAATTCTGTCGTTGCTTAGTAACCAAGAGCGACAGTTGTGCAATGTCAAGGCCTTTGGTGATATCACAGTTGTTGAGTGGTGAGGATGTATCAATAGCCACGGTTTGAAGTTCTGAGATAAATCAAATCGCACCATGTTGGGAGATTGGGATTCCTAGCTTTTCACTCTGGAATCAGCTGTTGCCATATCTCACGAATTAGCGGTGGCTTTGGCCACCCCCAGGTGTGGAGTATGCCTTAGCTCCCTGATGCACCGCCCCACTTTATAGTGTTGTGGCACACTCTCGTGGCAATTGAGGTGTTGTTTGGTAATACCTGCATTGACTGTGAAAATAATTCCGGTGTTTGTTCCGTCCATCTATATCTATCTGTTGTGTCGCGGTTGCACGTTTCTCACCTTGCGAAGCACCTGCGCGGGCCGGTTCGATGTCGGGTGGAGTTTGGTGAGATCAGAGGTCAAACGGTCGTCGCCCGGAGGTGATAGTGTCACTGCTGAGCCGAAGTTTGGAGATTTTCAATGTCCGGCGCCTTTGATTGTCGCGTGAGTGTCGCGCCGCAGGCAAGTCAGTTGAGAGGCGGGACAGGACGCAGCAGTGGCGACCTACCGACGGCCGAGGCTCCCGTCCCGAGGGAAGAGCCGCGCTTCACTAGTTGACTGTCCAGGGAGACGGCCGGATCCGGACATGGAGGTCCGCGGGCTCGTCCAGGATGTTATTTCCCCGGGCGGCGCCGTTGGTCGAGAGAAAATGTCGAGTGGTCGAGAGAGAGAATGCCTCTGGCCTTCGCAGGGGTCACCGGTGATACGGTCAAAGAGGCGCCGAGGTCGTAATATGGCGCCGTTCTCTTCGGTTGGGGCCTATCGTGTCCGGTGTCCCTCTCGCCTACAATCCGCCAGTATCGTGAGGAGATTGGAAGTCGAGACCGAATGTCTCACTGTCTGTCTCTATCTCTTCAGTCTCTGCACCTTGCCTCTGTTTCCCTTGGGATTATTTCAGCTCTTATCTCTGTCCCTGTCTCCCTCTTTCTCTCAAAAGCGTGTGCAGTATGCTCGACTGCACACGCCCCTCGACACCTCTCCAAAATGAAATCCCCGCCGCCGTGAGTATTCCTGGATCTGTCCTTCTCTCCGTGTCGCACGAGCGACGCTGGAAATCGGCATGTCAAACCAAGCTATTTCCCATCCCTTACGGTCAAGTTCAGATTCGACGTGAGGTCATTCATTACAATCGGGCTAATGGGCGCTCGTCACCGAGCGATACCGTATTATCCAGCTAGCGAAGGATGTGTCAAAGTTGACGTGTTCGCTGTTTCTGCTGGCCCGCCAGCGGCAAACGCGGACCTTGACCCTCGGTCAGGGTCATGGGCCCGGATGTGTCGGCGTCGCGGCGGTCGGATAGCCAGGCGGCTAGAGCGGGTAGCCGAAGGAGTATCACCCCTTTATTCTAGGCACGCTGGGAAAGCGGGAACTTGTGGCCTCACACGGCGCTTCGACGCGAAACTCCATAAGTCGTAACCTGTAATCTACCTTAATTACGTACCGTAATGTTTTCATGAGGGTTTAGTAAAAAAAAAAAACTATCAAAATATCGGAAATGCGTTATTTCATTGCGTTAAATGCGTATTTCAATGCGTTATTAGAAAATTACTCGTAGTCTCAGGGCGGTCGCAACATGATGATCATGTTTTGGTGCGCACATGAATCTAAATAACTAGCCGTAAAAGTAGTCTCGGGATATGTTAAATATCCGATGCTCATGCGTCCGTTTTTTATAGCTCAGACGAATGAATTGGTGAAGTTTCGTTGTGCATTTAGTCGTCGCTGATGCAAACCCTGAGCACCAACTACAAAGTAATCCGACTGAAATCGAGTGTTTGGGGAAGTTTGTCTTTGCTGTGTTATGTTATTTATTTCGGCATGTTTGCGTTATATATTGTAATATGTTCTAATCTGTAGGAATAGTGATATATTTTCAGTAGTAATTTTTCAAGTTGTATTTGATGCGCGAGCTTTGTATCATCGCAGCTGTATTCAGTCCCTATTTTCACCATTGCATTCGGCCAAGTTATGCATAAACAGACATTTGTGTGTATAATAGTGCTGCACATCCTGAAACTACGGTAAATCTTCTACTAGAATTCCTTTTTCGGAAATGTTCTTCATACCGGAGTACCGTTGTAATGACGACCATGCATGGAGGGTCGTCATTGTGCCAATGACCTATTGAGTCATTGTGCCGAAGCACGTTGTTAAGCGGCACGTTCTCTCCCCCCGAGTGGGGAGGAAACGAATTGGTAATCAGAGGGAGCTCTGATTGCCCAAGATGAATTGACACGAAGAAGCGTCCGAAGATCGCTCGCGCTCATTATTTCATGCGCTGTCATTCGGAGTCCTCTCCTTAGTCATTGTTCGTGCGATCAAGTTTTTTATTTATATTTTGACGTATTTATTTATTTTGTGTCGTGCGTGGCCGAACATTTGGAAGAAAGCTTTGTACACGTATTGTCACCGAGGCGGTGCTTGTCTCAGTATTGGCGTGTATGTAACGATAATTGTACCTGAGACGTGTGGATCCGAACTTACAAGTGACATTTCTCCAACCCCACCTGCATTCCCCTCCTCTTCCTTCTCTTTCGTCACTGGTAGGTCATGTATATTTGGGAAATACGCTGTGACTATGTTTCGTTCCGTGGGCTCTGAGGGATGTGTCTGTGTACCACTCCTGAAAGGATTAACCGGTGCACAAATTAAGTGTCCCCAGAAAATAGTCGATCCAACAAGCCCCCTCCATTTTCGTGACATTTTTAGTGCGCATGGTTGGTTATCCCGTTCACCGTAAGCGAGGTTCATGCACCACCGCTTTCGCGGAAATTCAGTAATAATGGCGCGCGAACAATCGAATAGGCCATCCGCTCTAACCAAGAATGGGCCGAAGTGGTGCGCGCGCCATTTCTGGTCGGCGTGGTGTGTTGTGTGTTGGATGGCCATCGTGTCTGTGTTACGTCTCATCGTGACGTGTCTGGTCGGGTCGGGTCGGGTCGGGTCGTGCTGGGTCGGGTCGGGTCGTGTCGTGTCGTGTCGTGTCGTATCGGTGTTCAGTTTGATGGTGACACTGCAATGCCCTTAACGTCCTTGAAATCCGACTCAGTCGTCGTGCGGTGTATGTAGAAGCTCGGAGTGGTTCCAGAAGATGGAAATATAATGGCAGATAGGCAACAACAGAATGGCCCTGAGGTGCCTCCACCCCCAATGACTGATTAATGACAGCATTAGCTGTGTGAGCACAGAATGTAGAAGGCAAAGAGACTACTCCAAAATGATCTGTCTAAATGATAACCCTTTGGTCGAAGCACCCTTAAACTCAAATCAAAGTGATCGGTGTCTTTTCTAGGTGTGAGACCGTCGCACGCCACCGTGTGTGTGTGTGTTTGTGTGCGAGCGCGTTGCGTTTGCGTATTGCAGCGAAGCTCCGTGTTGCAGATGGGCGTCAGGCCGGCGTCGGCGACCACGACGGCGACGACGGCGCCCCGTGGCCGACTGGGTCGCTACGGTCGCCGGTAAGCCGGCACCGACAGGCCGTCCTGCCGTCCTGCAGTCCGGCTGCCTCTCGAGCTCGGCCGCCGGCCTCCGGCGGTCGCCGCGTCGGCAATGGTGATCTGCATGTGTCTGTTGTCGGACCGCGTGCGTTCGCGGAGCCGGCGGCAGGCGGCGCTGTCGCGGCCCGCGGTGTACGAGGTGGAGACGGTCCGCGCGACCGGTGTTGGTTGTGAAGTGTGTGAAGTTTATCGGTTATTTATGTTGCGAATCTTTCTGGTGTGTGTGCGGCGCGACTGTGGCTCGGAGACGCGGACCGAAGCCGGAGATGCGGCGGCGACGTCCGGTCTGTCCGGCGCTCGGACGCTCGCCGCCTGCACCGCTCCGGACGGACTGTGCCGCAGTGCAGCGCTGCGGCCGCCATCTTGAATCTGTTGGCAGATTGACGTTCGCGCCACTATAGACGCCGCCATATTGACGAGACCAGTTGGTGTCGGTTGCGGCGGCGGTGGGCCCATCGTGTGCGTTGTATAACCAAGTTATCGGAGCGCACGACTGCCTCCGACAGTTAAAGGGCTCGTTAGTCAGCTGACGTGCGTTGGTGGTGAGGCGATCGCCACCATAAGTTGGTCAGCTGGCTCATCTATTGTGGCTGTGCCGCAGCAGGTGGTCGTTCGGACCGGCTGCACGTTGGTCAGCTGATGCCGAGTAATGACGGCCGCCATGTTGCGCACGGCGGCCGATGACAGGAATCCTTGGCCGACATGTTTCGTCGGCCAGAGTGACGGTGAGAATACGCCGGGACTTACCGGGCCGGGTATCCAGTGGGCTCGCGTAGCTTAGTCGCCTGGGTTGTGGTTTCTTGGTTACATGCAGTTACCTACGACTTATATCCTGATACATATGGCTACAATAAAGGGGAAAACATGTTTGTCGAGTTTGCCGACCGCGTAACAGAAGCTGCCGGGAATTCAGTCTGAAGACGTCGACCAAAAGGAGTGTTCTCGGCGCGCGGTTGCCGACGAACTCGAGCATGCAGTCGAATGGAGTTATTTTTTGGTCGGAAGTGGCTTTTTATGGTGTATCCATTCGCACGAACGCACTTGGCAGAAGGGTTGTTATTGTGCTGTACCAGTTGCAGGCGGCGACTCCAGATCCGGATGAATCTGCTGCTGCACACTGCAAATCATTCCCCGCTGAAAACAGTCTCAATTGTTTGAGATTGCCTTTCAATTCGCTGGATTTATCATGCACCTGCCCCAAAATGCTACTCTCCACCAGACAATTGTTTAGTGTTGCAAATACAAGCAGTATGCACGTATATGAAAGGACCAGTTGAAGTATTACTTTACCCCACAAAGTCGCTCTTTCCAAAGTTGCGAATGCATTTCCGATCGCTGGTGTGCGTATTTTTGCGGTTAGGATGCCGTAGCCCAATACAAACTAGTAGGCATCGCGATTCGATAACTTAGGATTGTGGGATAAAAATTGGAAAACCTATACAATGTGATGGTTTGTTCCATATTAGCGTGACGTACGGTGATTCACATTACATGGTGGCTTCGCTCACCTCATTTGCCAAACTACTTGTGCTTGTGTTTCATCGTACTTGTTTGTGCTTTCTGTTGCTTCACTATCTGTCTCGCCGTAATGGCACGTACGCCGCGTCGGAGATCATGACCTGCGCGGCCAGAAATG
Organism: Imbricaverruca yamaguchii; assembly: GCA_034440575.1. Classification (NCBI taxonomy): domain Eukaryota; kingdom Metazoa; phylum Arthropoda; class Thecostraca; family Neoverrucidae; genus Imbricaverruca; species Imbricaverruca yamaguchii. The sequence continues at coordinate 244,756 of JAOTOL010001332.1, forward strand.
AAACCACGGCGCGATGGCTTCTAAGCATATTTTTACTTTAGCGTGGGCCTGCGGAGATAAGCTGTGGTCTTCACCAACTGATGGCTGATCAGATTGCGTAGTGACCAACGCAGGTTGTGGCGCACCTCGCCGGAAATAGCCGCTTAATTTTGATCTGTAGGTTGTGTCTTACCGATAGAAACCAGGCGCTTTGCGCGTGTCATTGTGGGTACAATTTCCTCAAGTGTATTCGTCAAGTGTCACGACGCAATTTCGTAACTTTTCGCTGTTCTGCTTCCGACCGGTTGGTTAGCGATTTGCTGTCGTATGTTGCACTAGGCACTAGTCTAAAGAACGCTATGCTAGCCTTAAGTTTGGCATTTGTTTTCGGGAAGTTTGTAAGCCCTTATACGGATGTTGTCTTGTGCGACGCTCGCACTTGTTGGTACTTTTGAGAATGGCGGGAGGCGGCGGAACGGGAGTGGAAGCAAGTCCTTTGGGTGCCGATACTCAGACTCAATTTGTCCTGAATGAACTTGAAATGTCCACCGCAGGCGGCGGAGTTTCGGAACCCAGGAGGCACGGGAGGGGAGGGGGCAGCACGACGTCCGGACAGGAGGATGAGAGATTTTTAAGCACATCCCGTCATGCAACGTCGTATAAACGCAATGCTAAATTTCACCAGATGTGGGGAGACGCGCCTCCCAGTCCCGGTGGCAAGCTCAGGAAAGCAACCCCCTCAATGGCGATCTTCTACATGGGATTGCTTAAAACATTCATAGCTACCAAGCTGATGTAGCTCCCTATATTTTCACATGGTGCATGAGGGGAACAACTTTAAAGGCCCTCAAACGTTCAGCTGCTGTAGTCCTTTGAAGCCTACGCTGAGCTGTCCAGCTGTAAGCTAGCAACCTCCTGCAGTTTGTGTAGCGGGTCTCCAGCTGCTAGCTGAATGGATCCCTGCTGTTCTAAGCTAAGACCACCTCCCCCGCCGTCCTCTCCTCAAAATCTCCAGTGTCCGCATTTTTGGGATGGTGGCGCTTCCTTTCCGATTCCCCCTTGGCTCGTGGTCTTCCGTGACGCCCCGAAGCCGGTCCTTAAACGAACATGATTGAAATATAGGGGTAATACACGTCGCTTCAAACGTAGCTTTAACGCACTAGTACCACAAGTCATAATTATGCAAGCGTGTTAAAAAAAAACAATTGCTGTGCTTTTCCGAAATACTTTCTCTCTGAGAAATGAAGGTGCACTTTGAGCCCACCCATTTGTAGAACCATCAGTACCCCATAACCCATAGGTTTAGCATGCGCATTTGTCAGAGGTAAGAAGTGTAGATTGAGCACAGAATATATTACATCAAAGCACTTCAAAGTAAAACAAAAACTTAAGTTCCTTATTTGTCAAAGCCTGGTACCTGAGATCCTAGGAACTACATTAGGTACTCGACACGCCGCTAAACCTCAAATCATCAACTACCTTAAAAGAAAACTATGGCTGCAGTTCGTACCCATTGCTGATAATCGGCGGATTATGCGTTAAAAACTGACGTTTCAATAATGAATGGGCAAAATGCTTCCTAAAGCGTGCTCCACATTAGCAAAGTTGAAATATAGCTCTCGATATCATACCCGTGTTTCGCGGCACGCCTTCGTGCGTGTGTATAGTACGCGAGCAATAACACACGCAGTGAGTCGCGCAGTAACGCGCGCAGTGATTCGCGCAAAACGTCTGGTGTGCGTCGACAAAACACCCCGCGCGGCCAAACCTTCATCCGGAGTTGCAGGTGGCCAATCCCCGTGCGATGCTCCTTGTGATACTCCCGTTGCGGAATGGCTCGACCCCGATCGAGGCTGCTGCCTGATTGAGCCCATCCGTCATACGGCACCGAGCTCTTCTGCAGGTCGTGCTCAGCTGCCCACCTCATTGTCCTATGTAGGATTTCCTCGGAGCTATGCTGCAGCTCGAGCTGCCGCACAAGAGCCATGATTGTGAAAGGCTTCTCCACGTACTGCTTGATGCGTAAGCATACTCGTTGAGAGAGCTTTCGCAAATGTCTGCCCCCAGAGCTTTCGCAATAACTGCCACCAGAGTTTCCGTACAAATAGCTGTCGTCAGTGCTTGCGCCATAATTGTGGCGCAATGCGCACAAATGACTGGCATTAGAGCTTGCGCAAATAACTGGCAACAGAGTTTGTGCGAATAGTTGGCATCAGAGCTTGCGCAAATAACTGGCATCACAGCTTGCGCAAATAACTGGCATCAGAGCTTGCACGAATAACTGGTACCAGAGCTTGCGCAAGTAATTGGCATCAGAACGTGCTCGAAGAGTGCTCAATGCTGGCTAGATACCGCTATTGCATGCTGGCTAGATACCGCTATTGGCGGCATACCGCTGGCTGGATACCGCTGTTGGCGGCATACCGCTGGCTGGATACCGCTGTTGGCGGCATACCGCTGGCTGGATACCGCTGTTGGCGGTATACCGCTGGCTGGATACCGCTGTTGGCGGCATACCGCTGGCTGGATGCTCATGTTGGCGGTATACCGCTGGCTGGATGCCCCTGTTGGTGGCATACCGATGGCTGGATACCGCTGTTGGCGGTATACCGCTGACTGAATACCGTTGGCTGGATACCGCTGTTGGCGGTGTATTCAGTGTCAGGTGCATGGTCCGAGGGTGTTCTGCTTGGACGACGGAGGGGGTGGGGGTCTGCTACTATCAGGGCTTATGTAGCTTGCTCTGGCCTGGCCTGTCGTATCAACTGCTCTATATTGATTTTCCAGCTTATTACTGCTGATGATAACGGCGACGTCCGACCCGCGCTCGCTAGCTGCGCCACCTGGCACTGGCGCAGCCAGGACTTCCTTAAGGGGTGGTGTGGTGCTGGGAGGGGTGAGATGAAAAGGAATTGTCATGAAACAGAGCAGGCTTTCGGCGCGCTGAATTTTTTGGGGGTTTTGAGTGGTGATAGTCACAAAATGTCTTCCTTCGTCTGGCGCATTTTGTTCCAAAGGGGAGGTGGTGTGACCCGGGCCCTCCCCTTTGCTGCGCCTCTGCGATGCAGCAAGCAATCGTCGCGCCTCAGTTAGACGCAGATTCGGTCATTGCCATCCGGGGGGTGGGGTGCACGCGTCTGAAGGGGTGCCTCCGCTTAAAAGTACGTTGATCACCGGAAGGGTCAGCTTGAACATACTGAAGGGAAGACTTCTCTTTAAAAAAAAATCCTCACCTATTCCTCTGAGAGGGACGCCATCGGCTTAAAGTACGTTGAGCGTGAAAGGGTGCATTCCAGCCTCATGGGATGGGCGTGATTTTTCAACATTTACGGGAAGCCGGGGTAGGCCTGACCTGTTAAGACCTTTCTGGTTTTCTAGAACACTACACAGGATATAACAGCTGTTCATATATCCATGCGTGCCTTATACTTTCTTGGTTTGTTTTCCTGCAACAACGAATTAGTGGGAAGAACATGATATATCACTTTATGTAAGACATGGTGTTTGACGGGGTAGGCCCATCCACGGGATAGTGTCGCCAATGCACTTAACGAAGTTAATCGTACCACTTAAAGACAATCATCCTTCCTAGGGCACTCATTTGATGCCACCGAAGTCTTGGACGAGTCCGTTTCCCGGTTGCGAGTACTCTTACATAAAATATGGCAGATTTAGTGGCATGAAACACTGGATGGCTCATGAAATTCGTAGAGGTACCATTTAACTTTGAGAGTAAGTGTAGAATGCCATTATATTTAGTTGCTACTGATGCCTGCAATGTAACAATTGTATAATGGTAATGCATTATCTCTCGCCGGACCTGGGTGTCTTCTGAGACCCACCTCCTTAGGCTTGTTCTGTATGGGTACCGAATGAGTAGACTCGTAGACACGAAACATTCGGGGACGCCTTCATAAGTACCATGTGTCAAAGTACCAAGAGTCATAAGTTCTAAAATGTGCCAGATTTGGTTTCGTAAATTCCAAAAGTTTCCAGATAACATCCAAAATGCCAGAGTCAGGGTTGATTCATAAGTACCTAAAGTCACAAATACCCGGTTTCATAAGTTCAAAAAATGGTTTTGCATTCAACCGCTAGATGACACCGTAAACGCTCAGCGGCATCAGAACTTACATGCGTGCCGACAGACGGCGGCACATGTACGGCTACAACTTGCTTCAAAATGGTTGCCATTTGTTGTGAGCTAATAAATCACCACAATTCCTGTTGATTTTTTGCAATAAAGGAAAAACCGTTGGTAATCTTGAACGTGTGAAAGCGTTCCTGCAGTTGGATCACGATGAAGTTCTTGCAGAGTTGGTACTCAGCCCTTGGATGAGGTTCTGCTACAGACAAGTGAGTACAGTGAGTACGTATTTGTGGCAATAACTAACCAGCTTAAATAGGTATAGCTTAGTTCCTAAATTCATGTAGGTAGGTAGGTTGAGACCTATATCAAACCGGAGTGCAAATCTATCCCAGACCTGGCCGATATTTCACAGGGCCAAAAAGAGGTAGATACCCACATTGGTCAGGGAAAAGGTGGGTGTTTGAACACGTTCTTTTTGCCGAACACCTACCTTTGGACATTTCCCACATTATGTTCAGTGCATAAATAACGAAAAGATGGTGGTATTCATAAATTATGGACCTTTCACTACCAAAATATGAAGCCCTGATCACATTGCTCTTACTATTCTTTGCACACGAGGCTAGCAAAGTTCACAGGCACCATTTTAGGATTTCAGGAGCATGAAAATGGCATAACATAACCATATGCTCATAATAAAACTAGTAGATAGATCCAACTTTGCACAGTATATATTTCGGCTATAGACCTTCCTCAACAGCAAACATGTTACAAAATCCACAAAAAACACAGCCCAAGTGCACATTGTGCCGTCGAATAGTGAATCGCCTTCATTTTACATACCACAATATTTACCTGCTCATAAAAACATATATTAACATAACCTAACTCAAGGTGTATGATCCATTTGTGTATGCATGTGTCAACTTGAGACCCATGTGTGTTTGTGTGTGTGTGTGTGTGTGTGTGTGTGTGTGTGTGTGTGTGCGCGTGCGTGCGTGCGTGCGTGCGTGTGTGTGTGTGGGTGTGTGTGCGTGCGTGCGTGCGTGCGTGCGTGCGTGTGTGTGTGTGTGGTGTGTGTGTGTGTGCGTGCGTGCGTGCGTGCGTGCGTGCGTGTGTGTCTGTGTGTTTGTGTGTCTGTCTGTGTGTGTGTGCGTGCGTGCGTGCGTGCGTGCGTGCGTGCGTGCGTGTGTGTGTGTGTGTGTGTGTGTGTGTGTGTGTGTGTGTGTGTGTGTGTGTGTGTGTGTGTGTGTGTGTGTGTAGGTGTGGTTACGTATATGTGCTTGCCTTGGGTGGTGTAAGGAACTGTTTTTATCAGGACCCAGGATGCCATCATTGTGTTCAATGAAGGCTTTTTGTTCCTAATCTCTATTGATTAGGAGCATGCATACATACATACATACATATATACGGTGTGAATGTGAACCTATTCCTTTGTTTTATTATGAGCATGAAGTTGTTTTATGCCTTTTTATCACTCATTATCATGCTCAATGCTACATTGCACCTAATCTTCCATGAGCAGCTGGCTTAAGGAAATCATAAGGAAGTGGTTTTCAATTTTTTTCAATTGCACCAGCATTTTTAGTGACTGATAATAACTTGTACCACAACAGCTACAGTGAGGTAATCTTACACAACAGCATTTTGGTGTTCAGAATATGACGCACCACAACAAAAAGTATTATCTCTTTTGAAGTTGCTCTTTGCAAGTGGCTAGATGACGTTCATCGAAAGGAGCTGTTTGAATATGGATAGATTATTCATTTTTGTGTTCAGTAAACATAGTGCAATTACTTGTTCAGCCATGGGTGTCTATCTTTGAAAAACATTGGGGGGGGGGGGCGAAGTGCCAACGCACTAGACCCCCCCAAAAAAACTCATCGAATTTCGCCCACTATATTTTCAGATCTCAGAAATTATGAGTTTTTATTCCACAATGTGTATGTTTATGTTATTCAGCATCCTCACCAACGGTGAAAATCGTCCCATAACTGATCAAGTCACAATTAACAAAGTAGCGCACGGTACATGTCAGCATAACAGCTCTGAGTAATATCATGCGACCGCAGTGTCATACAGTGGGCTCGGAACTATCGTCATCGTCATCGTCACCGTCACCGTCACCGTCACCGTCACCGTCACCGTCACCGTCACCGTCGCCCTCCTCCCCTCACTCCACACACTAACAAGCACACACCGGCTTGTGATCTGGCATACAATACCAGTGTATAACATAGTTATTATTCTCTCTATCCAGTATATAGCTCTTAAATTATGCATATCAAAACAAATGATAAATGTACAGTCATGAGTAATTAAACCATTAGCTCAAGTTTGAGTCTGAGACATCAAAACATTTTAAATGGCACTAATATCAGCGTGATTTTCAGGGGTTCCCGGCCGTACCGTTTGTGGCCCAGTTATGATTTTCCTGAACCCGGGCGAGAATTATTGCTATCCCAGGCTCAGCGTGATTTTCAGGGGGTCCCGGCCCAGTTGTGATTTTTTGGAACTCGGCACGACTTTTCTGGGGGCCACAGCGTGATTTTCAGGGGCCCAGATTGAAGCTTTTGTGGCCCCAACGTTACTATCAGAGGCCCTGCGCGACTTTTGGGGACACCCAATGTGATTTTTCTGAGACCAAACGGGATTTTTAGGGAGCATGTCACAATATATTTCCTGTGCTCGGCGGATTATTTGTGGCTCCACAACCTATCAGGAGGGTGGGGGCAACTGCCCACAATTCTCTCCCCCATTCGGTATGCAAGTGTGCAATGCAATACTGCAATATAAGAATCCAGGAGTAGTTCATCTGGTTGATCACTCACACTCCCAAGTTCTCCAGACAGTTGGAGGAAAGTCAAACATCTGCTACATGGATCGGCAAGGATGGATGATAAGGCAACAAGGATACAATGTAATTCAGATCACGGTAGTTATGCTGCAATGCATGCCTTCTGCCACAGGCTACTTTGGAGATGGATGCGTTCCTGAAGTTTTGTCAGGGTTGGAGTTGGAGGTCGATGGAGCAGTACTGTGAAGGACATAACATATGGTTCAAAGGACTTCTCCATTCAAAGGAATACACTTCCTTCATCCGCTTCAAACATGATTCAAGAAAGCACTGTCATCGATTCTAAATATTAAAAAAGAGTGACCAACCTGTTGTTTTTAATGTTATTGAAGTGATTTGTTGTCTTGTTAGTGAACTGGCCACTTATATGGTGATATATAAGTACTTTAACTTCGCCTGCTTCTATTATGAAAACTTGTCATTTTCCAATGATGTGAATATTAGATTCATTCAAATTACATCAGAAATCGTCAGAATAACTTATTATCTACAAACCGGTGTATGGATGTCGATGAATTTATCATGTTTCTTGGCACAAATGATCTAGATCTAACTTGCAAATTGGCAACTCAGTAAATGTTGTCAGCCCAGGAATCTATTCCTGAAAATATAGCACTTTCAATAAGTTATTGTTCTGTGTGAAGCAAAAAGTGCAACGCTCTCATCATGTGCACCATGTAGCACAAAAAGAGGGATTGTTGCCGTCTAAGGTAACCAAAAAAACAAGTTGTACACCCATTTTACCTCCATGAATCATTGAAAGGTTTCGGCGAGTTATATTAGCCTAGACTTTTGTTGTTTTTTTTCTGTTTTTTTCCCCTGAAAAAAATTGTTGTTTTTTGTTTATTCGAAAACAGTTCAAGCTAGATTGGGCTAGGAAACTTTTTACTTTGAAAATGTATTGTGAACAAACAAAAAATGTTAGAAAATTGTTCAGCAGAAAGTAATTTTATTTCATGCATGGAAGGCTGGCCAGGTGAAGTAAGTTTATGTTACGTCTTCTTTTTCTTTACTTTGGACATTATTTTTCATCTTATATTATTCAAATCCAAGCCTATTTTTGGGAGTCATGTTGCCTCCCTATTGAAAAGTATGCATGTGCAAAGGAAGTGAGTGGTTACATCGTTTTCAACACGTTAATTAAATATTACCGGAAACCGAAAAAGAAATAAAGAGCTAGGCATTATTGCAGGTTAATGTAACCACCAGACCAGTTCTACACGCATTTTACCTCCATGGAGCATACAAAGGAGTGAGGGTTGGTTAAGTCAGGTCAGGTTAGGCTCTGTTGTGAGAAAAAAAAGGAAATATTTTTACAGCATGATAATTTTATTTTAAAATAGCACTGCAGGCTAGTTTAGGTTAGGTTAGGATAGGTCTTTTAAGTTGAAAATAATTGACAAAGATTCGTGTAAAATTTCAATAAAATAAATTCATTTCTTGCATGGAAAATTGGCCCGGGCTAAGCAAGGTTATCTTACATCTTTTGCAACTTTGTTTTTATGCTATAGAACTTAACTCCAGACGCCTTTTGGGTGTTGTGCATATTCCCCATTGAAAAGTATGCATTTCCAGAAGATAGGATGATAAATTTGTGCTTTTAGATGTTTTATTAATTCTTGGAAGATATATTTGAAATCCAATGTTTATGAATAAAGACATCAAGATATAAAGACATCAAATATTAGTGCAACTATGAGCCACAAGGGCCCTTCTTGGTTGCACTCTGTACACTGAACCAGTTGCCCACCAAATCTGTCAATCAGCCCTCCCTGTAATACTGAAAAGCAAGCCCTCTATTCTTATAATGATTGTCTATGCTGTTTTTAAAGATGTTCAATGTGCTGCTACTGACGATGTTTTCTGGCAGCTGGTTCCAGTGTTCTACTACCCTGTTGATGAAGAAAGTTTGCCTTAACCTTGTTCTGCTGTGGTTAACTTTAATTTTTAATTTATGACCTCTAATTGCATCATTTCTGTAAAATTCAAACATTTCTCCAAGGTATCCCCTCTCCAGACCATTGACAAATTTAAAGACCTCGATGAGATCTCCTCTCAGCCTTCTATATCTAAGTGAAAACATATTCAATTTCTTCAATCTTTCCTCATATGCCAGGTTGCTTATGCCATTAACCATTTTTGTAGCCCTCTTTTGTACTCTCTCTAAAAGCCAACAATCTTTTTCATAGCTAGGAGACCAAGCTTGGACGCAGTATTCCAAATGTGGCCTGACGTATGCACAGTAAAGCTTCCTGATCACTTCCTCACTTCTGTATGATAGATTCCTATTTATTGCCCGGAGCATTCTCAGTGCCTTCTTCCTGGCTTCCTTGGTCTGTTCTGATGCCCCCAGTTTTGTGTTTAGAATAACACCTAAATCCTTCTCCTGTTGAGTCACTGATAGCACTTGGCCACCCATCAAGTATGGAGCCTTCATATGCTGCTTACCTACATGCATGATTTTGCACTTATCAAAGTTAAATTTCATTTGCCATTCTTCGGACCACTTCACAAGTTAGTCTAAGTCTTTTTGCAGCGAGATATGCTCATCCTGACCTGTTATTGCCCTGAAGACCTTCAAATCATCTGCAAATTTCAAAACTTTACTGCTTAGGCCACTTTCAATGTTATTTACAAATATAATGAACGGTAATGGCCCTAGTACTGACCCATGGGGGACTCCACTAAGAACATTTTGCCATGATGACTTTGTACCATTTAGCATCACTCTTTGCTGTCTATCTGAAAGCCACAACTCTATCCATTTTAAGATGCTACCTGCAATACCATGGGACTGAAGCTGTATCATTAACCGTTTATGGGGTACCTTGTCAAAGGCCTTACTAAAGTCAAGATATGCTACATCAACCTGATTTCCCTGATCAAATTGTTCTGTGGCGAAGTTCAAAAAGTCCAAGAGGTTTGTGAGACACGATCGTCCTTTTCTAAATCCATGCTGAGTATCTTGAATCAATCTGCGACCTTCCAGATAACTAACTATTCTATCCTTGATAATTGATTCGAGTACCTTGCAGAGTAGGGATGTGAGACTTATTGGCCTATTGACCGTTCAAGGCGAAAGGGTTGCCGCCTGCCGGCAGAAACGTTGAACTACAGTTGGTGGGATAAAAGTGTGACAAATCTGGCGCGCTATCAGAAACATACTATTTCGGGTCCTTGTAACTCATACTATTTCGGGTCCTTGAAATTTGAGAGTGTGAGGGCTCTTGCAAAGCTGTGACAGTGCCCTAAAATTACTTCGCCATTAACTGTGTGGATGAAGAAAGAAGTTGCTTGGAAATGGTGAAAGATTGGAAGAAAATAAAGGATCTCCACTTAAGGATTAAGAAAGCAGAATGCCTTTCACTTCAGTCACATGCATTTTACATTATTTAGCAGTTGTGTGATGATGACTGCCCACACATCATGTGGCAAAACGGTAAAAACCTAAGACAAGGATGAAATAGCACAATTCCATTAACTGTGAATTTCCAGGCCACATTGTCAATTATTTTACACTGAGCTGTGAACATTTATTATTTATTTATTTATTTATTTAACAATACATGCCCTCCACGTGCAGTGGCTATTACGGACAGTATGGGTCACAGATATTTACAAAGAAAGGATAGATTTGTGGTCAGTAGTGGGAGCAGATGCGCAACAACATTCGTACACCAACATAACACAATACCCATATCACTCTCTGCACTACAAACACCGTGCTTGCAATACTAGCTATAAACGTGTGGTTTGTAGAAGTGATAGAAAAGCTATTTGGCACCCCTGGCGCCGCGCCTGCCCCGGCGTGTGTTCTTGGTGGGCGTTGTCACGGCGACGGCGACGGCGACGCTCCCCTCGTCTGGTTTCTCACTTGGGAGGGGTGTCGACTGGCGGGGGCGTCCAAGGTCGAGGCTTTGATGACGTCACAGTGATGGGGGCGCTCGACGTCGCAGCCCTGTTCGGCTGCGTGCACGTTGATTATGGGGGGAGGTGATGGTATTTGGCCAAGGCGATGGTTAGCAGATCCGTATGTATGGTAGAGCTGAAGATGGAAACCTGGTAGATCTGAAGCTAGACGATAGGAGGTAGACGATCACTGTTGTTGAAGACACAGGAATTCCGAGCGGCACCAAGTCGTCAGTGAGATAATTTCCTTCTCAGCCGCAGTGCAGGAAAGAAGACGGGCAGTACCTGATGCTTGATGGAAGGGAAGTCACTATGGAGAAAGGCACTGTCGCTTCTGCACTCACTCAGTTTTTCCGGCGTCCCTTCACTGCTGTGTAAAATAGTAGAGGAATAACCAGCAGAAAAGTCCACTGAATCCAGTCACTTCGCACACGTGTAGCGTATAAGTACGCCGGTTTTGTTCAATGGTTCACTTTTTCTTCCTTTTTTCCTCGTGCACTGTTCACTTGCTCTGTTCACTTCTCACTCACACCTTGCAGTTTCACACACCTTGCATCCAGAGGCAACAAAGAGGGAGAGGGAAAAGGTTGGGCGAGCGGCCGAGACGCGTCTGCTCGCGGCGCCGCGCTCAAGCCAACTGCCGAATCAAGCATGATGAATCAAGTGGATAAGGTGAGCAAGTCCAATACATATTGTTGTGTTCCACAATGCAAATCATTGCACAGGAGGGAACCTGAAGTCAGCTTCCATCGCTTCCCGAGAGATAAGTTACTTTCAAAAAAGTGGCACAACATTTAAAAAATGGGCAAGAAAGCATCAAGGCACATGAAGGTATGCAGCAAGCACTTCAAGAAGGATGATTATATACTTTCTGGTATGTATATATGGATGAAGGCTTCATAAAACTATTGGTGTTACCAGCATGTAATTCAACCATATTGCTTTCATACACATAATAATAAACTGCATATCTACATGTACAATTAGCATGTAATGCAAAAGGTAAAATTAAGCAACCTTGAGGAATTGTCGGTATTTAAATCATGTGCACATAAGGGATGCGTTCAAATTTATTTGGTATTTATATAAAGTTTTGTGCCAGTTTTGGACTCGTGGTGAAGCCTATTATGCAACTGACCATATTCTTCTACATCAAATGAATTTTTTTTTGTCTATCTCTTATTATTACCCTTTTGATATCTTTTGCATACAATATCTTACCAGTGGCATCTTATGGACATCGCTCAACCAAACACTTTCCAAGTAACATATCATTCTAAATCTATTTTCTTACCTCTTAATATTCACTCTGAAGGTTCATTTGCTTGACAGTACATTAGCTTAGATAAAAACTGCTACATTTTGGTCTCATGATTCTTCGCTTTCTTGGTCTTCTTCTCAGAGTAATTCTGCTATTGGTGTTGCATAATCAGGGATTCACCACTATTGTATACCTAATGTTGGGTAATGTAGCATGCATACTCATGTTGTAATTGTTATACTTGTCCCACATTAATGCTGCACCAATGTCGGCAATCGCAGTGGTTGATGTATCCATGAACATGTGCCAGTGAAAAATATAATGATTACTCTATAAATATTTAATTCCCATTTTTCTGCAAGCTAATATGGCATGCTTTGCTGTTATTTTTCGCAATTGCTATGAAATATAGGTAGGCACTAATCGAATTGATTGGTTGGTTGGTTATTTGAGTTTTAGGGTGCATCGACCAGGTTTCGTCATTCAGTGCCCATTTACCCTTTTCAGGTCTCAGACCACTTACTGATCGGATGAAAGATGTGGCTCTCCATGCTCTTATGCTAACTTCTGTTGCTAATTGCAGCGTACCCATCGAAGAAACCTTACTTGAAGAGGAACACCTTGCCTTCTCAAAATCTGCCTGTTTTGAGCTGTTCTAGAGCTACTTCTGCAAAGCAGAATGCTCAGCTTGATTTCCGCCGGTTGAGAAAACAACTCAGAGATGAAAATGTACAGGAACAGCATGAGGAACTGAGAGCTCCTCTTCCTGCATGGGGGGAGCACGTCCACAGCATCTTTGACCCTCAGATCATCCTCCAGGAGTCAGGTCAGTGCCTTGATCAGAATTATGCTGTTAATTTTCCCATCGCATAGTTCAAGACTAATGTATGCCAAGAAAAGGCTGTGCCTTTTCTTGGCATACATTAGTCTTGCTATTGATATCACAGCATTCAATACTATGCTGTTTGTAATATTTTAGCAGGTGTACAGGTGCGTGGCCATGCAATCTTCTGCACACTTGGCGTGTTGTGTGACCACTAGCAGGTCAATCAAAATGTTGCTGTTGCATAGCATTGCTTCTTTTGGTTGGTGTTGTGCTAGCAATACTAAAGTGCATGAGCTTCAAGCTCTGGCATAACAACATATTTCAGAGAATGTAGACATAAAACATAAATAGACCAGTGCAACTATGAGACACAAGTGCCCTTTGTGGGTGAATCAGATATTCCCAACATCAATAATTCAAAAAGGCTTCCACATTTGCATGATGCCAGGCATAGGTGGAAATTCTGATGTCATCAGGGGTCAGAACCTACTGGTTTTACGCCTTGCTAAAGCTAATTTGCTATTTCAATATTACATCCATGTGCAGTTCTGTCAATAATAGCAATCATTCAACACTTCACTTTCCTCACCTGTTTAGGTATAGTAGCAGAGCAATGCAATGCTTGCAGCTTTCTGAGAGACCAGCTTTGCAGGAGCACTGTACCCAGAATCTTCCACACTCAACCACAGCATGTAGCTCATGGGGCTTCTCGCGTAGGTGGCTGGATTTTACGCAAAGCGCCTGCACTGTAACCTTGCCAGGTTCTTTCCCAATCGTACCACAAGAAATTATGTGCCCTGCATCTAGTACGGCTTCCCCCTCAATGGCACAACGTTTTTTATCGCCGATATACTCAGATATTTGCACAATTGATACTTTAGGTGCAGTAGGATCCATCTCCTTTACCCTCAATCAATCCTTCCTTTACCCTAAGCTCCAGACAGTATCACTCAAACACCGTACGCGAATTGTTTATCTCCGTTGTGGCCGCCATCTTTACATTTTTGTCCTGCCATCTGGTGGCAGGTTGAACGGTCAATAGTTTTCAACTTTCCCTCTTTCTCCTTTCTTGAAAATAGGAACTACATTTGCCCTTTTCCAATCGGTTGGAATTTCATTATGTGAAACTGATCTACAAAATATTATACAAAGTGGAAATGCCAGTTCCTTTTCAGTTTCCCGCAACACCCTAGCATAAATATCATCAGGTCCTGCTGCCTTATTTGGCTTTATTTTCCTGATATGATTGTAAACAACATCACTATCAATGAAATCAACATCATTTGTCAGGTCCCATGTAACTGAACTATGGTGTACGGTCGGAAGATTGGTCATATCTTCCAATGTAAACACTGATTTGAACTGCTTGCTCAGCTCCTCAACCATCTCACTATCCTCACCCAATGTAGTCCCGTTTACTTCCAGTGGACCAATTGTGCTAGAAACTTTACTCAGCTTGTAGAAACTAAAGAACTTTTTACTGTCCCCATTACAGTTTCTTGCTAAATCCAGTTCCTTTGCTCGCTTTGCTGCTCTGGTTTTTTGCTTCACAGTTTCTCTAGCTTTTCGATACGCCTTTAGATTAATGACATTTGAGGCTTCTTTAAAAACTCTAAATGCAGTTTTCTTAGCCTTAATTGCTTTTATCACGTCTGGTGTAAGCCATGCTGGCTTTCCTACCCTTCTTTTGCGTCTTTGCTTTTGGGGGACATGTCTAATCTGAGTTTCCTTTAAGTAAGATTTGAACTTTTCCCACATTTCCCAGGCATTTAAATTGGAGAATTCTTCTTCCCATCTGATGGCACTTAAAGCCGCTCTCATGCCGTTAAAGTCTGCTCTGTTGAAATTTGGAACCTTTACCAAATTATCCTTGATAATTTCCCCTACATGTGCCTTGAATCTAACTATGTTATGGTCACTTTTTCCCAGAGTTTCGCCTACAGTCAAGTCTTGAACCAAGTCACTTAAATCCGAGAATACAAGGTCCAAGAATGAACCATGCCTGGTAGGTTCCGATACAAACTGGTGTAAGAACAGGTCCTCTTCAAGGCATTTCCTGAACATTTTGCATGATGGGGAGCCAACACCAGCATTTTCATAACCTTTTAGATTAAAGTCACCGAGAATAAGGCACTTCCTCTTAAAGTTTCTACTGATTTCCTCACAAATCACCTTGTCAAGGTCCAGTTGCTGAGAATGTGGCAGGGTTCCTGATCGGTAGAAAGCTCCTATCCTAAGAGTATTGCTGTTGCCTTTTCCCACAGTGACATCCAGCCAAATGGACTCCACATACACATTTTTATGCCCACCTGCTACTTTTTGAGAACTGAATAAGCTATTCATATAGAGCATTACACCACCCCCTTTCATTGCTGGACCCCTATTGCACGAAAACATATTGTATCCCTGTATCTCATAGTCCTGTAAGTTATCTCCAAAATACCCTTCACTGACCCATGCCTCCGTAATGCAAACAAAATCCGGTTCCTCCTCAGCAACATAACACTTGAACTCATCAAATTTGGAACGGATACTCTGAGCATTAAACATCATACACTTAACAAATGCTCCATAACCACCTTTGGCTTTTTCATATTGAGGAGTTCTTTTATCACTAGATGAACTATAACTCTGTCCCCTTGAGTTGCTGCTGTCCCTATTTGCAGACTTTGAGGTTCTATTGCCTTGGCTGACACTATTGGAATATTCCTGAGTTGGCAATGCAATTTCATCCCTCCCCACCCCATTTCCTAGTTTCCCTGAAGGACATGCTCGTATACTTTGCCTAACACAAGGACCCCCTTCTCAGAAAAGTGCAGGCCGTCCCTCTGATAGAGGTCCCACGATGCATAAAACCTGCTCCACTTATCTACAAATGTAAAACCTAGCTCATGGCAGAGCTTTCCTACCCTGGCGTTAGCTGCCAGTGCCCTAGAGCTCCACTCAGGGGAGGCTCTAGCCCTAGGCAAAATTCCTGTTACAAGGACTCTATTGGTACCCTTCAGGGTGGCCAGAAGGGCCCTGTACTCCCGCAGAAGCTCCTCGCTCCTAGTATGACCTATGTTATTTACCCCTGCATGCACTATGACTGTGTTAAACTGGTGATCACTGGTGACCTGTGCCACCGCAGGTACCAGGTCCTTCACCTTGGCACCAGGCCTGGTGATGCACCTCCTGTCCCTCCTACCTTTACAAAATACCCGCTCTAAATGACGCACACGAGAGTCTCCTATGACCAGCACTGACTCCTTACTACTCCTATCCTGGGGGCAGTCATCCAATGCCTGGAACATATTTGTTGTTACTATGCCTGCCCGCTGGGCCGGTCGGCTACACTTCCTCCCGCTCCTACCACCTGCCACCTGCCACTCACTGGCCCTTTCCTTAGGTTCGCGTCTCCAAATCCTCCACCCCCTGACCTCATGCCACTTCCCCTCCTGTGACCTACCAGAACTACCCCTCCTCTGTTCACTATTAACACTCCCCTCTTGAGAGATCCCAGCCACCTCCACAGTAGGGGAAACCTCAGCTACCTGGTGGCCTGCGACCACCTGGGCATATGATGTCCCTGCTACGGATTGACCCCTTGTTGCTTTATCTTGCCTACCCTGTGCAACAAGGGCAGCCTTGAGGTTGGAAACCTCTGCCTTAAGGGTCCTAATTTCTTCCTCTAGTGCCTGCATCCTGGTCGAAACCATCCTAAACGCTGCAGCTTATGCCTAGATTTAGATTCAAATTAACTTGCTAAACAACCGACAAAAAAGCTAACTATCATTCACTATAAATCGCCACCTCCTATACTGTCAGTTAAATATCTGAGTGCCTCAAGAAAAGCAGAAACTATTATACAATTGTTTTTTTGTTAGTTTTTTGTTTTGTTTTTTAAATAAATTAAATAACCAAACAAGATGTCTAATCTAATTGTCTTCCACACAAGTAGACAACTATATAAATATCCCTTTTGATATCACTTATGGCTAGACAGAAAAATGAACAGTGACACAGAACTTATGAATACCCCCAACTTACTACTAATTAAACTATCTTAAACTTCAACACCAAACACACTATGCACACCAAAAAATAAATAAAGTATGTTAGGATAGTATAAATGTTGTCTAATGTACTTATCAAATCTACACACTTGTAATATCTCCTACTACAGAAATCCAAGCGTCGAGAACACGCCGAAGCCACGAGGCCTCCCTTTGGCGCACACAAGATGGCGTCCTGCGGCGTCGCTAGGTTAATATAGTATAGTTTCCGTGCTGCGAAAATGCTTATAAGATAAAAACTAATGAAATATAATAAGAGAAGTAATTGCTAAAGCACCTATCCACAGCTTAGACTAGAGTACTGCCCTGTTCTGCAACGACGTATCTGGAAACCTGGAGCTCCGACGGACGTCCTCCCATCTTGACACCTGGCGGCAAACTGGTATCAATGTGACTACGATGATGGTATCACTCATTTTCTCTCGAAATTCTTAAATTTCACGTTGTTAGCAAAATGACACAAAAATTGGTTTTGAATTAGGTAGCATAACATAAAAACGAATACATTAAAAGTGCAAGATAACTTAGCCTAACTTCAGGCTGACCCGCCTTTGGAGAAAACAATTATAAAAACAAAACTGGAAAATATCTGGCAATTTATTTCCTTGAAATTGAAAAAAAACTAACCAAACCTAGCCGAACCCGAAATATTGTGTTTTAAGGTAGTAACAAGACAAGTTTATGCACACATTTGCCTTCATGGCGCAGAGAATTTGCTAGGTTTGGTTAGGTCAGGTTAGTTTAGGTGTTTTAATTGTGATTTTTTTGCGAAACTCTCCCCAAATTGAACTGAAAATGGAGTTTATCCTCAAACCTAGCTTATGTTAGATTAGACTAGGTTGGGTTTGGTTTTTCTATTTCGAAAAGGGAGAATATATATTGCTTGAATTTTTTAAAATGTTATTTGGTATTTTTATTTTTCTACAAAGAGAGGTAGGTTAGGTTATGTTGTGTTTTTTAAACATTTATTTCATCCTGTCACGTTATTCCAAGCCATTTTTGTGTTACTTTGCTCACAACCTGAAAAGCAGCCAATTGTGCAGAAAATGAGTGGTCCCATCATCTTAGTCACATTCACATTGCATTGCATAAACATTGCATTCAAATGATAAATTCCAAGAATCCATAAAACACCTTAAAACACAAATTTACCAAAATGATCGGTTGCAGCATGTTCATCACATTTCTAAGCATTGCATTAAACAATATAATACATCAGAAATTACTTTGAGCAGTGCCAACCCCTAACGGAAATGCAACATAATGTGGTTTCAGTACAAAATGTGGTGGTTGGGGTTAATTAAGTTTTTAAGGAGCATGCCATTTTCAATTTTTCCTTTAGCTTTCCTATCAGCACAAAAATGGCATAGATTATTGGGGGGCCCAAATCAACATTGAGGGAGCCAAAATCAACATTTGTGGGGTCATGGCCCCCACAAAAGGATACAAATTGACGCCCCTGCCATGTTTGCACAGTTCATACTGGAATGTCATCTGATACGCTTATGCACATTTGTGTTTGTCCGCAGAATACGAGTACTTGACCCCATTTTAAAATGAAATGGCAAAGGTCGTGATCTGGTCGAACTTTGCCATCCCATTTTAAATGTTCACTGGAAAGAACGGGATAAGTTTATAACTAACCTGATGAGCTGAAGATGTTTGCTTGTAGAAAAGGCAAAAATGAAAGTGACAAAAATGGCATGAATGAAGGCATTCCATAAGTCAACCGGTGGGTGCCGTCCGACCATTTTTTTTACGTTGTGTACCGGGGCTTTCAAGGGCGAACAATTCATTTATGATGACCAAAAAAGAAATTTCTTAAAATATTTCCCAAGATGCAGGTTTGACAAATTTCCCAAGATCAGTGAGGAGGCCTAACTTTGAAGTCTCATAACTCCGAGGCTAAGAGAGCTATTTCATTGAGCTTCTTTCGGTTGAATTGGGATGAATCAAGGAACAACTTGGCTATCTCCGATTTTCGATTTTCAATTTATTAGGTCACGTGACCTCATGATCTATCATTTGCGGCGTGACCTTGACCTTTTTGGTGCTGAAATTATAACTTTCGTCTGATGACGATTTGAGCCTCATTCAGGCCATTTAAGATAAATAAATAAAAACGTGGGGTTCGACCTGTAAAAAGTACTTTTGGGCATTGCAATGCTGACACAACACGCTGGTTGGGCCCCCTGTTCGTCGATCAGTTCGCATCTATTTGGCATACGGTTTCAAAATGGTCCAGAGTGGCTCCCGACGACGAAACCTGTCGGTTGGTGCCTGTTTTGCTGCCATCAGGTTATAAGGTGACATTGACGTTTGTTGACATTGAAGGTGACATTGTTCAAGGTCATTTGATCTGGGGTCACGAATTTATTTCTGGCCAAAACTGTATCCCTAAATGAGCTAAACAGCTGAACTCAATGCTATTCTGTTCGTCACATCGAGACGGTTACAGTGCTATGTGGGATGACCCCGATGGGTCAAGTTAGGACACGTGACCTGTGGTCAGGTCACCGATGCAATTAGAGGTACATATTGACATATACATACATATATATATATATATATATATATATATATATATATATATATATATATATATATATATATAGATATATATAGAACAACACGACACCAGCGCACCAACATATCACTTCAACACTTTGACATGTTTGACGACCTTGTGTTCTTGTACTGATTGCATGATTATACGTAAAATGGCAGGTGCCTATTGACATATTCCTATCGATAGAATACGACACCAGCGCAGCAACAAATCACTTCAACGCCTTGACATGCTTGCCAGTCTTGTCTCTGAGAGGACGTGGATCCG
Source organism: Imbricaverruca yamaguchii (assembly GCA_034440575.1). Lineage (NCBI taxonomy): Eukaryota > Metazoa > Arthropoda > Thecostraca > Neoverrucidae > Imbricaverruca > Imbricaverruca yamaguchii. The sequence goes on from JAOTOL010001332.1 coordinate 264,569, forward strand.
CATTAGTTTCTGACTCACAGAGCAGAACCTGTGGTGCTTTCTTGTTCCCTTGATCGTCACGGCTTTGGTGAAGTTGCCATTCAGCTCCTGCTCAGCCTTCTGCACTTCCTCTTTTGTGACATATAAAAACTTGAACTTCGTCATAAGCTGCCCGGCGATAAATGTTTTGACTGCCCGGACTGTTTTCCTCTTCAGGTAGGCTGCATGGATCCTTCGTTAGACGCTTTCGGCAAGTATCACACAGATAACTGTCAACACGCAGCCGGGGATCATCGACTATCTGGAACAGATTTTTGGGTGCCAATCTAACACCTTTATACACTTTCTTCTTATACCACTTATACGGGTCACAGCAGAAAGCAGTAGGCATCGTTCCCGTCTTCGAAACAAAAGGACGTCTATCGACGCTGTCGACAAGTCAGCTGACTAATCCGCACAGGGCGTCACTGCTCTCCCCACTGACAAGTGACTATTGGTGGTGCGATGCCTCTGTCAAAAACTCGTTGTTTGCGTCCCCAGCGTCTGCAGCGCATGCTATTGGTCACTAGCCAGACCCTATGTTTGTCGAACGTAGACGCCGACCTATGGAGGTGGGGGTAGAGACCAGAGCGCTCCCCTTCCGCGACGGCGCACTCCGCGGTGTTATTGACATTGGACTTTGACCTCAATGCCATGCCCCGTGCCATGCCCCATGACATGAAATAATACTCAGTTCTTCTTGTTCCTGTGGGGCGTAGGGATAACCACCATTAATAGCGACAACTTTATCTCATTGGAAGATTCATCCAACAGCACCATAGATATTACACCGGCATACTACAACAGAATTTTGAGTAAGCCATGTACAAAGATGACAACATAAGTATGCCCTGGCCCCGTTGGATCAAATCGGAAGCCTGACCAGTTTACGTGACTCAGCTTGATCCATCGGGGTCATGTCATGTATCACTGTAACCGCCTCTATTTGACGAACACAATTGTGTTGAGTTCAGCTCTTTTGCTCAATTAAGGGCAAAGTTATAGCTATGAATGTGTTCGTGACCTCAGATGACCTTGAACGCCCAATGTCATGTGACCTTGTGACCTGATGTCAGTGTGACATAAACCAACTGACAGGTTCCGTCATCAGGGGCCACTCTGGACAATTTCGACACCGTATGCCAACTAGATGCGAAGTTATCGGCGGGCAGGGGTCCGAAGCAGCGTGCTGTGCCAATATTGCGAGCCCCAAAATAGTTTTTTTGCAGGTGGAACCCCACGTTTTATATATATATATATATGAACAGACAAAATGGGGCTCAAATGTTCATCACACGGAAGCTGTGATTTCAGCATCCAAAAGGTCAAGATCACGACGCAAAACTAGGTCACGGAGTCACGTGACCTAATAAATTGAAAATCGAAAATCCGAGATAGCCAACTTGTTCCTTGATTCATCCCAATTCAACAAAAAAAAAGTTCAATGAAATAGCTTAGAGTTATGGGTCGTTAAAGTTAGGCTTCCTCACTTGCCTTGGGAAATTTGCAAAGACTATCTTGGGAAATATTTTGTGGGGGGATTTTTTCATTTATGCATATACATATATACATAGGTGTGCCCATAGGTATGAAACAGACAGGCGGCCTTAGTTGATATCATACGGCATTTGTGATTATGCTAAGACACACAAAGACGAATCACAGAGGAACACTGTGTTCTCTTGGATTATGATCTTAGCGAAGCAGAATAGTTTGTGCATTAAAAGAAGTAGGCGAATAAAGAAATATTCCCTAAATTACATACACAGGCACACATACATGCTTATCTATGCATATATGTGTGTGTGCATGTCTGTGTGCATGTGTGTGCAAACTAGGGCTTATTGTTTATTATCTACTTCTTTTAATGCACAATCTATTCTGCTTCGCCTGGATCATAATCCAAGAGAACACATCGTTCCTCTGTGATTCGTCTTTGTGTGTCTTAAGATAATCCCAAATGCCGTATGCTATCAACTAAGGTCACCTGTCCGCTTCATACCTATGGGTAGGTTAATTATTGTGTTTATACGTTCATCCCCCTTTCCAAAAGTGCTTTTTTCCGACTTTTGGCAGCGATCCAATCAGCACCCATCTTGTGCTATTCAGAGCGGGACGTAGTCGCTATGCGGTGTCCGCGTCTGCCGTCACGCGGCATGCGGCTGCAGGATCATTTGGCACAGTCATATTGGTTGGTTCATCATTGGTTTTACGACACATCGACCGTTGAGTCATGTAGCGTTGGCAATCTCTCACGCCGACTGGTCGCGGGCGAAGAGTAGCGACAGGTGAGACTCGAACCCACGACCTTTCGATTGTGAGACGAGCAACTTACCACTAGGTTACTCATCCCCGGCACCGTCATGTGATGTCAGCTTCAGTGAACGCATGTCGTACAGTCATATTGCCAGTGAGCGGAAATCCCATGGCTGCACCAGCAGTGCGCTGACATCCTACAGGCGAATCGTCGCAGGGCGTACGCTTAACGTCTGCACGGTCAGTTAGCCAACATGATGCGGATGCATCGTCACTGATGGCGCGTCAAAAGGCCGGCATTGCCAAGAAGCGTCTTCTGATGCGGCGTCGATGAGAGCAAGCCCTAGGACTGAATCGATTTGGAGCACATGTCGCACGGCTAATATCTCAGTGATCGCACGCCACCCGACGGAGGCGTTGTGGAACACCATCACAGGGCCAGTGACAGGGGCCATCGTTGTACGATTGCAACATTAGTGAGCGAACTAGGACGGCGTACCCGCAGTGCCAGTGGATGTATAAACCGTAGCGTCAGAATCTATTGTCAAGTAGTCGCATCGTCATTGAGTACAAGTCCCATGGTGGTAGCATCGGGGGGATCCGCTATAAGGTCGTAGCATTGTGGAATGACCCACGTGACTGATCGTGATCGACCCATCATATGGCAACAAACCGGTGAACATGATCGCACAGGCTTGGCGAGGGTTACCTGTGGCGTGAAATACAATGATGGTTTTGTCTACCGCAGATCAGGCCTATTGCGAAATGAAATGGTTACCTTGTCAATGCATTTTGTTTGATTTGTGCGCAATGTGCCGTACCTGCGGACATTTTCTTCGGACTTTCGGCAGCGATGCAATCAGCACCCATGTTGTGCTATCCAGAGTGGGACGTAGCTGACATGGAGCAATGTTGATGTCCATATGTCCGATATTATGTTCTTATCCGCTATTCCATTGTTTTACTTATATGCGTAGGTGAGACGGAGGGGCATTGCGAAGGCAGGTCTTTTCGTATGGAGGCTGTCCGAAAGACGAACCGCTCCAGGAAGGTCCAAGGTTTTGGAAGAATACAAACCTGTAGCGGCAGAATAAGTGAAGACAGCAAGAAGAGATGACGATCAAGGCATGGGGCAAGAGGACAGCAATAATCGAGATCTTCAATTACCTAGGCGAGCACTTCTGCACTTCGAGAAGGGAGCCCGCTCACTCAAAATCCCCAACTTCTGTCTCCAAACTAAACTTTGCCCCCGGAGGAAGCCTAACGGTGACAAGCCCACTGCTCCGGGCCACTTCGGCCGGGCACGGACCAAAGGTTGGTCCACGGATGCAACGAATCGGGATATTTGTTCACTAGGGAGGGACACCTTGCAGGTAGGGCGGACTCGACCCGAGCACACAATGACACCCACACCGGTAGGCAAAGCCTGCACAACAAAAAACACCTATGCGCAGTAGGCACGCACACTGGACCTGAAAACAGCATCACACGAGAGTCGTCGTTCACTTTTGCACAGACACAGACACTGAGTCACAGTATCCGATCATCCCACGTCGCCATCAGCAGGCACACCATCCACGTCGCTGTTCAGACGCGGAGCAGCGCTGACACACAAACACTACTGGACACACTGGATACTGGACATATTCAACAATCGGCGCTGATGCTCACACTATGCCGCCTGATGCTTGCCGCACTTCACGTTGCTTGACGCTGCTCGACGCCGCTTGACGCCAAAGCCTTGGGGGACCGCCGGAGGAACTGGCGGCTATTGGTTGCACATGCTACTGGTCGACGACTCTGAGGTCGTGGCGTCCGGTAGCATCATTGCATTCCTTCAATGTGCAAACTTTAACGTGATATGTCATGCTGAAGAACCAATATTCAGCTTGAGTCACTATCTAACTTGATGGGCATAACTTTATAGATCCCGGGGGACGAGTAGCCTAGGGGTAAGTTGCTCGTCTCACAATCGAAAGGTTGTGGGTTCGAGTCTCGCCTGTCGCTATTCTTCGCCCGCGACCAATCGGCGTGAGAGATTGGCGACGCTACATGACTAAACGGTCGACGTGTCGTAAAACCAATAACCAACCAACCTTTATAGATCCCCTGTAACCATTGTTATTGACTCAGCACAACCTTCTTGTCCACGTGCCACTAACCATCAATTAATCTTGTTTGGTTATTTGAGTTTTAGGGAGCATTAACCAGGTTCGATCATTTAGTGTCATCAACATCGATTCAATTCATCATCACCATCTGACGTATGGAGATGGGACATTTATATATACAATAGAACATTGAAGATGGCATTGAAGGGGAACAGATTTCGGTGCGATAGTTTCAAGTGGCGTTAAAGCAGAATAATGTAAGTTAGCTAGAAACAGAGCAATCAGAATGCTAGAAATCCCCTGTAGCAATTCGAAATATATGAGCAACGAAGCTATGAGAAACGAAATTGTACTTAGCCTATGTGCGACCCGACTTCGAATATACTGTGCAGGACTTAGACTATCAGTTGACTATAGGGAACATAGTATATTGAGAGATGCCTACATCATTAGATATGTATTCACTTAAGTATCGGAGATGAAGAACGAGATGGATATCGGATTTCATATAACTGAAATGCGTTAATTTGCAAAAGTATGCGAATTTGAATGGTGTTCCTTTATTTAGGGTATCACATCGGGATCATCAATTCAGGCTGGAAAAGCAAGGTTTGGGACAATTAAACGCCAACTGGTTTTCTGCGGAAGGTTACTCCAGTAATTGCATCGGATGCCTGGTGATGTGGTGGCTATTAAAACAGTGGATTGGATACGTCATTAAGGTGCAATCATCTTAGATGTGAATTCTGAGATGTGTGGAGGTCAGATGGGAACCTGGGTGGATGAAGTGGAATTTATTTGGTGAGTCAAGCGAATGTAATGGACACGCGTGTGTTCAGCGACCACTCGATCCACGCGTGTGCTCCGCGAGATCGGGTGAACAGCGCTAGATATGGTGAGGTAGATAGGTAGGTGGGTTGTGCAGGTGTGGTAGATACATGCAGGTAGAATTATGGCGCTAGTTATTTTATAAGTTAAGCTATGTTTTCGACGAGGGTGTTCAGCATCTTTATATCGAAGCCAATAGCATCCTTCTTTTGCATGCTTAATCCAAATGGCCTCGGTGGCTCTTATTTAAATTCAACACATTATGGCTTTATTTATGACCTTTTCGAGCTGCGCAGAATATCTATGGTTATTAGTTTACATCATAAATCCGATTTCGCCCTCAACTTTTACCCTGCGGTGGGTGTTAGCAGATGTAGCATTCCATCAAGTTTTGAAGCGCGTGGTCTGCCCATGGCCTGACCGGACACGTGACCCATATTTAGAGAGCTTGAAATATTTTATCACATTCGCAAATCACCGACCAATACCCTGTTGCCGACGAAAGTTTTATTTGCGTTTGCGATCAAATTGCGAGAAATCTCGATTTTTCATAAAATTTCACTTTTGACCTGTATTGCAGGGTCACATATAACTCCCAGGTATGCACAAAGATCGGTGTCAGTAGCTATTTTCGGCTGGAAACGCCAGGAGGATGCAGGAAGCCTACCCCATCCACTGGTGAAGGTGGCAGAACGCCGCGTTAACATGTTGGATATTGATTTACTTCAATATATACCTTTGAATAGTTCATATACAATATTTGTCTTCATGTTGTCTTCAACCCGTTGCTTAGCAACTGCACCACTGCTCGGAAATTCGCACATGACCGGTATAGCTCCACCACCACCACTCCACCCCGCACAGCTTCAAATCAATGTCATCGTGGGTCAATGTCACCACCGGAGGTGTCGGCTCCACACGACACTGAGCGAGTCAGATAACGTCGATCGTCATCCGCCGGGCTCGGCGGCGGCGGCGACTTTACGAGACGAACCCCGAGTTCGCCGAGATTGATCGGCGGCGGCCGCGTCGGCACAGGCGTCGCAGGCGCCGTCGCCGATCCTCCTGGCGACGCGTCTCGGCAGTCGGGCCGACGCGCCGCCGGCGCCGGTCAATACCGTCTGCGCACGCGCGGCGCACGGCCGCCGGCCGCCTGGAAGACTCGGGTCACAGCCGGAGACGAGCGCCGCGACTCAGCAGTTGGCGGCCTCCAACACTGCAAGGTATGTCGCCGGTGGTGTCTCCCACCGGGTCACCGGGGAGACGTGGGCGACGAGTAGTCTAGGGGTAAGTTGCCCGCCTCATCAATCGGGAGATTGTGGGTTCGGGTCTCACTTGTCGCTTCTCTTCACCCCCACGGCCAATCGACGTGAGAGATTGGCGACGCTATATGACTGAGCGGTCGAGGTGTCGTAAAACTAACAAACAGCCAACCAACCATCTGGGGAGACGTGGTCTGCGCGCCTGCCGTGTGCATTGTATCGGAATGTAATGTTAGGGTGGGGTGAAGCGCATAAATGGAGAAGGGTCAGGTGTCCGCCATTCCTGATCACCAAAAAATACCATAGATCCAACGAGACATCCTGAGATTATTTGTGGGTGACTCAACATTTTCGGGAAGCTTCGCTTGCCGGAAGCTGTCTCCGTTTCATCGTATTTTTTTTGGTCGCCCCCCCCTTTGGAAATTTCTGACTGGGTCATTGTGGGTGTGCCGGGCATCAATCCAGCATTGTACCATTTTTCCAATCATTGTAAGTCAAAGGAAGCCTCCCATACGTATATTTCCAGAGTCATGGGAACGAAAACCAATGGTTTTCTAAGAATCAAGCACATATGTCTCTAAAGACTGTGTGCGGCGAAAACTACCTCCAAATGATTTAGAAAAGCGAAGAGCCGGGTTGCCTTAAAATATTTATGCGGAGCCTGTTATAAATCCACAAGGAATCACATGAATGATTTAATGAAATGTGAGTCACGATATATATATGCATATATATATATATATATATATATATATATATATATATATATATATATATATATATATATATATATATATATATATATATATATATATATATTTGTATTTATTGTATATATATATATATATATATATATATATATATATATATATATATATATGTGTGTGTGTGTGTGTGTGTGTGTGTGTGTGTGTGTGTGTGTGTGTGTGTGTGTGTGTGTGTGTGTGTGTGTGTGTGTGTGTGTGTGTGTGTGTGTGTGTGTGTGTGTGTGTGTGTGTGTGTGTGTGTGTGTGTCTGATAGTTTTCGCCCAGACAACTCGAATAATGCAAATTGCATGCCACGTGATGTGATTGTTTCTGTCATGCTGAGATGTGTATTATGGCACCTGCATTTATCGCCGGCAATGAGTGGAAACAGAATTCACCGATCGCTTCCGTGCTACGGCTAAAGAATGCGCCAATTGGGGATGGCTCTACTTTGCCGTTGGATTTGTGTAGAAGTGTATTGCAGAATACACAAATGAGATAAAAACTAATGTTAGATGTCAGCTTTCCAGGTGAATACGAATGCAACTAGCATCGTGCCTGTTTGTGCCGTTATTGCCGTGTTTGGGGAGACATTATGGCCAACCTTACAGTACCTGGGCGGAAACATTTATTACATCAGGAATTGTGCGATGCAGTACTATTGCCGTTCCACCGAACATAGGCTCCAACCAGGGTTGGAAACTTTGAACACGGCTCTGCCCTGCATGTGGTCATCCAGAGCAGTATCCTCGTCGGGAATTTATCCACTACTCTTTGTCCAACATAATTGGTCCCACGTGCCTCGCAGTTCTCCTGCGCAGCTCGCATCATTACCCCAATGCCACGACCCCAATGCCAGTTTGCACCATTTCCCAGACGTCATCAAGCGCAGTTTTCGCCATTACCCCAACACCATTACGTGCAGTCTACGCCATTACCGCACGGCACTATGTGCAGTTTTCGCTCCACACAGCCGCGAAGAGCTCGTCGTCCTTCATCAGCATTGATTTATCTTTTCGTCGCCATTTCAGATTTTTCATCGCCACCGGCGGTCGTGTGTACCACGTGACCGCCGGCTGGTCACGTGGTAGCCCGCGCGGATATGAGACGCACAGCCACCTACCCGCTCCTTGAACAGAGGTTGCGATTAGTTCGGAGGGAATACGGTGGTGAGAGGGCGGCTATAATTATATCCTAAAGACTGTCTGAATAATATCCTGAATGCCATCCCACCTCGGCAGAGCGCCGGACGTGGGTTGGTAGTTGATCTCGCTCGACGTCCGCCTCCTACCCCCGATCTGCCAACGCCACCCGCGCAAGCGAATACAAAAATCCGTTCGAGAGCCGCCCCCAAGTCTGCCGGGGTCCATGAGCGAGACGAGCGCACAGTTTGGGTCCAGCCGTTCGTAGCATTAATCTACCAAAAAGTGAGCGGGTGTCGTATTTGCGTTCATATCGATATGTGCTACGCTACGGCCGACCGCGGTTTGTGGGTAGGAGGGAACGGGAGCTGTAATTATTCCAAAAAGAGCTACGGTGTGTGTGCGCGCGCGCGCGTGTGGATGTGTGTGTGTGTGTGTGTGTGTGTGTGTGTGTGTGTGTGTGTGTGTGTGTGTGTGTGTGTGTGTGTGTGTGTGTGTATGTGTCGGTGTGTGTGTGTGTATGTGTGTGTGGTGTGTGTGTGGGGGGGGTGAGTGTGAGTGTGAGTGTGTGAGTGTGTGTGTGTGGGGGGGGGGTGAGTGTGAGTGTGTGTGTGTGTGTGTGTGTTGTGTCGTTTTCCACGTGTTTTGCGCCTGGGCATCATTAACCATTGCAGGTGTATACGCATGAATATTGAAAAGCTTACTTGGTACGTGGCATAAATCCGCAAAATATAGGTTCTCAATGCCAATCAATGCCAATCTCAGTCTCCCTCTCCCCCCAACAAAAATCACTCATTCAAAACATTGAATCCTATGTTTGCCCTTTCGTGAGCAACCTAACGAACATGTTCTTCGACCGTTTTTTTTTCTTCAGTGTAGCTTCTACGGAGTTTGCTTCCTGGTACAAACATGTCCTGTTCGTGCCATGGTGGGTACGTGGCACGCACCAGGCAGATCGGCACCCACAGCTCACCTGCGATGGCGCACACTCCGGGCCGGCGCAATTCAAATGGATTTTAAACATTAATAACGTTGTCCATCCGGTTGCCCTGCTCTTTATTCTTCGCAATCCAATAATACTGCTTCTTCACGGTTGATTCGACAGGGTTATTCTGGCCCATGCACGATCGAACCACTTCCTCGTTGGTGTTTGCTTCTTCCTGCGTACAAAATGAAGGTAAAAGAGTATCTCCAACGTTGTGAGCAAATTAATAGACTTTTCATGCACATAGTAATGATGCATTTTCGTCAAAAATGTCCACCCTATCAACAACAAAAAATATTTCAGCTATGAGATTATTAAGTTGTTTGCAGCCTATCAGAATATGCATGCACATCATGAAGCTTCCTTTTCCCAAAAATGTATCTGACTTCTGCTATGGGATCGGACATAATCACCACCTCAGCTTCGAACCGCGACGGAATCTGGAGATGAATCGCACGACATTGGCGACGCCGTTCAGTTCTGGAGGTTGCAGTAGTAGAACCGATTGTAGTGCAATCCAATCGATTAATTATTACAGTGGCAATCGAACAACAGGAATTGAGAGAAATTGCACGTAGCTGTCCTAACACACTCTTGCTTCCCTGCACAAAAGCGACCACAGAAGGTAGTGGCGCGATCACGGCTAGCAGGTTTGAATAGGACCGGCACTGGCATTCCGACAGCATTTGTCTTGGTGACGCCCATGTCGCGATGCGTGTCCGGCAGAAGCAGCCCCAGTTGCGTTTGACAATCGTGTCTCGTAGAAGAAGTGAGTCCACTGTGAAATAGTTCTGCTGGATGTTGTGATGTGCTGTGCTGAGAGTGTCGAATATGCGCTGACGTACCGAGTCATAATGACAAGTTATATTCTGGCCCGGGATGTGCGCAAGATTTCTTCAGTACAAAGCCATCCATAATGGCGGCATTCTTGCTGGACAATACATTCATTTGTGCATTTATGCTGCACCATGTCTCGCATTTTATAGGCTGAATGACTTTCGTTGGGTAGAATTGTCATCTTGTCCTCCTCGTTGTCGACTGTCCTTATCCTTTTCTCCACAGTCTCTATTGTTACACTGCGTACTTCTTGTTCCATCCTGTCCTCTTCCTTTTCTTCCGTATCTTGTCTCGGGCATGTTTGACATGCCATCTTCTTGCTCCATTTTTTTTCTGTTACATCTTTTGACATTGCATGCTATATGCTCTCCTCCTGCGTCATGCTGTCATGCTATATTATGTCCGCTCTAGTCTAGCTTCTGTCTGTACTCTGTCCGACGCCGTCTTTTAACCGTCTGGTGCGCCCGTCTGTTAGCCGCTTGATCGACCCAATTTCCCAGGTGTCCGTGCTGTCCTGTTATGCAGACTCTGTCCGTGTTCCCTGACAAGGCGGGAGATCTCCTCACGCGCCGTTCCCCCGCCTGTCCAGCTTCAGAGCGGCTGCCGACGTGCCACGGTATGGAGTCGTGCCGGCCGATGCTGTCGCTCCTGCTGACCGCCCTGCTGGCCTCGGCGGCACTCGCCGGGCCCGTCGCAGACCACACCGGCAAGATCAAGAAGCGCAACGTCGGCGACCTAGGTGAGGCGCCGCCGCCACGGTCCGCGTGCAGCCTTTCTATAATTGGCGTCACAAATAGCTTGACAGTTAAGCTGAGTTAGTTACCCTACCAAAAAGTGCGGGATCGGGTCCCACACTTCGTCACTCTTCGCCCGCGGCCAATGAGTGGCGCGGGAGAGTGGCGACGCTGCATGGCTGAAATGGAGGGGGAGGGGAGTGATTTTTAGAGGCGTGCCGGACCATATAGAAATTTGCACCGCCCTCTGGCCGAATGCGGTGAAATAGTCGGTGCGTCGCAAAAGCCATCGGTGAAGGCTAATCGATAACCCATCGGCTCGGTGGCAAGCGACCAACCAATCAACATCACGCTAGTATACTTGACTCCGCCTAACAGGGAAGTAGAATATAAGAGCGCCAAGCCGATTAGTCGAGCTCGGGGTGCTCGGCGGGTTTGCATCGTGCATGTATTACTGTGTGTTGACTGCACGTGCAGTCAAGGTGTGGGTGTGGGTGCCCGTCTGTCGATCGAAAGGTCGCGGGTTCGTGTCTCGCTAGTCGCGCCGACGACGAACGATCGTCGTGGGGAAGAAATGAAGTATAATCTTGTGTGAGGATGGTGTGACCCAGCCGTAAAAGGACGAGAACCACCTCTTTCATTCGTGTGTGTTGGTGTGATGAGAGCTATTTGGAGAAAGCGGGTTTAATATTGTGTAGCGTGATGCGTTGTGGTTCCAGTATGCCTAGACATATCTATGGAATAGTGTGTTGACCGGGGGCAGGAGTCCACGGGCGGGGGGGGGGGCGTTCTGGGAGATGGGGGAGGTCGATGGCCTGACGGGCAAGACCGTCGGCTCTCTCGTTACCCTGGATACCCATATGGCCGGGTATCCAGAGCAGTATGAGTTGGAGGTGTGCCTGTTTACATGGCAGAGGAGTCGGACAGCATGGTCATCCTCGATGGGTGGTGTTGTGTTTGACTACGTAGGCGTCAATGGAGGAGCTTGCGTTGGTGGAGATGATGGCTTGGGTAATGATGCGGTGTTCAATGTACTGTAGACAGGTTAGTGTGTGTGGCTACTAACTCTGTTGTGTACGCATATCGAACGGTGTGGTGGTAATTTTGTTTGGCCAGCGTTGGGCCGACAGTGCCAGGCGGATCCCGAACACCGTCGTTGGCATGGGGGTACGCAGGCAGAAGTATGCGTATTGTGGGTAAGCCTCTTGATATTCGTAAAATTTGAGTTCGGCTTCAATGGGGGAGAGTAGTTTTTGTTTTGTCGAAATAGATACCCGAGCTTGGGGTGTTCATTTGCCAACATGGGAGCAGGGAAGGCCATCTTGCTGGAGTTCCCTACCAAAATTTGAATGCGTATATATATATATATATATATATATATATATATATATATATATATATATATATATATATATATATATATATATATATATATATATATATATATATATATATATATATATATATATATATATATATATATATATATATATATATATATATATATATATATATATATATATGTATATATGTGTGTGTATGTGTGTGTGTAGGTGTGTGCGTGTGTGTGTGTGTGTGTCTGTGTGTGTGTATGGGTGTATGTGTCTGCATATAATTTATTTTTGTGTGTGTCCGCAATTGTAGCTCAGGATACCATTTGTGTGTTCGAACGTTGGACGTATTGAGCTTTGAGCGTATTGCGTTATATTGCCGCAGATGGCGAAGACATCTCGATGGGAGGCTACCGGGGTCAAATTCTGCCCGGCATGGTGGACGATCAAGTGGCCGAAGCCTTCCTCAAAGACGGTATGCGGTGTGATAGAATCCATCGAACGACCTCGAGGGAAGCCATCGAGTGGGTTTGAACTCGAAGTCCGAGCGTAATAACAGATGCCGAGTTGTTCGATGCGAATTGGATAGCGAGCGGCTCGTCAAAGTGCATGAACAATAGACTGCCGTCGGGCCGGTCCAGTGCCCCCACTGGCTCACGTCAGACCGGTCCAGTGCCCCCACTGGCTCACGTCAGACCGGTCCAGTGCCCCCACTGGCTCACGTCAGACCGGTCCAGTGCCCCCACTGGCTCGCGTCAGACCGGTCCAGTGGCCCCACTGGCTCGCATCAGACCGGTCCAGTGCCCCCACTGGCTCACGTCACGACATCGGTCACTTAGCAGTCAGACCAGTCCAGTGCCCCCACTGGCTCACGTCACGACATCGGTCACTTAGCAGTCAGACCAGTCCAGTGCCCCCACTGACTCACGTCAGATGGGTCCAGAGACTCACGTCACAACATCAGTCACTTAGCCAGGCACCAGCCAGCTTTTTCACATCGGTCACTTAACCAGGCACCAGCCAGCTTTTTCACAACATCGGTCACTTAGCCAGGCACCAGCCAGCTTTTCGTTTGTTTTCTCTCGATGTATTCTGTCATGAGGCGGATGTGCGTGGTCAGGTCAGTGAGCTGTGCCGAATACAAACTGGAATACCACCCAGCAATCGATTACGGTCGGTGTCGAAATGAACGAACCACTCGGCATGCGGCAGAGTCCAGCTGGGAAGTCAACAATGCCAGGCGACTTCGTAAACGCTTCACGGCTGCCCTGTCATTCCGTGCACGATATTACTAAAAGCAACTGCTTGCTGCTTTCAGTCAGGCGACGTATGACCTGACGGGCGATCGTGATATCGTGATATTGGCACGTTGCGTGCAAATGGGCTGTGTTGAACAACTGAAAATGCCGCGTTATTCGGTTGACATAATCCGTGAGTGTTTTCTCTCGTGATTATTTGAAGGCAAAATACACAATGCAGTTGTCGAAGTGCATGGCTTGATAAAAATGTGGAAAATCCTCCCAGTAAATTAAGGGCTGTCTGAGACGTTTGGTCAAACAGAAACTGGGTCATTCGAATGGTCTGATTTGGAACAGCAGCAGGTGAACGATGAAGCTTAGGATCGATGTCACATGACCTCTTCCTTACCGCTTCCGCAACTTAACCGGTGAGTTGCCGGCCGACCGTGCCAGTCGGGGGGGGGCATGATTCGAGCGATCGTGTCGATTATATTCCCGCGCTTCAAGAACCGAGTAAATCAAAGCCACCACTTTTCACTGTCAGCTGGCGCGCTCGCAAACTTCAAACCAGTCCCACGGCCACTGCCACGCTACGCTAGCACGCCGAAGCGTTGCTCGTGCTGTGCTGATCGTCTCCGACGCGTCCGCAGCGGCGGCGGCCGGCGAGCGCGACGAGCGGCGCGACGAGCGGCGCGACGAGCAGGAGAACGAGGATGAGGACGAGGAGCGCGGCGAGATGCCGCTGGCCCTGCCGATGGCCAGGCTGGTTGACATGGACGAGTCTGACTACGGCGAGGCCGAGTCGTCGCCGCATCGCAGCAAGGCGCTGTCAGACAACGTATACCAGGCGGAAGACGGTGAGTGGCGTGTGGACATGGGCGTGTGGACACGGGCGTGTGGACACGGGAGAGTTGATACGGACGTGTGGACACGAGCGTGTGAACATGGGCGTGTGGACACGGGCGTGTGGACACGGGCGTGTGAACATGGGCGTGTGGACACGGGCGTGTGGACACGGGCGTGTGGACACGGGCGTGTGGGTACGGGCGTGTGGATACGGGCGTGTGGACACGGGCGTGTGGTCACGGGTGTGTGGACACGGGCGTGTGGACACGGGTGGGTAGCGCAAGCGCGGTCGTGGGTTCGAATCCCGGAGCCGACACGCTTGTCGAGTCCGTCGGAGACCGATCGGCGTGAGGCGTTGGCGACGCTCCACGGCGCGGCAGTCGAATGCGTCGTGAGAGAAATCCAAGGTTCTTCTTTCTGGTGAGTAGCACAAGATCGATTGTAGCTGGTATTGGTGAACATTCACCTGCAGTTATCAGCATGGTCATGGATACAAGTCAGGCAGTGGATGGCTGCGCTGTCATACGCTACGCGGGTCGACGGCGATGGCCTGAAGCGGAATCGACGAGGTGTGGGCCTGGCCAGTTGCTGCAATAACGCCAGAATTATCCGCATCGATGCGCTAGGTGGTGCGGATAGCCTGAGGCCTCCGGCGCCGCAACGATGGACGGCCGATTGATGAACGGCTGGACCCGGCAGCTCGACTGGAAGCCAGCGCGTTTCGCTGACCCATCAAGCTATTCCGCACAGAGACGTGAACGGCGTACGACGTCAGCGGCGTTGACAGCGTATATTTTCTATGGTGAATTCATGATAAATGTTTCTTCTGGGTTAGGCTAGAAATGGTTTTGAGAAGAAGCCGTGACCTGACTTCGACCCAACTTATCTTTGTGACCTTAACAGGTCGGTATATTTTCACACAACGTAAATTCATCACTTATAGGAATGTGTGACAAATTGTGAAGGAGTCCATGCAAGTCTTCGGACTCAGAGGTCCCTTATAAAAAGCTTTAGGAGATAAGATTGGCCCTTGACCCCCCCCCTGGCCCTCTCCCAGTCATTGCGACCACTAATGCTTCCAACTCACAAACATTCTCAGTTGCCTGTTTTAGTGCATAACAAAAAAAAAACCTGTTCAATTCACAAATTCACTCCACAGCTACGGTGAGAAAGTGAAACCTGAAATATGATGATACCTGTGCACATTTTATGACATGGGACGAAATTAAGAACGATCGGATACAGCTGAATTGCAGCGCTGATAATTCCGCGACCATAGATGTAATATTTGGAACAATTTCGCCGTCGGCACGACTGCCACGTTCGTAAGTATTTCGAGGAAAGAGCACTCGCAATCACACGGCAGCCCTGAATCTGGCGACAATCTTGGAAGCACTTCTAGGACGAGGAAGTGTGATTTCACTGCCGATGTAGCATCTCACCAGATGGAAGCTCTGTTAACTTTCCAGAGCCAGCGCTCCGGCACGAGTGAGGGGAGGACACGCGTTGCTGTAACAGCCAGAGCCGTGTCGACAGAACCGTGGCCCAGAGGACCACTCGACAAGACACCAGGGGCATTTGCCACCTCTGTCGAGCTGGTGGCTGGGCTGTTGTTCACACGTTGTTGCCGGTGCCCAGGCACAAAATAGAACCGACACGCCTTCTGGCGTGCCAAACGGGCATGGGTGTTGTTCGGGATGCCCGTGCTCATCCCGTAACACGTGCCGCCGGTAGAGTATTACCATCCACACCTTGTGTTCGACCAGGGTGCATGGCGTGCCAAGTATCACTTCGATTAATGCCTGTACCATTGTCAGTTATGAAAAGTGAAATTGTCAGTTATTAAATGAAAAATTTTCGTTTTTTTTGTTCGCTAGTAATGAAGAGCAAGAATGTTGGCTTGACTTGTTTACAAGAAACTTGCATGCATGTATTATATCAGCAACTAGCAAAGTGTGGAATCCCTGAAAATTTCCACGACAGAACGTTTCTCTGGTGGCGTTCTTGTGGTGGTTTGGTGTTGTTCCAACATGGCACTTCTCTTCCAGGGGACGGCTACATTCCGTATTACCCGACTGGAGACGTCTACTTCCAACGAAGGCGCCGGTCGCACCCAGTCAAGCACAACCTCCGCAAACGGATGTCAGTTGTCACGCTCTTCAGCTGCGATTTTGCATCCTCAATAGTGTGCACCTCTGAATTGTTGTTTAAGAGCATTACGCCTGTGAGCGTCAAGCGCAATGAATGCATCTACAACCGTGAATTTCCCCTACACAATCTTGGAGTGGTGGAGCCGATGTTGCTTGGTATTGATCAAGGCTGGAACTTTATTTAAGTCGTGTCGCCGTTCTTCGGCCCTTAGGATCCTCTGGGCAACAACTATCGGCGAGTGACGTGAATCGAGGCATGCCAGAATCTCAGTAATGCATGCAACCTCAACGTCAAAACGTGAAAATGACGGTTAGATTCGCTAGAAAATGACAAGGAAATTAACTCGTTGATGTAGAACATCTTACAAGGAAAATTAAGGTGATGCCATGTGATAATTCAAGACACAAATCATAGAATTGGGTTTTAAAATGGCATGGTTATATATCTATAAATGTAGTCGAGGATGGCATCAGAATGCGGGTGATTTTATGTCCGTTTATTTGAGACCATTGGAAATTAATTCGTCGATGTAAAACATCTGATATACGATTTAAGCGAATACGATGTGATAATTCGAGACACAATTATAGAACTGGGTGCACAACTGGCAAGGGTAGATATCTATGAAAGTAGTCGAGTACGGTGTCAGAAGGCAACTGATTCTATGTCGGTTTAAATTCAGACAACTGAAAATTAATTCGCTAATGCAGATACTCGGATGTACAATTTAAAGGAAGCAGAGTTATAATTTGAGGAACAATTTCTGGAATTCAGGGCAAATGTAACAGGGCTAAACCTCCACGGAAGTTATTCAAGATGATATCAAAATGTAGTACGTTCAATTTTCGTTTAGGTAAGAACGTTGAAAATTGTCAGCGCATCACAGAAAATGTACCACGCGTTTTATTACAAGATGTTGACTGATCACTTGCTCTCAGTTCACTTTGGGGGCGCAGTTACAGGGTGAAATGATTTAATAATATATCGAACTGCACATCATAAGAGAGCTTGTTTCAATGTTGTTTAAAGTTAACCATGTGAACAGGATTTAAACAAATAAGGAGGTGCAATGAAATTACTTGCCCCTTCTTTAGAAACTATAATATAGCTTTAATCATAGCAAGCCCACCCTGGTGATGTTCCTTCACAAACCCACCACCAAAGCGCCGCCACCGGTATTATGTCCGCTAACGTCGCCACGTCAAAATAGTAAACAAGGTACCACTCCAGCACAATGTTTGTGGCATACCATAAAGGAGGTGATAATATTTCGCTCAGGTATATAATTGGAAACAATATCTGCATTATGCTCATCTGTTTGAGAGCAATTTGAAGTTGACATGTCTTGCATCTCGAAAAAAAAAGTTTACAGGCTGAGAAATTTCACTAGCCATCATGCCAATTTAGCAGCTCATAATTTTGCATCAATTTCCTTCATATCCTTAGCTGTTGAGTTCAAGCAAATGCTCAGTTACAACGGAAATAAATAATTCATTCATTCACTAAAAGCATGATTTGAAAATGCACAACACACCTACTTTTAACTTGCCCTGGTTTATTATGGTGTTTCATTTCATGAAGCTCGGCTTATCCATGCACATTAAGTATCTAAAAGTTGCTCGTAGTAAAGATACCTTTAACCCTCGCCATCTCGGGGGGTCTTTAACCCTCCTAAGGTTTTCTGCGGACAGTGAAAGTACGGCGCGCGGTAGCGCGCCGAAATTTGACACACATTTCCCACTTCAATTTCGGATGTTGTATGCAAATTTTAAAGTCAGATCATTCAGGGTCAACGAGTTAGTCAAAGTCAAGTGATATCACCTTCAGAGAAGTTCAAGCAGTCGTCACGCTTTAACGGATAAAGATATTTAAATCAAACTTTCAGTGTTTGCTTATCTTTAGGGAGGAAATAAAACGCACCAGGTTAATATTTTTATGTTTTATTATTCCTTATTAGTTATGCATGTTTTTGAGTTATGCATGTTCAGAGCCCATTCGAGTTAAAATATCAGAGTCTGGCTAAAGTAAGCGTTTTTATTAGAGCAAGTTGAGTTCAAACAACGTTTTTCGGTTTGTTCTACCCATTATAAAAATACAAATTAAAGAAAATGGCACGACATGATGACATGATATGGTAACATAACATGATGACATGACATGGTAGCACGACGTGATGACAAAACACGATGACACCTGGTGACAGTGGGCCCCATTTACCCCAAGGCCCTGCACCTCATGGCTCTGCAGCCGCCTCTGACCTAGTAACCCTAGACTGCCGCACTTCTAACACTACGTCGCGTCGTCTCTGATCTGGTGATCGTGGGGCGCATTCTCTCTTCCCTTGTGTTCCCAGCCTGCAGTCATCTCTGACCGTGTGACCCCGTTCCATTGTCTCGGCTGACCCGGTGACCTTTGGCTGCAGTCCCCACGTCGCCGTGAGGGAGCCGCTGCACCAGGTGGTGCGAGCCAGACTGTCACGACGGAAGCGGCAGATCCGCCTCAGTGACGAGGACCTAGCCGCTCTGATCTCCTTCCTGACCGACCTCAAGGTCAGCATGGAGGTGAGTACGGGTCAACAGAGGTCATCGTCACACAACATCCATCACGAAGAAGTTCGTGACGTTAATGGTAGGCATAATCGGCGATTATAAGTAAACAAGACGTTAGCGTTATGACTGGTTTGCCACAGAAAGGTCAAGCGTATCGTGTGCATGCTCAACTAAGACCCAACGCACGATGTCTACTGTATTATGTGCTTAAACTTAAATACCTACAAATAGATGTAATCATCAATTGTCGTCAGCATGGATGGCCTGATGTTGCCCGAAAGACTCGAACTGAAAACGAAGTTGTGTGTATCGGCAATCGTGTTATCTACAGCCTGATAGAACTCGGTTATAACGATGGAACCGAGTGATGGTGATTGAGGGAAGGCTTGGCCGACACAGACAGGCCGTACGCGTACTGGACGAGGGGCAGAGTCACGGGCACCACGCCTAACGAGGTGCAGCTAACCTGTCCAGGTACTGAACGGTACCGTCATCATTAACCCTCGCACGGCTGGGGGGTAGATACCTACCCCCACTAAGGTTTCCCCGCGATAGAGGGAAACTGGCGCGCGGCAGCGCGCCTAAATTTGGTATACCTTACCATTAGCTATTTTTACATGTTCTAAAAAAATTTGGTCGGGTCATCAAAGGTCACCGAGTTATCGCGGGTCAATTGAGGTCACCTAAAAAAAATATTTAAGCAGTAGCCACGCCTTCAATAATAAAGATATTACAATGAAACTTTCAGGGTTTACTTATCTTGACTGATCGCCAAAACGTACAATTCCAGAATTCTCGAATTTTGATTTTTTGATGACGTCATTTTTTTGCACTTTGTAGTTTTATCTAAACTAACATCAACTTTGCAGACAAACTATGGACTTTTGTATAATGCTAAGTTGACTTAGAACGTCATATCTTTGGTTCGTATACCCATTAAAAAAAAAATCAAAATTTCAAAATCTTAAAAATCCAAAATTTTTAAAATACAAAATTTTTAAAATTTTAATTTTGGGTTTTTGGTATCTTTTTACAACGTCATCAAAAACTTTCGTGAGTAGGTATCTACACTCTCAGCTGTGCGAGGGTTAAGTTCAAATCCTAGCGTAAAAACTACCAAACTACTTTCGACTGGAATGTGTTCGAGCTATCCGATGGAATTTTCAGATTCGTTCCATCTTGCTTGGTTCGTGAGATACCTGGGGGGTATGTATCTACCCCCAGCCTGGCGATGGTGGCTCAGACCACCAGCCGTGCGAGGGTTAAGCAAGCACCATCCTAGCTTGCATTTTGCATATGGAAAATTTATGAATAATTATGTGAAGAAATAAATTCATGTTCATGATACTTAAGAGGTATGAATACAAAACTAAAAACAAAAAGACTGGATATATTGCATATGGATATATTGTTTCCTATTTTTTGTCCGCGTGGGCCCGTGCGTGGCTGACGAGGTTAGGAGTATGGGAGCGACGCCGAGTATCTCCTGCCGTTTGCCGCGTGTCGGTGCCTGTGCGTTCACCCTGGAGTCATTGTCGCTATCTCAGCTGCGAGCCATCGTCTTCGGGATGAGCGGGTCGTCGGTCTGTGGCGAAGACGGCATCAGCATCCACATGTTCAGGGTGTGCTTCGACTCGTTAGGTGAGGTGCTCCTGCATTTGGTCAATTCCAGCATTACCCAATCCGATGTTCCTGATTCTTGGAAGCACTCCCTCGTCCATCCCATCTTCAAGTCCGGTGATCCCTGTAACCCTTCCAATTTCCGTCCTATCTCCATCCTCCCAGTCATTGCGAAAATTGTAGAGCGTGCCGTCCACCAGCAACTCTACAATTACCTGTCCGATAACCACCTCCTCTCCCAAACTCAGCACGGCTTCCGTCCTCGTCACTCGACGGAAACCGCTCTGACCTCCATATCTGACCAGATCCTATCCGCATGTGAACATGGAGAGGTGTCCCTTCTCTGCCTGCTGGATTTGAGCAAGTGCTTTGATGTGATAGATCGCTCAAAACTCCTGTCAAAATTAAGTCTCCACAGCATCGATACTTCCTGGTTTTCGGCTTATCTTCAGAACCACACCCAGAGTGTCAGCCTTACTGACAGTCTGGGTGTCGTCCACAAATCTGCCCCGTTGCCCAACAGCATCGGCGTTTTTCAAGGATCATCTCTCGGACCTCTCCTCTACTGCGTCTTCGCCAACGACCTCAGCCTGTTCGCCGAAGGTGCAGTAGTTGTTCAATACGCTGACGACACCCAAATTTTGGTCAGTGGTAAGAAATCTCAAATTCAAAATGTTGTCACTCATATGGAAACAGTTCTGGCCTCCCTCGATATCTGGTTTCGAGCAAATGGACTGAAAATTAACGTAGCTAAAACACAGCTGATGATGTTGGGCAGCCCACAAAATCTGCGTGCCTTACCGGATGTTACAGTGAAATTTCGCGATCATCATCTACCCACCATTTCTGAATGCAAAAATATCGGTATTATTTTCGATCGCTCTCTCAGCTGGGACTCGCACCTCTCAGAATTGACTCGGCGTTGTTTCGGAGTTCTGGGTGGTCTGTCGCATCTGAGGGGGCACCTTCCACCTGCCGTCATCTCCGCGCTGGTCAATGCCCTGATCTTCTCGCAGATCCGCTACTGTATTTCTGTGTATGGTAACGGAGGCAAAAAGAACCTATCTCGCATCCAAAAAATTATAAACTACTCGGCTAGGGTAATTTTCGGCCGCAAAAAGTTTGACCACGTTTCGGATCTGCTGAGGAGGCTGGGCTGGCTCAGCGCGGAGAACCTGGCGAGTTATCACACCCTTCGCCTCATACACAAGGTGCGTCTCCATGGTGAGCCAGAGTCACTGGCTCACGATCTTACCACCATGGCGGAGATTCGTGACCGGACTACCCGTCAAGACCACAACTTGTATGTCCCCCGGTCCCGCACCGAGATGGGGAAGAGACGCTTTAGTTCCAGAGCGCCACACATGTACAATTCACTGCCACCTGAGCTGACGCGACTTCCCGTGTCGATCTTTGGTCGCCACCTACGGGAGCATCTACTTGACCTGCCACCCGTGCCGGACTGAGAGACTGCTCGACTTGCTGTTATTTTTTATATATATTTTTTTATAGTTTAACTTGTATTCTGTGATTTTGACCCACTTTTTTATCTTTTGTGCTGTGTTGTTTTATCTATTTGACGCGATGTCGTAATAGCCACAAGTCAATTGTGGATGACCTCAATAAAAGTCTGTCTGTCTGTCTGTCTGTCTATGTTAGAAGCCTACAAGCGCCTTGGGCCCTTGCTCCGCCGTGTTAACCCGTCCCGTCTCGGGGGGTCTTCAACCGCCCACCTCAGGTTTTTCGCGGATAGTGGACGAACGGCGCGCGGTAGCGCGCCCAATTTTGGCGTACCTTTTCCCACATGAATTTGCCATGCTGCTTAAAAAAATTGAAGTCAGGTCATCTAGGGTCAACGAGTTAGTCAAGGTCAAGTAAGGTCACCTCCAAAAACGTTTAACCAGTGGTCACGCTTTAATAGATACCGATATTTTAATGAAACATTCAGCGTTTGCTTATCTTTAGGGATGCAACAAAACGTACGAGTGGAATTTGTTATTTTTTTAGTTTTTGACTAGATATAAATTTTGCGTATATGCGAAAGTGCAGTTCAAATAGAGGATTCTGGCTAAAGTAAGCATTTTTTATTGGGGAAAGTTGACTTCCAACATTTATCGGTCTGCTCTACCTATTGGAAAATTAAAATTAAAAAGAAAACTTGAAAACTCAAAATTTTGGACTTTCCAAAAAATATAATTTTATTTTTTGGGGGCCAAAAATATAAAGCCCTGTTCGATTTCGCTGTCCTTTTCTAATTCCAAATAAATTTTGCTTTTCATATATCCCCAAAATGAACTTCCCAGAGCCAAAAACATAATGTAAGTCGTGAAATGTCGTGAAAATCTAGCCCCCCTGGTGACGTCACTTTTGAGGGCAAATTGTTTTGGGGGTGGACCCGGACCCTACTCGTCGAGCGCTTTCCGATGACACCTCTCGTTTTCGTGCGATGCTTAGTTTGGATTTTAGAGGGGGTTACTAACCGCCCCCCACCCCCACCCTCCGAGACGGAGTTTGAGGATCTGACCGGAAAGGGTTAAGGGAAAATTTGATGTTGATTTCACGTGAATCGGTCACATGGTTCGGCCTTGGGTAGGGGAGACCGGGGTCAAATGTAACAGTTTTTACATTTTCGAGTCAGGAGGGAAAACGTTTTGCGCTGGAGAACACTTTGTTGGATTTTCACAAACCTTGATGTTTTGCCCTTGCTGCGTATGTGAAAATATTTATAAATACATACCCTAAGGTGTCGAACTTTTGGTTTAAAAAAGTCACTTCAGGTGTTACAATTGACCCCATGTACGGGGCAATTGTAACAGCACCCGGGGTCAATTGTACCATGTTAACGAATGCTGCGGTGAAAGCCACTTTTATCGAAAACAACTTGTATTGAAAAACAATTGTATCTTACTCTCTGAGCTCTTCCTGGAATACAAATCACAGCTCCACCTTACTCAGGACAAAAACCAACACCACATCATAAAAATGCGATTACGTAACGGATCAAAGCTCTTGCACCCGTAGGTCTTTCTGGATTCAAAAGCACAGCTTCTCAGGCTAAACAAACTAACTAGTAGGGCTCTGAGACCTAAAACACTTCTTGACTATTTGTACTGAAGTAGGGCAAAATATCAAACATCACAACTCGAAACATTTCCAATATCTGTGACGCTCGGTCTGTGGTCGCCTACTCGGTGTCCGATTCACAGTTTTCACATATGTACGCCTCATACTTTTCGACAGCGGTACACGCCCCGTGGGCCCACATCGCGCACATCTCGCACCGGATCCACCTTTCTTTAGATCGACTGGTATTAACTCTCGACGCACACAAGGCAGAAAACTTCTTCAGCGTCATCACTACTGCTTGCCCTGCGGCTGGACTTCCGAGCCCTCTTGCCACCGGCCTTCTTCGTCTTCTTCTCTTCGTGCTTGTCCATGCTGAGGTTGAGCTTTTTCGGTGCTTGTTTGCGTTTCTTTCGACTCTGTTCTAGCTCGATCGCTCTCTTCTCTGGCGTATCTGTCAGAATTGCAGCCTTTCGCTTCCTCCGTCCCGTACTGATGCTTTTCCTTGGGCCTGCCTTGGGCAGAGGCCGAATGTCTTCAGGGATGAGCGGTGTCGAAGCGATCCCTGATAGACCAGGCTGTTCGATCGCTGATGGACCAGGCTGTTGGCTCTCCGATGGACCAGGCTGTTGGATTCCCGATGGACCAGGCTGTTCGATCTCCGATGCACCAGGCTGTTCCATCGCCGATGGACCAGGGTGTTCGATTTCCGATGGACCAGGATGTCCGATCACCGGTGGATCAGCCTGTCCGATACCCGATGGCTCAGAATCTGCAGGATGTGCTATGTCATCTGTGGTCTCGCCTTCGGATGTATGGCTGGCGGAGAGTGCAGTCAGTTCCGTTCTGGGTCGGTCTGTAACGTTGCTTGGTGCAAAGTCTTCGTTGGTGAATATGTCTGGATTGTACGGACTGATGCCTGTTGTCCGGAAGCCACTCTGAATGTTCTTTGGGGTAAACGCCGATACCCAGGCCTCCGCAGCGATCTGTGGGATGTCGTAGATGCTGGCAGTTTTTCCTGGATTGCTTCTCATCCACGCATCCATGTGAGTAGATATGCTTCTCATAAACGGGCCGTACACGCTTCTGTCCAGGGGCTGGAGGCGGTGGGAGCAGTGAGGAGGAAAGGAGAGCATAATTACTCCGCTGTCCTTGGCCAGGTCTAGGACATCCACACTGAGATGGGACACGTGGTTGTCGAGCAGCAGCAACACCGGTGACTCGGGCGTCGACTTCACATGTAGGATGAAGTGCTTCATGAAGGTCACGAAGTGCTCCGAAGTCATCCAACCAGACTTGTTTGCAGTGCCAATACAACCCACCGGTCCACCACGAACAAACCATTCGTGGTATCGGACTCTTGGAAACACGAACATCGGTGGCACAGTGTTGCCCATTGCGCTAGTAGCAGCACACATGGTAACGAGATGTCCCCGCTCTCCCGAGGTGAGACCTCCTACCTGTTTCACGCCTTTCCCAGCCACCACTGCCGTCGGCTTCTGCACTGTCGCACAGCCAGTTTCATCAAGGTTCCATATCTTTGACGGATCAAGTTCGTGTCTTGCGAGGACGATCCCCAGCTTATCGAAGAAGTTCTTCACGTTTTCACGATTGAAGCTGGTTGCACGTGCCAAACTGGTGGCCTGCGGTGACCTAATGGCGAGCTGCGGGTTCCGCTTCAGAAAGGAGTTAAACCAGTCGACTCCTGCTCGTCTCTGATCCGTCCAGGAACTTGGAACTTTCATATCTCGGGACATCGCGCACTGGTAGGCGAGAACCCTGACCTCCATCGGCGTCAGACCAAAAAACGCCTCCGATGATTTGAGTAGATAGTCAGTGAGTATCTTCTCATCGCCTGGTGAAAAGACCTTGTTGTGCGGGTTGTAGCCGACTGTGATATCCATTCCTTCTTTCTTCTGTTTCACGTAACGAGACAACGTCACATGACACATTCCATACTGGGCTGAGGCTTTTCTCACCGTCAACCCGCCTTCCATAACAGCGGCAACAGCTTCCTGGGCTGTCTCCAGGCGGGTCCCGCGGTCAGAAGTTCGTTCTCGAGAGCGAGGCATCGTCTGAAAATCGGAAACATTCATTGACCAGCGCCCAACGACATTCTGTAGTAAATGCATACTTAATAGTATGGCCATAGGGGTCAATTGTAACACTGTTACAATTGACCCCAGCAAAAATGTTACAATTGACCCCGCCAAGCCGCGCCATCTTAGAGACGAAACTGATACAAAACACGGCAGCGTGGGCGGCAGCTACGGCGCTACATTTTTGGCTAATTAGCCCCACTCCGCTCAATCAAACTCTTAGATCCATATCTAGTGAGATACGTGAATGAGCTAATAATTAAACAAAATCATCAAATTTACAACACACCCTCAAAAACACATAATTGTGAACAGCACTCGACTCACTTGTCGCAACGGCGTGAAACCCCGTGAGGAAAGGAAACAGCTGACTGTGCATATCCAGTACTGCCGCCAGCGCCATCCATCAGCGGGTTTCGGAACCATGGCTACTGTTACAATTGCCCCTTGTTACATTTGACCCCAGTCTCCCCTATGTTCGACTGGTATACCAATTTTAGTGGAATTCCTTTCGCTGCTCCCGAATGATTTTGTAAAAGAATATCTCTCCGGCAGAGGTGTCGCCGCCGCGAAAGCCCGCGCCGCCATTGTTTTTTTTTCTTCTCGAGGATTGGCCGAATTTCGTGGGAATCGCTGGCTCGCGTTGTGAAGCGGAAAATGACGGCGGAAAATGCTGTTTGGTAGTGGTTGTGGGCATTGATGATTACAACCAAACTATTTTCGATGGGGAATATCCGAAGGAGCCGTGAGCATCACAAAGAGTGGGGTTGCACGCACATGACACTTTCTCCGCGAAACGTCGTTCGACGTTGATGAGGGGACAGTAAAGTGGAGCTTTTTACAGACCAAAACACGTGCAGCCCGTGTGACGATGACTGCGCGCGCACACACTACAGACAATGATAGTCAATATAAAAAGAGTAGCCGCTACTTCCGCTCAGGTGGTGGAAGTGACGGCAAGTCGCCAAGTTGAGCCGTTTCCGAGAACCAGACCCAATCGTGAAAAACGCTGAAAACGTCCCTTCCGTTTTTTAACCATCCTCATGCGTATTAGGGGTTACCCGGAAACGATTGCTATGGCGATGTTGGCAATTGTGGCAACACTATGGTGTTGGTTTGGTGTCGATCGGTCTATTGCTTGTCGAGATATGGCGCTCTGAATCAGGCCGATTGGTAGCGCTGAAATTGATGCAAAATCCCAGTTGTACATGGTATTCCTATGGGCGGCCAATGACCCATCCTCCAAGCACCCCCATGAAGCGCACGCGCAGCACCTTGATCGTGACGAAATTTCATCCAGCAGATAGCCAACATTTGGAGCTTTCACGTGATGTCGGCCATATTTCGTTACCTGTGCGGGGAGCCGTGCCAGGCGCCAATATGCGCCAGTCTAGGCCGCCGCATGGAACATCCTAAATAACATGTTAAACTAATGAGGCCAACTTTGACCACGTGCCACGTTCCCGACGTACATCACACGACAGTGAAATTCGGCTCACCACATCATACATCGATTGTCTGTCGGGCTGTCAAAAGTTAAAGTACGTGCGACCCAAAGTGGAACCTACACAAGAGGGCAATCCACCAAAGGTCGAGAAGACGATAGACAGACAAACGTTTTTACTCAAATAATATAGTAGATACTTATTTATATCATTCATTTTTCCATTGTAGCATAATCAAAGCCGCATGCTTACTACCGCATGCTTTCCTCGTATTTGTCTAAAAGTAAGTTCCCCAGACACGCACTGCGTGCCTGGGGACATTATGTAATTCGTAACATTATGTAATTCGTAACATTATGTAATTCGTAACATTATGTAATTCGTAACATTATGTAATTCGTAACATTATGTAATTCGTAACATTATGTAATTCGTAACATTATGTAATTCGTAACATTATGTAATTCGTAACATTATGTAATTCGAATGCGTCTCATATTCCAGCTGTTAGTACTTGCACACTTTTCAAATACTGCTGGACATCTAGGCCGTCTACATAACAGTTCCTCACCATTCTTCCGCTGGGATCGATAGGATTCGCGGCAGATGTTGCCAAACTGCATGACAACATCCCTACCAACGAAGCGATCAATGCAACATATGATTGCTCAGAATACATGCGGACCCAATTGGTATCTGCCGACTGAGATTGGCTGACCTGCAGCAGTCCATAAGACATTATCTTAAACCGCCATTGATCGGACTACTCAACCGCACTCAATTGACAAGTGGGCATGTATTTCCCCTACTTACCTCAATAATGGCGAGGCGAATAAAAAGCTGCAGTCGATGGCACCATGACATGTGAGCTCAGAGCACTTACGGAATTGTGTTTTAATTTCTCATTGCGGTCACAAGCAAAGGATAAACCATTCAAAGGTGAAGTGCCTATTGGAACGTTTGACTCGCGACGATGCATTGTGTTCCAGAGTGTATTTACTGGTGTTAATTCATTGCACACTGATCAAGCATGCTGGCTAAGAGAGCATCCAATGGCAAGCGTGCCGCGCTGGTCCGCAGGTCAAGGTCAAGGTCAAGTGCAGTCCAAAGGAGAGCTGAAACTTCGGCCATACACATTCCTATATTTGAACTATGTAAATGTGAAGTAGGAGTGTTTGGCCGTAATTACTAAAATCAGAAGCATAAGCAAGTGACGTTGGATGGTCACAATCTACATAAGGTCAAGTTAAAATGAATGATCTTGGTGGTAAATAAGCGAATGCATCCACGTGCATATAATGGTCGCAACAAGAAGCCAGCCTATCCAGCTAGTATGGATTATTCACGTGTGTTATAGGCATCTGATATGGGTGCAGCTTGGCAGGTTTCATCTGATAAGGTGAAGAGGAGGCGGGGTAGGAAGGTCAAGGTCGCATCAGATTAGCATGATTACAAGTGCAAAACCCGGAAACTAGTTGGTCGATTTTGAGAAATGAATACGGCATTCAACAGCTCTATGACGTGCGAAATTGTTAAGAAAATGCAATGAGAGTAAGAAAAATGTATGCCATTGATTCTGGATGTGCATGTAGATATACATCATTACGCACCTTGTACATTCCGAACATGCAATGCATGCAAACAGCCAACAAAGATATGCACGACACAGGTTGCACGAGACATCACTTGTCCGACACATAGATCAGGTCTGAGGCGCTTACACAAACCGCAGACATGAGAACTGCGATGCCATGCCCCTCACAGGCGTGCATGCCACGACGCAGCGTGTCTTCTTCTTTGGCAGCTGGCTTTGCAGCGCTTTTAATCGAGCTGGCTAAACCACTGCCACTGCTGGCGCCACGGACACCACCACCACGGACACCATCGGCACGGACACCACCGCCACGGACACCACCGCCACGGACACCACCGCCACGGACACCACCGCCACGGACACCACCGGCACGGACACCACCGCCACGGACACCACCGGCACGGACACCACCGCCACGGACACCACCGCCACGGACACCACCGCCACGGACACCACCGCCACGGACACCACCGGCACCACCGGCACGGACACCACCGCCACGGACACCACCGCCACGGACACCACCGCCACGGACACCACCGCCACGGACACCACCGCCACGGACACCACCGGCACCACCGCCACGGACACCACCGCCACGGACACCACCGCCACGGACACCACCGCCACGGACACCACCGCCACGGACACCACCGCCACGGACACCACCGGCACGGACACCACCGGCACGGACACCACCGCCACGGACACCACCGCCACGGACACCACCGCCACGGACACCACCGCCACGGACACCACCGGCACCACCGGCACGGACACCACCGCCACGGACACCACCGCCACGGACACCACCGCCACGGACACCACCGCCACGGGCACCACCGCCACGGACACCACCGCCACGGACACCACCGCCACGGACACCACCAGAACCACCGCCACAGACACCACCGCCACGGGCACCACCGCCACGGACACCACCGGCACCACTGACGCGGGCACCACCGGCACTGCTGGCGCCACAGACATCATCGGCACCACTGACATCGACACCACTGACACGGGCACCACTGACATCGGCACCACTGACACGGGCACCACTGACATCGGCACCACTGACACGGGCACCACTGACACGGGCACCACCCCCACGGACACCACCGCCACGGACACCACCGCCACGGGCACCACCGCCACGGACACCATCGGCACGGACACCACCGCCACGGACACCACCCCCACGGACACCACCGCCACGGACACCACCGCCACGGACACCACCGCCACGGACACCACCGCCACGGACACCACCGCCACGGACACCACCACCACGGACACCACCGCCACGGACACCACCGCCACGGACACCACCGCCACGGACACCACCGCCACGGACACCACCGCCACGGACACCACCGCCACGGACACCACCGCCACGGACACCACCGCCACGGACACCACCGCCACGGACACCACCGCCACGGACACCACCGCCACGGACACCACCGCCACGGACACCACCGGCACCACTGACGCGGGCACCACCGGCACTGCTGGCGCCACGGACATCATCGGCACCACTGACACGGGCACCACTGACATCGGCACCACTGACATCGGCACCACTGACACGGGCACCACTGACACGGGCACCACTGACACGGGCACCACTGACATCGGCACCACTGACACGGGCACCACTGACATCGGCACCACTGACACGGGCACCACTGACACGGGTACCACTGACATCGGCACCACTGACACGGGCACCACTGACACGGGCACCACTGACACGGGCACCACTGACACGGGCACCACTGACACGGGCATCACTGACACGGGCACCACTGACATCGGCACCACTGACACGGGCACCACTGACACGGGCACCACTGACACGGGCACCACTGACACGGGCACCACTGACACGGGCAACACTGACACGGGCACCACTGACACGGGCACCACTGACACGGGCACCACTGACATCGGCACCACTGACACGGGCACCACTGACACGAGCACCACTGACACGGGCACCACTGACACGGGCACCACTGACACGGGCACCACTGACATCGGCACCACTGACACGGGCACCACTGACACGGGCACCACTGACACGGGCACCACTGACACGGGCACCACTGACACGGGCACCACTGACACGGGCACCACTGACACGGGCACCACTGACACGGGCACCACTGACACGGGCACCACTGACATCGGCACCACTGACACGGGCACCACTGACATCGGCACCACTGACACGGGCACCACTGACATCGGCACCACTGACACGGGCACCACTGACACGGGCACCACTGACATCGGCACCACTGACATAACCGCCACTGAAATAACCGCCATCGGCACTACCACCAGACACAGACAACACTGACAGCATCGCCACTGATCCCCCCCCCCCCCCCCCACACACACACACACACGCGCATATGCATATATATATATATATATATACATATGGATATATATATACACATATATGCATACATATACGTACCGAATCTAAGATCAGGTAGAAAATATCTTCAGACACAACAGATTCCAAGTCCAAGTGATGTACCGGATCAAAGCGAAGCTACCAAATGGAAATAGATACTCGTTGAGGTGAAGGTAATGCCACTGTTATGGCCCAGGACCGAAATTTATCCTGCGGCACTTTGTTCGTGCTTGGTGTCTATATAGCTGAAATATCATGAGCATGTAGTTAATTCTGTGCATAATCATAACTTTTAACATGAAAATAAACCGCACAAATCCTTGTAAAACATTATTTAGGTGGCATTATGTGTATTTGGCAAATAGGTGAAGGTGCTCTGAAAGTTAGGCTGAAGCTTATGGGAAGCAATCTTACTTTGACTTCATTCCCGCTTGACGTAAGATGATAAAGGTACTACGACCACGCCTTGCAAAATTGATACACCAACAAGTATTGAACGCTTTCTGTCGATACTTCTCATCGGTACATCTTGAAAATTGAACAGGAAGGGACAAACTATAGTCCTCCCCTTCCCCGAGCAAGATAAATGTAATTATTCCCACCTATCTGCGGTTTCCTAGCTTTGGCTTCCTTGCTGCGTTGCTTCAGTAGGTATACCACCAAATGTGCTGCCACTCCTTCAGTCCACTACTGTTACCACTCCTTCAGTCTACTACTGTTACCACTCCTTCAGTTCACTACTGTTACCACTCCTTCAGTCCACTACTGTTGCCACTCCTTCAGTCCACTACTGTTGCCACTCCTTCAGTCCACTACTGTTACCACTCATTCAGTCCACTACTGTTACTACTCATTCAGTCCACTACTGTTGCCACTCGTTCAGTACTCCCATGTTTCCTTTGCTCCCGTCATGATGCGTACGCTTCCTGAATTCCTGCCATGACTCGCCCAAAACCAGCTGCCGGGGAGGTGAAAGTGAGGTGTAATGTGACCTTCAGTGCGAATGTGTGGCCCACACCAAGACCAGCGTTTTACGACGACACTGACCACCTACTGCCGCCAATAGCCTCGTGACATCCGACCCGTAAACCGGCGCTGAACCTGCCTGGCGACTTCTTATACCGGGTGTAAAGTTTGTAACGGACTGAGGGTTCAGCGTAACCGTTCAGCGAGGAATAATGGGGACATCTGATGAGCATAAAGTGCGACGTGAACCACCCAAAGCACAATAACGTAGAAGTTGATGGAATTGAAAGAGGGGTAGAAGGAATTGACAATCGTCCACTCTCGTAGATGTTCGACGTTGAGCGCGTGCAGTTGCGGGCCATCAGTCGACCTGACGCTCTCCCGTCCATCTGATGGAGAATCCACGGAGTCGGTCCTCACTGTAATGCAGGGACGCTCGCCTTTGTTCATATATCGAAGCTTCCCTGATATGTAACACACTGTTTTGATTTGCTGTGGTATTGGTGATACAAAGCGGAGGACATCGGTATTGTGTGGAACTTGACTCGGGGCAAAAAACGGTCTTCGGGAAATTGGACAAACAATGGTCCCTCACTGTCGGCAGAGGAATACCGACCAGGAGCGATGTTCCTTACTTTCGAAATAACCGTCAACAAACCACGTAGGAAGAAGTTGTCGCCAGCTTGATGGAACATACTGCCGGCACCAGAACAAACACAAGACATTGTTTGAACACACCGCAAATCTTTAGGTGCATAAAAGCCAACTGTTTGTCACGGCGCGAAAGCTGCAAAGGCATAGAAGATCCGATTCCTGTGTCAGCCTGCACAACACCCAAGAGGATGACTAAATATATGCCATCTAACGCAATACGCTGCTGGTGAATCTTACCTTCCAAACTCCACGTTCAGAACTCCGGATACAGAACTTCGCATTACAAAACATGGATCCATCGCAACTTCCTCTGCTCGAGTTCACTATCTCGGTTGAAATTTAACGGCGCTAATCATACGGTTGGCATGCTGGAGAAGGCGGAAAAGCTCCATTCTGTATCACGTCTCTGGAGCAGAGCTGTGCGTTTGGACCGAGACAAAGGCTCTCGTGCTGTTATGCTCCTCCGTTGTGGAAGTTCGTTGCGTTCTGTACTGTTTGTGAAACGTAAAAGCAGTGATGCTAAAAACTGCTCTCCTACTTCCTCCCTCCCTCTCTCTCTTTCTCTCTCTCTCTCTCTCTCTCTCTCTCTCTCTCTCTCTCTCTCTCTCTCTCTCTCTCTCTCTCTCTCTCTCTCTCTCTCTCTCTCTCTCTCTCTCTCTCTCTCTCTCTCTCTCTCTCTCTCTCTCTCTCTCTCTCTCTCTCTCTATATATATATATATATATATATATATATATATATATATATTATATATATATATATATATATATATATATATATATATATATATATATATATATATATATATATATATATATATATATATTATATATATATATATATATATATATATATATATATATATATATATATATATATATATATATATATATATATATATATATATATATATATATATATATATATATATATATATATATATATATATATATATATATATATATATATATATATATATATATATATATATATATATATATATATATATATATATATATATATATATATATATATATATATATATATATATATATATATATATATATATATATATATATATATATATATATATATATATATATATATATATATATATATATATATATATATATATATATATATATCTCTCTCTCTCTCTTCTCTCTCTCTCTCTCTCTCTCTCTCTCTCTCTCTCTCTCTCTCTCTCTCTCTCTCTCTCTCTCTCTCTCTCTCTCTCTCTCTCTCTCTCTCTCTCTCGTCTAATCTAGTCTAATCTAGTCTAATCTAGTGTGTTTAGCTATTCATAATCTATTATATGTCTGTGCAATGGATATTATCAGGAAACACTGCCCGTCGGCGAGTTTTCTTCGTGCGCTGCTTGTGGTGGGTGCGACCCGGTGCCGTGCGCTTGCCGGCTAGCTGTAGGCGTGCTGAGCACGGCGAATTTGTCGCGGAGCGCGCGCGTCTGCCGCACTGGCCGGCGGCCCGTCGGTACCGACGATCGGCGCATCGATCCGCCGCGGCGTCGACGGACACCGCGCGCGCCCGTCCACGGCCGCCCGTCGCCGGCCGCCCGTCGCCCGCCGCTCGCCGTCCGCTGCTCGCGGGGGAGGGGGACGGCGGCGCGCGGGGGCGGCGGGGGGCATGGGACGCATTCAAATGAATGCATTCCATGCGACTCGCACTGGTCAGGCAGAGGAACAACTGCCGAGTCAAAACTTGATGAGTATCCATCCTTAAGCAAACCATCGCAAAACGTACAAGTAACAGGAGCCCGGCCAGTAGTCCAAAAAGCGCCAACAAACATATGCGTGCCGTTGTTGTTCCCTGCAATGTTTTGATCTCCCGCCAGCTTTCCTCTGTCGCTGTCTCTGTCTCTGTCTCTGTCTCTGTCTCTGTCTCTGTCTCTGTCTCTGTCTCTGTCTCTGTCTCTGTATGTCTGTCTGTCTGTCTGTCTGTCTGTCTGTTTGACTGTCTGTCTGTCTGTCTCTTTCTATCTCTCTCTATTTCTCTTTCTCTTTCTCTTTTTCTCTCTCTTTCGCTCTTCTGCTTTTTATCCTTCGAACGAATTGGTTGCGAGCTGGTCAGGCGTGACTGTTCGCCCATGACTTGATGTCCCGTGTACTGGCAGGTCGTCGGTAGCGACAGCCAGGTGTGGGGACGCTCGCTAGTCAGCTGGCAGGCCGTCCAGCTGGCCGGCGAAAGTCGTGCTCACTTGTCACTGTGCTCACGTGTGAGAGCGGTCATTAACTTCGTTGCTTTTCAGTATCATTGCCACTTGTCTGAATGTATGTGATCAAGGGTTGTTCCCGAAATACAATGCGGGGAATTTCAAACTTCCGAATCATTATTGTAGGGAGTGTCAGTTGCAAACGACATATTATGCATAATCATGTCTTACATCCAGCAATCACTGAACAATCTAAGCAGAACTAGTTCTCGGCGAATGGCGGGTCGATCAGCTGGAGAAGGCTGAAGCTGAAGAACATGAAATTGTCTAATTGTCTAATTGTCCGTGTCTCCGTGTCGGCTGTCTAATTGGCCGTGTCTCCGGTAGCGCTCGACGGACGCGTGCAACAACCCGGCGCACCACTCGGCCTTCCGCGAGAACGAGCTCAACGAGGAGCTGGGCGCCGGCAACGGAATCGACGACGACTACGGCGTCGGTGAGCGCCGCGCCCGCGTGGGATTTGTGTGGCGTACGGCGGCTATGAGCGCGATATTTTTTCGTGGGCATGAAGAGATGCAGGCCTCCAGCGCCACTAGAAGGATAATTTCAGCCCCTGTACAGGGGTGACCGGTGGTATTCATGTTACAAAAACATCAATTTAGAATCACTCTACTTTTGAACAAAAAACATGTCGATTTCACACAAAAGTAACCGAGGAAAAGTTTTCATGTTCTTCAAAAAGAGAGAGAGAGAGAGTGAGAGAGAGAAAGAGAGAGAAAGAGGACGAGAAAGAGAAAGAGAAAGAGAAAGAGAAAGAGAAAGAGAAAGAGAAAGAGAGAGAGAGAGAGGGGAGGGAGAGAGAGGGAGACAGCAATGGAGCGAAAGAGACTACAAAGGGATTTGCGATGCAATCACCAAGTTCTGAACACGGTAATGAATTCAATTAAAAAAATATATGCTAACCATGCGTATATATGCAATCTGCGAATGCATCCGCTTACCATCAATATGCAGTTATATATTGATACATTGATAATAGGAGATGCATTGCATGTATGCGTTCCTGGAATCAAGGGGTTCGTTTCCGTTCCACGATTGATCTTGTGTACTCCATCACAAGGTGAAGCGCCGAGACCGGTGGCACTGTGGTGGCTGACCTTTCTCGCCAGAGGGCGCTGCGGCCGCACGACCTCTCGAAAACTCCGCCGCTGTCTCAAGCTACACGTGGCAGTCTGACCGAACACGTCGCCACCGACGTGCGGGTCGCCCTACCGCTAATCATTGCAGAGACCTCCGCCAACCACTGCAGAGCCCGCCCGCAAATAACTGCAGAACCCTCTCGTCAATCACTAAAGAGCTCTCCGCAAATCACTGCCGAGAAAGATATATATATATATATATATATATATATATATATATATATATATATATATATATATATATATATATATATATATATATATATATATATATATATATATATATGTATATATAGGGAGAAAGAGAGGGAGAGAGGGAGAGAGAGAAAAAAAGAGAGCGAGAGAGAGGGAGAGGGAGAGGGAGAGGGAGAGAGAGAGGGGAGGGAGAGAGGGGAGGGAGAGAGGAGCACTCTCTCGTCATCCACCGCCGAGCGGCCTCCGGACGTGGACTGGGCCGTCGTTTAGCGCGCGCCAGCCGTGGCCGCCGACGATTGCCCCGAGGCTGAGGTCGGCCGGCTGTCCGCCCGGAGTCGCCGCAGGACCGGGATGGACAGTCGATGTCTAGATACGGTCAGGCAGTGGAGCATGACGCTTATTGAGTTTCCACGCGGATATCAGCTCTGTTCACAAAACAGTCTCCATGCTTCGTGCAATTCGGTCAACAACTATATGCAAATCATGCCATGCTTGATACGCCGGGATGTGAGAACACGGAGCTGTTCCAATTATTTACCTCCCTGCAATTTTGAATAGGTTAATTCGTTTGATATGTGCCTCCAGTGTGTGGTACTGTCAGGGTGCTGATTTATCGGTTGTGGAGTTGGTTAGTTATTAGGGCTTTAGGGCGCGTCGACTACATTGGTCGTGTAGCGCCCAATCGGTTGTGGAAGTAAATTGTGAAGGAATACATGCTGTTATGCACCACCGGTGCGATTGTAGTAAAATTCGACGCGGTCGGAGACAATTGAAAACTTGGTCAGCTGCAAGGAATGAGGTAAAGCTACTTTGGAAAGTTTTGCTGGCGCAAGGTATTTGCAGTCTTAAGCTGAAAGAAAATGTGAATTCGATAGGCAGTGATTCAGGGTAATTTGTAGCATAAGCAGTGTCACGGGGAGGTGCTGCTTTAGAAGAATAGACGCTTTAGTTGGCGTTAAATTGTATGTGTGTCACATGTCACACCCTTGTATGTGTGTCACCTATGTCACACCCTCGATTGAGGAAACTGCCTACTCCCTGGGTAGACGTCTGGATTGTTTCTGCATGAACTATCCAGTTAGCAACACTAAGCTGAAATGAAATATAAATCCTAGGTTGATTGAACAATCAATGCACGCAACGCCTCACGTTGCGTTCACAGTCTCTTACATCACCCTTAGTGATCACCACATTCAATAACCATCTTCACACCACATTCAGTGTGCATCATGAGAGTATGCATTCATTACTGCCTTTGCCAACTTGCTTCAATATCACTCACAATATAACTAGCAAGGTAGTTATTTAGTAGTTCATTTGACACCCTGTGCTCACATAGCTGCGCGGCTATCCTAAGCCAAGTTTCACAGCATGTAGCCAGGCTAGTGCTCAGAAACACTACGCACTGCACACAACTACAGCTGACGTCAAAACAACAGTTGTCGCCGATCCCATTTTGCACGTTCCGAGAGATGGTCTCGACAAAGCTCTGGTTTGAGGTCGCTGATCCGACTGAATGCTACTCGGGGAAGATCAGGTCATGCAAATTTTCCACAACACTCTCCGCGAACTGCTGCCGTGTGCTCTTGCAGTAAGCTCTCCTTTCATCAAATGCTGACAACCTCCACGAAGCTTGATGCACTTGCAGAAATAGTCGACTCGCCATCCTGTTAGTGGCGTCGCAGTTCAGCGATGAGTGACTTTCGAGCTTTGAACCTAGATTACTTGAGCTTCGAACTAACTGAGCCTTGAACTTTAGCTGAAAGCAAACTGCAATTCCCACGCGTGGTTGGATACCTGAATGGACGCCCCGCCGCACTAAGAGTGCATGCTGTGAAGTCGGCGGGGATAATTACTTGTCGCTAGCATGTTCGAGACACCCAAGCGGGGTCAGCTTTTGGAATTTGCGTGTGAACTTCGTTGAGGTGATATTATGAGAACTCACCGAAAGCAGTATTGACTCCGAATCGGGGGCTTTATTTTGATGCCGGATGACGACGTGCTTCTTTCAAGACCACGGTTCCCGGGCCGACAGTACACGAACTCCGGCAAGTGGCACCCTTCAAAATTATGCCATCGATCTTTCGGGAAATTCCGGATCCGTCAGTGTCTCCAACAGACCTTCGATCACGTGTATACTCCAAACAGCAAAGTGATGTCTTTTTCACTGAATCCTTTTACTTATTGTTTTGTCGGGTACTAGTCGGCTTCATTTACAAATACAACATCACACACATACATTCTTCAGTTGTTTGGCGATAACATAAAAGGCTAGTCAGGCTTACTCAATAGCCTCTTCCTCGATGCTGACGTGACGTGAGTCAACACAAGGCGACGTGATGCGATGTGACCTGACGTGACGTGAGTCATTGCGTGAGACGAAATGTACGACCCTCAATATACCAGGAGGTGCTGAGTTTACATCAAAAGTAACGTTGGGGATTATGCTATATTACTCAACGTTTCGGCCAGGGGCCATCGTCAGGAGATCAGCCTGGCCGCCGTATAGCCTTTCCTGGTATATTGAGGGTCGTACATTTCGTCTCACGCAATGTCCAAAACCAAGGAGCACTTAAGAGCCATTCTTCGTTGTATTAAACAGTGATGTGAGTCAACACAAAGCGACGCGATGCGACGAGATCTGACGTGACATGGCGTGAAGCGACTGGGCGTGGCCTGCCGTAGCCGGATGTGGCTCGGTGTGACGTCACAATGCGTGACGTTGCTCGTCGCAGCGTGACGTGACGCAGTGTGACGTACACGGTGTGACGTCACGTGACGTTACCTGGCTTTCGGCTGCAGGCGACGAGCCACCGACGTCCGCCGAGCAGGAGTACCCGGTGTGGCTGATGCCGCACTCGTACCAGCTGGAGTCCGCGCCGCAGCGGCGCGCCTTCTACTACCCCACACTGCTGCCGGGCCAGAAGCGCTCCTCGTTCAGCCGACACTACCCGAGCGTCAAGCTGCTGCAGGTGAGGCCCCTTCCTCGCCCGTCCGCCCTTCCTTCTGCTGCCCATGGGAGAAGTGCCAACTTGGTATTTCAGACGCTGACTGCGGGGCCGATTTTCGGCGGATGGCTTGGCTGATATCTTGGCTGATATCTTGGCTGATATCTTGGCTGATATCTTGGCTGATATCTTGGCTGATACCTTGGCTGATATCTTGGCTCATACCTTGGCTCATGTCTTGGCTGATACGTTGAGCCTGGCAATCGTGCAATCTGCAGATTGGAACTTTTTCGCTCGGATTCGGCGAGTTTTAGAGCTAGACAGATGACCGTCTAGCGTGTATGCTCCTGCGCCTTAGGATAAGCGCTAAGACTGCTCGCCCAACCACACACTATAGAAAGGACATCATGGGGGAGGGGACGGAGGAGGGAATTGCCGCCCCCTTTGATATATTGAATGCCGGTCCCATTCGTGAGCAGGGAAGCAAATGTCACCTCCCTTCCTGTCTTTCGAACATTTTACTTCCGCGCAGGATATATTAGGTTTCTGCCTTCCCTTAGAACACACTGGATATGCCATTCCGTAGACAATGCGCGGTGCTTGATTCCCCAATAAACCTGTAATGATTTGCAAAGAGCAGGTTGTAGTGATCCCAATTCAGGATTGCCCCGATGCTCACAGATCCGAATCTCCGAACACACCCAAGCACCTGGCCGAGTACTGACGGGCACTGTTCCTCCATCCGCAGAGGAAGCTGGTGAGCGCTGGCCTTTCATCGCCGTCCGACAGCGGCCCGTCCAGGAGGTTCTACCAGTGAAGCCTGATCGGTGACGTCACGCCCTGCACAACCCGGATGTCGCAGGGCCGCGCCAATCAGAGGGACGGACGAACGTAGCCACGCCCCGGCACGCGCACCGAAACCGGACCGACCGTTCCCACCCACCCGGTTGGCACGCGCATTGCGAGTGGACTCGCCCGGGTGCGCCGCTGGTGTTGCGCGTATCGGTGTGTGTGTCTTTGGCCGTTAACGCGACGGGATTTGGGCGATTTTGCTGTACGCATTAGCGTTGAAGTGTTTTGGTGTTGCTGTCGGACAGCTCGTGTCCGAGTTGGCCGTAGCTGGTCGGTCGACCGACTGCCGTCCCGAAACGTGACGTGCCGTGTAAGCGATCCCACTTCAGATACATGTCAACTACTTGCCCGCTCGTGCAGGTCAGGCAGTACTTGTTCCGTTGGCCGGTTCCGTTCGCCTGGGCTGATTTGGCCGTGGATAAGAGCTGATATTCTGCTGATCTGGAGGGCGAAAAAGAGGAATTCGGTGATCGATCGAACTCCCTCCAGAACTGACATTGTCCCAGTTCACCGCCGGCATTTCAACTAAGAACAGAACTGTCATTGTTCCGGATCACAGCCGATATTTCAACTGAGACTGCGACTGGCCAAGTTTTTCGCGACAAGCAGAATCTCCCATAGGAACGCCAAAATGCATCGTAACCGGTCCGCCTGTTCAGCACACTTCTTGACACTCGTCTGTTGTACGGCTTCCATAGCTGAAGACCCCTTCTCAGTTCAGGGTACATTATACTCAGGTGTTGCTTGAGTACTTTCTCAGGTATGGTGAACCACATGCACACACACACACACACACACACACACACACACACACACACACACACACACACACACACACACACACACACACACACACACACACACACACACACACACACACACACACACACACACACACGCCAGAGGATATGTGGTAGTCATCATATAAGACGGTAAAGTTCTGCCATGACTCTTACTAAGAACATGACATGCCAATTACTCAGAACTTGACATGACTCTTACTCAGAACATGACATGACTCTTACTCAGAACATGGCTTGACTCTTACTCAGAACATGACATGACTCTTACTCACACTATGGTATGGCTTTTCCTGAGACTATGGTATTGCGCTTATTCAGACTATGGCATGGCTCTTACCTAGACTATGGTACGCTTATTACTCAGACTGTGGCACGGCTTCCGAGCAAACTAATTGATCCTCCCATAATCGGCCGAATTGAAAGGAGCAGAAAGCAGGGACACGCATGGGACCGGTGTCATGGGACCGGTGTCATGGTACAGGTGTCATGGGACAGGTGTCATGGGACAGGTGTCCGGCACGGAACGGGTGTCAGTATTGAATTAACACGTGACCGCAATATTACTCAAGGTCACCACCAGTATTCGATATAGCCGATTTCGTGACGGGGAGTGGTCAATGCCAACACAGCTGTTATCGTCCGAAGTACTTGGGAAGGCAGGATGGTCAGATTCATATGGGAGTGTGGGGGAATGAACACTGGAAGGCAGCGGCTCCGCCAGGCTTGTAGAGCGTCTCATGCGCGCCTGACCCGACTCTGGCATTTACTCTGACCTCTAAAATACAGACTGCAATGGCATAAGATGATGCATTCCAGGATTGCATACCAACGTTTCAGCTTTGTGCCTTCATCAGGGCAACAAGTACGATGTTTAAAAAAATGAAACACAGGGTGTCACATTCTTAAATCGACAATTTTTAAATTGCCATCTGCATTTATTTGTAGTTAACTAATAGTCCTGACCTCTGAACATCTCGCTGCAGCCGATTCGCCTCCGTTAGCCGGCGGCTTCAGAGCAGACGTGCGTGACGTGACGTGACGTGAGGCGACGTGACGTGACGTGCCGCGTGTCCTGGCAGCCGGCAGCCAGTGGAGCCAGCACAGGCAGGCAGCTGACGTGACACACACGGTCAACTAGGGGCAGCGCGAATCGGTGTACCTCACTCAGTCTGATACGTAAAGCAAACCCGTGCTACGCTGTCCTTCGAGGTGTGATGGACGTGGCGTGCGGATTCATGCTAAGCCTGCAATGGCAAATGGTTGGACGTTTACTGATTGGACAGAATTAGGATACTAATCCAGTCCGGCCCGTGACTGTAGTGGGGCCGCCTTTTCTGTCATGCCATGGACAAGCATCATTGTTGGGCGAGCCGGCTCGGGCGCTGGGAATTGCGGCTATGGCTTTTGACTCAACGTCTCTTCCATTACGCCCACCAGCACAGCCGAATACAGACGGCACAGGAAATTATGCTTAGCATCAGGCACAGGC
The DNA here is from genome assembly GCA_034440575.1 of Imbricaverruca yamaguchii. NCBI lineage: Eukaryota > Metazoa > Arthropoda > Thecostraca > Neoverrucidae > Imbricaverruca > Imbricaverruca yamaguchii. Next base: position 307,130 of record JAOTOL010001332.1, read on the forward strand.
GTGGCGGATAAGATGATGAGTACTCTAGACATGCCATGAAATCCGCCTCAATGTCAAGACACAGAATACTCTAGACATGCCATGAAATCCGCCTCAATGTAAAGACACAGAATACTCTAGACATGCCATGAAATCCGCCTCAACGTCAAGACACAGAAGGGAGCGGGGTTGGTCGAGCTGAAGTTCAGCTCGCCAAAGTCCCACTCTGCAGGCCCAGTTGCGTCACGGATGTGACAGTTGCGCTGCTGGAGGCGCTCAGTGTGAGCGATTGCCGCCTGCTGCACACGCCGACCATTGCGTTGCCGTTCTCTCTGCCGCCCAATGTCAGCACACGCTGCTCTGCGTCTTGCGCTGTGCAGTTCGCTTCTGCGCTGACCTGAACAGCCGCGCCCGTCTCTGCTGTCAGCGGAGCACACGTGGCGCAGACCACATGACCGGACGGTGGCGCGCTTGTTCAGCAGCGTCTACGGAGGCTGTGCGATGGCGCGGAACGCCCCCCCCCCCCACCACCAAAACGTCCATGTCTGAGCTACTTCAGCGTCCCGGAAGCTTAGCACATCGAGGGGAATACAGGTCTCGCACCGCCAAGGGACGAGCCAGGGTTCGAGGGACGCCCGGCCGAGCGGACATTTGCCGATACGCGACACGAATTGCGCGGACGAGCTGAGCCGTCGGGCAGGTGGCGGCCGCCTCTCCTTAGTGTTGTGTGCTTCATGTGGCCGGGCGCTGGGGCAGTCGGCCGGCGCTCGCTGCTGCCATCTGGTGTCGGCGCGGCGTACAGTGTCGGACCCTGGCGGACGTCGGTGTAAACGCGGCCGCCAGCGCCGCGGCACACTGCTGGAATGACCGCCGACAGAGCCGTATCGGACGGCCACCACGCCGTCGTCGGCACACTGCTGTGTGTTTGCTTCTGTGTTGCGGTTGGTAATACATGTTGTTTACGAGTTCTGTCTGTGGTGCACAGGTGCAGGTCGAATTGTGAAAGTCGACTGATTCAGGATCACCAGTAATAGTCTGGCGACTAAAAACTGCGGCGAAGCCATTACGCGTTGTGTCGTTTTGGGAAACAGCGGTGTGCGCAGGACGGGGGTCGGATTTTGCAAGCGGCCCGCTGCATTAGATTGTAGGGTGACGATTTTGTAAGCGGTCCATTGCATTCGACCACAGGGTAAGCAACCCGCTGCTTTAGACCGCAAGGTGACCGCCTTCGCGAGCAGTCCACTGTGTTAGGCAGTAGGGTGAGGCTACTGTAAGCGGTCCACTGTGTCAGACAGTAGGGTGAGGCTATTGTAAGCGGTCCACTGTGTTAGACAGTAGGGTGAGGCTATTGTAAGCGGTCCACTGCGTTAGACAGTAGGGTGAGGCTATTGTATGCGGTCCACTGTGTTAGACAATATGGTGAGGCTACTGTAAGCGGTCCACTGTGTTAGGCAGTAGGGTGAGGCTATTGTAAGCGGTCCACTGTGTTAGATAGTAGGGTGAGGCTATTGTAAGCGGTCCACTGTGTTAGACAGTAGGGTGAGGCTATTGTAAGCGGTCTACTGCGTTGGACAGTAGAGTGAGCCTATTGTAAGCGGTCCACTGTGTTAGGCAGTAGGGTGAGGCTATTGTAAGTGGTCCACTGTGTTAGACAGTAGGGTGAGGCTATTGTAAGCGGTCCACTGTGTTAGGCAGTAGGGTGATGCTATTGTAAGCGGTCCACTGTGTTAGACAGTAGGTTGAGGCTACTGTAAGCGGTCCACTGCGTTAGACAGTAGGGTGATGCTATTGTAAGCGGTCCACTGCGTTAGACAGTAGGGTGAGGCTACTGTAAGCGGTCCACTGCGTTAGACAGTAGGGTGAGGCTACTGTAAGCGGTCCACTGCGTTAGACAGTAGGGTGAGGCTATTGTAAGCGGTCCACTGTGTTAGACAGTAGGGTGAGGCTACTGTAAGCGGTCCACTGTGTTAGACAGTAGGGTGATGCTATTGTAAGCGGTCCACTGTGTTAGACAGTAGGGTGATGCTATTGTAAGCGGTCCACTGTGTTAGACAGTAGGGTGAGGCTATTGTAAGCGGTCCACTGTGTTAGACAGTAGGGTGAGGCTACTGTAAGCAGTCCACTGTGTTAGACAGTAGGGTGAGGCTATTGTAAGCGGCCCACTGTGTTAGACAGTAGGGTGAGGCTATTGTAAGCGGTCCACTGTGTTAGACAGTAGGGTGAGGCTACTGTAAGCGGTCCACTGCGTTAGACAGTAGGGTGAGGCTATTGTAAGCGGTTCACTGTGTTAGACAGTAGGGTGATGCTATTGTAAGCGGTCCACTGTGTTAGACAGTAGGGTGAGGCTATTGTAAGCGGTCCACTGTGTTAGACAGTAGGGTGAGGCTATTGTAAGCGGTCCACTGTGTTAGACAGTAGGGTGAGGCCACTGTAAGCGGTCCACTGCGTTAGACAGTAGGGTGAGGCTATTGTAAGCGGTCCACTGTGTTAGACAGTAGGGTGAGGCTACTGTAAGCGGTCCACTGCGTTAGACAGTAGGGTGAGGCTATTGTAAGCGGTTCACTGTGTTAGACAGTAGGGTGATGCTATTGTAAGCGGTCCACTGTGTTAGACAGTAGGGTGAGGCTATTGTAAGCGGTCCACTGTGTTAGACAGTAGGGTGAGGCTATTGTAAGCGGTCCACTGTGTTAGACAGTAGGGTGATGCTATTGTAAGCGGTCCACTGTGTTAGACAGTAGGGTGAGGCTATTGTAAGCGGTCCACTGTGTTAGACAGTAGGGTGAGGCTACTGTAAGCGATCCACTGTGTTAGACAGTAGGGTGATGCTATTGTAAGCGGTCCACTGTGTTAGACAGTAGGGTGAGGCTATTGTAAGCGGTCCACTGTGTTAGACAGTAGGGTGAGGCTACTGCAAGCGGTCCACTGTGTTAGACAGTAGGGTGAGGCTATTGTAAGCGGCCCACTGTGTTAGACAGTAGGGTGAGACTACTGTAAGCGGTCCACTGTGTTAGACAGTAGGGTGAGGCTATTGTAAGCGGTCCACTGTGTTAGACAGTAGGGTGAGACTACTGTAAGCGGTCCACTGTGTTAGACAGTAGGGTGAGGCTATTGTAAGCGGTCCACTGTGTTAGACAGTAGGGTGAGGCTATTGTAAGCGGTCCACTGTGTTAGACAGTAGGGTGAGGCTATTGTAAGCGGTCCACTGTGTCAGACAGTAGGGTGAGGCTATTGTAAGCGGTCCACTGTGTTAGACAGTAGGGTGAGGCTACTGTAAGCGGTCCACTGCGTTAGACAGTAGGGTGATGCTATTGTAAGCAGTCCACTGTGTTAGACAGTAGGGTGAGGCTGCTGTAAGCGGTCCACTGTGTTAGACAGTAGGGTGAGGCTACTGTAAGCGGTCCACTGCGTTAGACAGTAGGGTGATGCTACTGTAAGCGGTCCACTGTGTTAGACAGTAGGGTGAGGCTACTGTAAGCGGTCCACTGCGTTAGACAGTAGGGTGAGGCTACTGTAAGCGGTCCACTGTGTTAGACAGTAGGGTGATGCTGTTGTAAGCGGTCCACTGTGTTAGACAGTAGGGTGATGCTATTGTAAGCGGTCCACTGCGTTAGACAGTAGGGTGAGCCTATTGTAAGCGGTCCACTGTGTTAGATAGTAGGGTGAGGCTGCTGTAAGCGGTCCACTGTGTTAGACAGTAGGGTGAGGCTGCTGTAAGCGGTCCACTGTGTTAGACAGTAGGGTGAGGCTACTGTAAGCGGTCCACTGTGTTAGACAGTAGGGTGATGCTATTGTAAGCGGTCCACTGTGTTAGACAGTAGGGTGATGCTGTTGTAAGCGGTCCACTGTGTTAGACAGTAGGGTGAGGCTACTGTAAGCGGTCCACTGTGTTAGACAGTAGGGTGAGGCTATTGTAAGCGGTCCACTGTGTTAGACAGTAGGGTGATGCTGTTGTAAGCGGTCCACTGTGTTAGACAGTAGGGTGATGCTGTTGTAAGCGGTCCACTGTGTTAGACAGTAGGGTGAGGCTATTGTAAGCGGTCCACTGTGTTAGACAGTAGGGTGAGGCTATTGTAAGCGGTCCACTGTGTTAGACAGTAGGGTGAGGCTATTGTAAGCGGTCCACTGTGTTAGACAGTAGGGTGATGCTGTTGTAAGCGGTCCACTGTGTTAGGCAGTAGGGTGAGGCTATTGTAAGCGGTCCACTGCGTCAGACGGCGGGGAGACGCTTTTGTAAGCATGGCTCAGCAGTATTGCACACATGGTGAGGATACGTCCAGTGGGACACAACACGTGATGCGGTGAGCAACATTTGGTGACGCTTTTGCAAGCGGCCAGATTGGTGAGGCCCCCCTTCGGAAGCGGCCAACAGGGAATGGTGCGGTGCGTTTTTGAAGGCTACGACTGGGACAGAGGCCAATTAGGAACCAGCTGCACTCTACTGCCTTTCGAGATGTTAACTTTGCTTTGTGGTTGATTCCGTTTGAAATTACCTATCAATCCAAAATCGCAAGTCCCATGTTCTTTTGTTAACTTTTCTGTGAATGTTATTTAATCGAGTTCTCGAGAAGGCAATACAATTGTGTAGAAACAAATACCGCAGGCAGGCCTTGATACCATATCCTGCAACTGGCTGTCGTATATGTGCCTCCTTCATGTGCTCCACTGTTTTTAGCAATCTTTTTCACCCACTTTCTTCTCACCTCCGCGGCCCGTACTAAGTTGGGTTGTGACCTGGACCCGAATGACGTTCCTACTGCGGCGCTATTTCGGGAGGTCTGGCTGTTTCTTGAGCAACAGTGCTGCCACCTCCTGTCCGCTGTCGGTGCGACAGTGGAGCCACCTATACTCTGCCGAACTAGCAGTTTGGCGGTATTCGGTGTGCGCGATAACCGGATCTCCCGGTCCCTTCTCCCCGAGAGGCATACAGTCCCCAGTTCACTGGCGGATAAAAAAAACTGGTTTTCGACAGATTTATGGCAGGCAATTTCTAATGAGTTTCTTGCCGATTTCGAAACACTTCGGAATTGAAGAGCTAGCATTCGGTTTGTCCGTTCGCAACGATAACTTTCTAATAACATGCTTACTTATTTAGAGAAACTATTATATTGGCGCAACGTTCGTGACAGAACCAGCCTGGTGGAAGGTCCTCGTGACCCCCTGGGTCTGCTAGTAGCTCAGTCCAGCTGTTCACCATTTGTGTAGGGACATTCAAGTCGGCACAATAAGTTCTGATTTTGCACTCATAATTTGCTGCATTTGTCGTCCTCCAAATATACGAGCAAGTCGCCATTTATCATTCCTTAGCATTTTATCTGAAAGAGTAGACCGAATCAATGTTCATTAGTCATGGTCAATTAACATCTTGGGGATTGTAGCACCGAAAGTAAATATTCACAACGCACCATTCGCTACCAGGAAACCAGGGGCACCATGTCATTCGACCAACAAGTTTCCACAGATGGAGGAAAGGACTAACAACTAATTAAAGAACCGACGAGAATGACTGATAGCCAAGCAAATCTGCCGGGCCCTATGTTCATCAGTGACTGCTGAGTTATGAAGCACCACGGTACACTATTTTCCCAATTGCATAGTTTTCCTATATCTTCCACCATCAACATTCAAACTGTCGATAAAAAGTGTTGCATGAAGTCTCGTGGAGCTACGACAGATTGGGTCGGAACCTCTCACACCCTCCTATTTTGTCTACTGGAGAGACACTTGGAAATGACATCGACACTACAGGAACCATGTTGAAGGGGCAATTCTCAGCACAACAGAGATGCCGTTCAGATGGAAGACATTACACCCGGATACTATAAACAAACCATTGGGTTACAACGACGGCTAAAGCGACACGCCGGAACAGATGAAGACCATGGATAAACCATCGGGTAACAGCGATCAAAAGTGACACGCCAGAACACCTGGAGGCCAGACGAACCATCGGGTAACAGCGATCTAATGTAACACACCAGAACACCTAGAGACTATAGACAAAACCATCGGGTAACCACGATCTAATGCGACACATGAGAACGCCTGGAGACTATAGACAAACCATCGGGTAACAGCGACCCAAAGTGACATATTAGAACGCCAGGCGATTACAGACAAACCGTCGAGTAGCAACAATCTAATGCGGCACATGAGAGTTCCTGAAACTAAAGACAAACCAATGGATAACAACGATCTAAAGTGACGTATCAGAACGCCAGGAGACTACAGACAAGCCATCGGGTAACAACAAATGTAAGCAAAACATCAGAAAACAAAACCCGATTCGTTAGACGAACCAAGTTAACAAAACTAATGACGAATGTTGTCGCTAGAGGCAACAAACAGATATAGCCACCAAAATAACCACTCAACTTCATCGGAAACAGCCACAGGATAAGGTCAGCAGACTATTGGGAAGGAGAAAATACTCCCCAGACATACTAACTCGTTCATATTGCCGTACGACGCAGGCACAACAGAACCGTCCCACCCCTACGACTAGACGCATGAACACTTAGCTCTGACACGACCTCTCATTCCAGTGAACACTTTCACTCTCAAGCGATGTTTAACATTTCAAACTCGCAGGTCACCGAGTCGCATCACTAACACACAACCGATATACACTCTGCGTTATATATTAGATTCCGAACGAGAAGTTTTGTGTGTTTCAAATTCCTAGGATTCAAATAAGGTGGAAGGACTGAACGAACTTCTTGAGAAAACATAAATATGCTCAGTTGTCTTAAATAATCCTTCGCTATGTTGTCAGTGAATCTTGTCAGAAATGCAGGCTTCTAGTTCCTGGAAATTAGGCAACATTAAACCGATATGCATACCATAAGCTGCCTGTCATATGTTTCTGTCGAAAAGTCGTGCATAGCACACATTCAGCCATATCACACACAAAAGCCATCTCAGCACCGATAAACAGTGAGTATCAGGCCAAACCACAGCACACAGTGGCAAATATCTTCTCTTGGTATGCCCACTGCACTATGCTCACAACTATACTTCATTGCCAGATATCTGGATATCTCAAAGTACTCAGACAACATTTGGCATGATGGACTTTTACGCAAATGCATACACGAATTTGGGCTCGGTAAGAGGATTTGGAGAGGCTTTCTGCTCCCAGGTCGCTTGGCTTCAGGAACAAGATAGAGCGAGCACATCTGGCATAATGATCAGGATAAATTTGAAGCGACCGTTAATTCTCATTCTCACAACAGTTTCAATGACACAATAGTTTTTACCAGCGAGTCTGCTGAAATAAGCATCATTAAACTTGCGAATATCAGCAAATAGCAAACGCTTTCTGAGCTGCTCAGCAAGCAGCTGCTGGTACCGCACCCACGGCTATAACGATGCTAGGCTGTGCAGAAGCCATCGATGCACACTCCCCAGTCGCCGACAGCCAACCGACATCAATGCATCACATTTATTGGATTGTAAAGCAGAGACATCTCAACACACGTGTGCTCGTGAACATGCTTGTGCAACATTGCGCCGCACAGATACTCTGCGCGCGCTCTAAGGTGCACAAGATTAAAAAACGACAGTGCAGAACATCGACGCGTGCAGGCGATACGCACGGCGCTCCCGGCAGCGCTCCGGCCAGCACCGCTCGCGGCGAAACGTCGACCGGGCGACGCGACACACCGACGGGACAGCATCAGCGTAACTGCGGGCGCTGAGCGGCCGGCCGAGCGCCGCGCCGGCCAGCGTCGAGAGCGACGCAGCGCCTCGCTAACGTCGGCGGCCGGCCGGCCGGCAGACAAGTTATGGAATGTGTGTGTCAATGTGCGGCGGCGACACTGCGCGTGCGATGGCCACCACACGGCACGTCCGGTGGCGCGTCCGGCCGCTGCCGTGGTAAGGCGAGCCGACGGTACGCGGTACGGTACGTGGTACGGTACGTGGTACGGTGGAGACTGCGCCGTGGAGGCGAACATGTGCCGGCGGACGTGAGTAACTGGCGTCCACAGAGCCGCCGCCATTGGCATGCGTGCGCGCGCCATATAAAGTAAGCAATCTTGCAAGTTGTAGCTTACACGGAAATAGGTGGAAAATCTTGGGAATTGTCTGCCAGCTGTATTATGCCGAAGAATGGGCTGGGGAGTTTTCCGCTCCTCACTTCGTCGTTTGCAGCGATCGATGTAGGTCACCAGTGTGCGCTTTTATGACACATTTTGTGAAGCCGAACTACCATCAAGTACTTCCGGCAGTTCTTGGTTTTTCAAGTAAGCACTCTATATGGAGTATTCTTCCGCATATGTCCCATTACCTGCACACATGCAGCATTGATGGAATATTCACCTTCAAAGTTATACTTTGCTTCATTCATTCCGAAGGCGACATTCCAACTAGAATATGTTGATGAGCAGATAATGCACCATTCTGAGACAACAGTTTGCCAGATTAGTGAGTGACATCCTTTCGTGTTACCAGGCGTTAAGCCACTCCTTCCCACGCTTGAGAGGCAGCAGGATCAACTCGTCCCTGCGCCGGTGTCATGAAGCTGGCTGACTGAGCGTGCTACTGGACTGAGCTCGGAATACCAACCACCCGCAGGTAATTGTTGAGCATCATAACACCGACTTGTGGACGGTACTTTGCCACCTTCGTCATTAAGGAGGGAGGGGGTTACGACCCCCCAACACTTCCGAACGGACAGAGCTGTCGGGACGGAGCGAAGGCCGTTGTGTGGCGCGGCACGAGATCGCGGGACTGATATCTGACTTCCACACTTTGGGTTGATGAGGGGTGGGATGGCCGAGTGGTCAAGGTCATTGTTACGCACCGAATATTACCTTTCTCTACTGGTTCCATGAGGAGCACCTCAAGCTTTTCACCTAGAAGTGTGTGTATGTATGTGTATGTGTGTGTGTGTGTGTGTGTGTGTGTGTGTGTGTGTGTGTGTGTGTGTGTGTGTGTGTGTGTGTGTGTGTGTGTGTGTGTGTGTGGCGTGGGTGGGGTGGGGTGGGGGGGGGGGGGGGGGGGGGGGGGGTGGGTGGTACAGTACCGAGTCGTTGGAGGTCCAAGCCAGGTGGACATATTTGTAGCAGTCAAATATTTAACATTTGAAGCACCTCCTTAGGTTGCCTCTTTGTCATTAGATCGACATAGCTTATGGATCAATAATTGTGCAGTGGTGTAACCCAACATCTATCGACAACACCAACGTGCACGTTTACGTGCAGCTTGTTCCGCAAGCTAGAGAACGCGTTTCACGTGAATGTCCACGTGGAATTATTCGTACTTGACCCCACTGCGTCAGCATGGCGTGTCATTGTGGATCAAATTGCCACGAACGTCTGCTTAATGTAGCTATGCGCTATTACAGACGCCTATGAAAAAGCATCACGTGACAATGCTGGTAAAGGTAAAATTGACTGCTGGAGAAAGCTGAAATGCATTGCTGGAAAAAGGTGAAGCTCCGTGCTGGAGGAAGATGAAATCCAGCGGCACCAATCGTGGTCAGTCTACACTGCGACGGCACCCCTGCTGCCAAGAGTCAGCCATGCAAGCGTGTCGAAAATGCAGCAAGAGCAGGTGGCATTGGTTAGTGATGTCCTTCCTTAAAATGTCGGTGGTGAGTATATTATCTGATGCGCTGCTGAACCGTGGCGATGATAAAATCGGACCTACCCTCGGCGTAATTTGGTCGTCATGGAAATCATTTTCGCATTTCGCTATGGAAGCGAAACGAAGCGACGAAGTAGGGTGCAGCATGTTAAGCAAATAATCGAAATCTATATCGATATCGTGCATTGATGCGACGATGCAGCGCTCTTGGCATTGACGGGCGCGGCATCTATCTCTGCGGACTCGTCTACGCTAACCGCTAGTTTACACCGAACGTCTTCAGCTCGAATAATCAGCGAGCTTCAGATAACACGATTAAGCTATTACAACGGTTCACAAAAGCAAATATTGACGCGTTAAAGGAGCTTGGCAGTCAAAAATAGCACCAGCCAACACGGTATGCGCTCCACGTCCTGGAATACCTGAGCGAAAGCGATCTTTCTCCTCAACAACTCGAGACAATCCTCCTTTTTAAATGTGCTCCTCCTCCTGTTCGTTCCCACAGTCACTGAAGTACCTTGGCAAAATTCACCCCAGCTGGTTGTACGTTGGTCGTGTGCTCGACCCATGCTCGCTTCTAAGCTCTGTCTATGCTCCGTCGCCTAATATCGTCATGGGCTTGCCCCTACGCTTGTCTTACGTTGATCCACCGAATTACGCCCAGGTGACAAGTCCTGGAACGGGTCACACCGGTTGATCAGGCGTGAAACTCGACAAGCCGCCGCCATTGCCAGTCCAAACAGTGAACACTGCTCAAGCACTCACGGCTCGGCGGCCGCGTGCGAAGTCAGAGTCTCTCTTCAGCGGCGACAGATGGCAAGAGTGCAGCGGCGCGAGGAGGCGCTGCGATGTTGCGTGCAGCTGCCAGACATCGTCGATGGCTTCTGCGCAGCCTTCCGCCGAGAAGCTCGCTGCGTCCAGGTCAGACTTTGAGCGGCTCGCGACTTTCATCCTGGCAGTCGGTGTCGTCCTTCACTCGTACCATGACGCCGCTGCTGCCATCTGTTGTGCTGCCGCGCTGTTGCAGCCTCTTCTGGTGGACACCAGAGCAACGCTGAGGAATGTGCGAGTGTGTACTGTGGCGGAACAGCGAGCAGGAACATAATATAGATCACATAGAAATATGTGAGGAGGACGTGCTGGAATCCACAGTTGCCACATATCGTGATGTTAACCATTAGCTCTATGGAACAATGGTGCCAGTTGAGGTATTCCACCTCCCATGAACATTCATGCACCACAAAATGAATTGCCCCAGTTGTGCTGTAAGTATATATGCAGCAGTGAATCCACTTCGTGTATAACCGATATGTCAACTTTATCCCTATCGCTATGAGTTATCTTTGTTCGATTTTTGTGAGGCTTGGGTCGATTCTGTCCCACCCGAAGACATGTATCAACTTATGTTGTTCTATTGCACGGTATACGCACGGTAAGTACTCTGTAACATCCTTGCATGATGGCACAAGCGAGTTATTTTCACAAAATCTAGTAATCGCAGTCTTCAACATTGGATGGTTTTAATAAGGGTGGAGTCATGCATCCAAAGTAAGGATGCTCTTAGCGCTGAATCTTTTCCCTATAATGTCATTGTGTTTACACCAATTTCTGTGCGCGGACGCTTAACACTTAGCACTTAGCACGCGGGCGCTTAAGTCTTGGTTATTTGGTGCAGTGTACCAGCAAAATATGTTTGCTTGTAAACTTAATCGCCAGGTTTCTGTTGGGATTGCTCGAACAACTTCCTGTGATTGAAACTATTGACTTTGAACGCGGTATCGTTTTTTAACGGTAGAAATAGTCTGATGATGCCCAAATTAGACGGTATCGGGATGCTTTATGCCCATGAGAACACCACCTTAATATCATGCCGGTATGACACATGACACAAGCTCTCTATGTACATATTGTCCCCCATAATCGTCTCTAATCGGACAAATACAGACACGGGAACGAGAACATGCGGAGCGCATGTTCTACAGCAGAGGTGCACAAAACGTTAGGAATGTCACCTACAAGCATTGCAACCCCTAAATCTGTGACATTTTAAACCAGTCTGCGCCGCAATCGAACCCTATCAACGGTCACGGCGTATCTGTGACAGCCTGCTGCACCAAGGTTCAGCCTAATAGAGCTGGGTGCGTGCAGCCGATATTGTGCACCGGGATATGACCCAAAAGAGTTAGCGCTGCAGATGTCCTGTTCCGAAATTGCAGGGCAACTTATCGAAATAAGTGAATAATTTGCGAAGTAACCAAAAATAAACTGTTCAGGAAACATCTTTGCGTTAAAATGTCTTCCCTGAAGTGATATATCTTCTTTATGTGGCGAATACTTTTCCTTCTTCGAATAATGATTATCTGTCACGACAACGGCACAGTTTCAGCCAACATCTGTCACCTACGCTGGTAGGCGAGTTGGCAGATTTGCGTACCTCTGCTCTACATGCATCCCGATGACGTTTCGACAGCGCACCTCGAGTGCCTGCTACCGGTATACAATTTCTGCGAATATGAAACACCGTACAAAAACCACTGCTTATCGGTGATCTAAGCGGACACGACCAGTGAGTGGGTATACATGGCGACTGCGTGTCAATGCTGTTCGCGGTTCGTGGTGAGAACTTCGCGATTCGAGGTTCACGATTCGGGGCTCGCTGGGTTTGCATGCATGCCGGTGCACGTGACGTATTCGCACATCCCCCCAATTCTGATTACCTGGAACCGCTTACGACCATAATTCCACACCAGAATGTTTTCGTTTCTCAAATCGGCCTACCCCTAAATCCTTCGGCACGCTGATGAAGTTCTAAGGATTTAGAAATCAGACACATGCACTAACGAGCAGAGCCAGTCTGTCCTATCCCATATCATTCTCCCATAGAACACGTACAGGTTACACCACCGAAGATAGAAGCGTTTGATAGAAGTAGCGGATCAAATGAAATGCGTCTCCAGAAGCCCCTCTGCGCAGCATCTCTTCCAGAACTATGTCCTGCTGCTTTTGACAGCACACATAGAAGCTATAAACAGGAAAGTCATCAGGCTTTGGAGTTCAAGAGTAGATGAAATAACATGGGAAGCCGCAGAGCAGTGTGTGTGTTGGGGGGGGGGCACCGCCGCTCCTCAGCAGTGGTACGGTGAACCTTCCTCAGGATGTAACATGGTTCAGCGCCACTCCCCCTCCCCAGTCGTTGTCTTAGCATTCAGCCTTTGCTTTTTGTGCATTCAAAGTGCATCGTTTAGAGAAATGATCCGTCTGCCCTGCTCCTGGTCGCAAGGACGTTGCCCTCGTCTTCATCTACACGGTCATCACTGGTGCAGGGCCGCAATGCACTGAGGGCGCGCTTGAGCATCGGTAATGTTTGCCAAGCAGTCACAAACCAGCGCTGGTCACGCAAGTGATCATCTCCGAAGTATCAAATTAGTCCAGTGGCTCCAGCCACCAAGTGCAAAGCGTGCCCGAGCAAGCTGATCGATGTTGAGACACTTTACTGAAAGAGAACAAAGCTCGAGTTGTGGCTAAGGAAGATGGTTTGCGCGCAGCATCTAAGTATTACATCGGGCCTTTGGGTGTAGCGGCGAACAGCTTCCACAAACTAGAGCATAACATTGCTCGCTGTTTCCGGATTGACCTGAATTTTGATCGGATTTGAATTGCTTTTTATTGTATTGGATTCATTTACATTTGATTGAGTTTGATTTGGACCGGATTGGCTCAAAATTGAAATGGATTCGATTGCATTTAGATTGTATTGGATTCAGATTGGTTTCGATTTGGATCGCATTGGATTCGAGTTCAGTCGAACAGGATGTACTTTTGACAGCAGTACCCACGCTGCGGAGTGCTATGTTTCCGCTATACTTGGTAAAATAAATTACTTGTGTCCCAGCGAGTTGGAGTTGGATACCGTCATGATTGCTAATGGATCAGACATGGGCTAGCCTTCAAATATCCAGATTGGATTCGACCAAGGAATTTCAATCAATGCTATGCTCCAGCCTAAACTGCGACATTCCATTCGGGAGCAAGTAGCCTGGGCTAAGGAGCCCTTCTCCCACCCGAGTGGCTGCTGGTGCGAGTCCCACCTATTGTTCTTCTTCGCCTGCGACCCATCTGCGTAAGATAATGGCAAGAGCACGTGATCAAAGCAGTCGATGGGTCGCAAACCCAACAACCACCACCGATACAATGTTCCCTTCCGATATTGCCAACAACCACTACCACTACAACGCTCCCTTCCGATATTGCCAACAACCATCACCACTACAACGTTCCCTTCCGATATTGCCAACAACCACCACTACTACAACGTTCCCTTCCAATATTGCCAACAACCACCACCACTTCAAGGTTCTCTTCCGTCATTTTTTTTTTGCTTGACGTGCCGACGCAGTTATCGCACTAACCGCTGACCTGCCCTGTGGTGCTGACCTGATTTACCAGTGGTGCTCACCTGATCTACAAGTGGTGCTGACCTGATCTACCAGTGGTGCCAACCTGACCTATCAGTGGTGCTGACCTGACGTATCAGTGGTCCTGACCTGACCTATCAGTGATGCTGACCTGACCCATCAGTGGTGCTGACCTGATGTACTAGTGGTTAGTGCGATAGACCACTGGTTCTGACCTGGTCTACCAGTGGTCAGTGCGATGGACCACTCGTACTGACCTGATCCGCCAGTGCCCACCACCGAACTTCACCTGGAATAAGCACATGCAGACGAGGCAGGTGAAGCCGAGCATCAGTAGGCCTGCCCCGGTGCAGATGAGAGTCAACTTGTGGGCGCCGACGGCGGCGTCCGACGCCAGCTGCACCAGGCCCACCACCAGCAGCGTGATCTGAAGACACCCGGCACACCGCAGTCGGGACCACACCCGGCACACTGCAGTCGGGACCACACCCGGCACACTGCAGTCAGGACCACACCCGGCATACTGCAGTCGACCCGGCACACTGCAGTCGGGACCACACCCGGCACACTGCAGTCGGGACCACACCCGGCACAGCGGCACACTGCAGTCGGGACCACACCCGGCACACCGCAGTCGGGACCACACCCGGCACACTGCAGTCAGGACCACACCCGGCACACTGCAGTCGGGACCACACCCGGCACACTGCAGTCGGGACCACACCCGGCACACTGCAGTCGGGACCACAACCGGCACACTGCAGTCGGGACCACAACCGGCACACCGCAGTCAGGACCACACCCGGTACACTGCAGTCAGGACCACACCCGGCATACTGCAGTCGGGACCACAACCGGCACACCGCAGTCGGGACCACACCCGGCACACCGCAGTCGGGACCACAACCGGCACACCGCAGTCGGGACCACACCCGGCATACTGCAGTCGGGACCACAACCGGCACACCGCAGTCAGGACCACACCCGGTACACTGCAGTCAGGACCACACCCGGCATACTGCAGTCGGGACCACAACCGGCACACCGCAGTCAGGACCACACCCGGCACACTGCAGTGTGGACCACAACCGGCACACCGCAGTCGGGACCACACCCGGCATACTGCAGTCGGGACCACACCCGGCACACCGCAGTCAGGACCACACCCGGCACACTGCAGTCAGGACCACACCCGGCACACCGCAGTCAGGACCACACCCGGCATACTGCAGTCGGGGACCACACCCGGCACACTGCAGTCGGGACCACAACCGATACACTACAGTCGGGACCACAACCGGCACACGGCAGTCGGAGACCACACCCGACACACTGCAGTCGGGACCACACCCGGCACACTGCAGTGTGGACCACAACCGGCACACTGCAGTCGGGACCACACCGGGCACACTGCAGTCAGGACCACACCCGGCACACTGCAGTCGGGACCACAACCGGCACACTGCAGTCGGGACCACACCCGGCACACTGCAGTCAGGACCACAACCGGCACACTGCAGTCGGGGACCACACCCGGCACACTGCAGTCGGGACCACAACCGATACACTACAGTCGGGACCACAACCGGCACACGGCAGTCGGAGACCACACCCGACACACTGCAGTCGGGACCACACCCGGCACACTGCAGTGTGGACCACAACCGGCACACTGCAGTCGGGACCACACCGGGCACACTGCAGTCAGGACCACACCCGGCACACTGCAGTCGGGACCACAACCGGCACACTGCAGTGTGGACCACAACCGGCACACTGCAGTCAGGACCACACCCGGCACACTGCAGTCAGGACCACACCCGGCATACTGCAGTCGGGACCACACCCGGCACACGACAGTCGGGGACCACACCCGACACACTGCAGTCGGGACCACAACCGACACACCGCAGTCGGGACCACACCCGGCACACTGCAGTCGGGACCACACCCGGCACACGACAGTCGGGACCACACCCAGCATACTGCAGTCGGGACCACAACCGGCACACCGCAGTCAGGACCACACCCGGTACACTGCAGTCGGGATCACACCGGGCACACTGCAGTCGGGACCACAACCGGCACACCGCAGTCAGGACCACACCCGGTACACTGCAGTCAGGACCACACCCGGCATACTGCAGTCGGGACCACACCCGGCACACGACAGTCGGGGACCACACCCGGCACACCGCAGTCGGGACCACACCCGGCATACTGCAGTCGGGACCACACCGGGCACACTGCAGTCAGGACCACACCCGGCACACTGCAGTCGGGACCACACCGGGCACACTGCAGTCAGGACCACACCCGGCACACTGCAGTCGGGACCACACCGGGCACACTGCAGTCAGGACCACACCCGGCACACTGCAGTGTGGACCACAACCGGCACACTGCAATCGGGACCACACCGGGCACACTGCAGTCAGGACCACACCCGGCACACTGCAGTCGGGACCACAACCGGCACACTGCAGTGTAGACCACAACCGGCACACTGCAGTCAGGACCACACCCGGCACACTGCAGTCAGGACCACACCCGGCATACTGCAGTCGGGACCACACCCGGCACACGACAGTCGGGGACCACACCCGACACACTGCAGTCGGGACCACAACCGACACACCGCAGTCGGGACCACAAACGATACGCCGCAGTCGGGACCACACCCGGCACACTGCAGTCGGGACCACACCCGGCACATTGCTGTGTGGACCACACCCGGCACACTACAGTCGGGACCACAACCGGCACACCGCAGTCAGGACCACACCCGGTACACTGCAGTCGGGACCACACCCGGCATACTGCAGTGTGGACCACAACCGGCACACTGCAGTCGGGACCACACCCGGCATACTGCAGTCGGGACCACACCCGGCACACGACAGTCGGGGACCACACCCGACACACTGCAGTCGGGACCACAACCGACACACTGCAGTAGGGACCACAACCGATACACTGCAGTCGGGGACCACACCAGACACACTGCAGTGTGGACCACAACCGGCACACTACAGTCGGGACCACAACCGGCACATTGCTGTGTGGACCACACCCGACACACTGCAGTCGGGACCACAACCGACACACTGCAGTAGGGACCACAACCGATACACTGCAGTCGGGGACCACACCAGACACACTGCAGTGTGGACCACACCCGGCACACTACAGTCGGGACCACACCCGGCACATTGCTGTGTGGACCACACCCGGCACACTACAGTCGGGACCACACCCGGCACATTGCTGTGTGGACCACACCCGGCACATTGCTGTGTGGACCACACCAAACACACTGCAATGTGGGCCGCTGATCTGAAGCATAGATGACAATGCGGCTGAGCATGCTGGTAAAGGTATGCAATTACTGTTGACCTTATGCCGGGTGAGCATCCAGGCGCCGTTCCGTGCGATTAGTGTAGTGATATCGATACTGGCATCGTGTACGAGAGACAGCATTATAATGCTGTTTGAGCTGACGGCATTCTAGGTAAATGTCCCAAAATGTGGCTGCCGCCTCGTCCGATGAGCAGTTAGGTAAAACCATTGGTGCATGCTGTCGGTCATTGAGGCTCCTGAAGCTTGGCCAATCAGTTGATAACTAGTAGGATGCTCCATGGAGCTGATCACATGTTAGCTGTCAATTTACACCAATGATCCCGAGTGACGGCGACCGAGCGTCGACTGACCCCGAGCAGGACGAGCACCACGATGAGGTGCAGCAGGGAGAGTCTGCCGCAGAGCATGCCGCAGTCGCAGCTGCATGGCTGCGGCGGCTCGGCGGCCGCCGGCGTGCCCGTGACGGACAGCCGCGACGGCGACAGCGCCGACCCGCTGTGACCTGGGAACGGGTCAGCCGTGAGCGCGCGACGTGACCGAGGGTCACTGGCAAGGCACCCCGAGGTGGAGATCAGAGGTGAGGGTGTGACCTGATGCAGGGTTGAGTGCGATGTGATGGAGATCAGATGTCGTGTGACCTGAGGCAGGGTTGACTGGATGTGACCCAAGATGGAGACGAGATATGGTGTGACCTGAGGCAGGGATGGACTAGATGTGACCCAAGATGGAGATAAGATATCGTGTGACCTGAGGCAGGGTCAACTGGATGTGACACGATGTGGAGGTCAGCTGTGGGAGTTTGAGCTGAAGCAATGGTCAGCTCATGGAAGTGTGACTCGAGACAGAGGTCATCTGTGAGGGTTAACCCGAAGGAAAGTCAACAGTCATGCAACCCGAGATCGCAGTGAATTCGTGAAGACGTGTCCTAACCTAGAGGATAATGTCGAGGATGCGACCTGATATCTGATCAACTTCGATGTGACCTGATAGGGAGATTAATTGCGATGATTTAACCGGAGGCTAGGGTAACTGTAAACCGACCTCATGGTAAAGATTGTCTGGAAGGGAATGAACTGAGGCGGGATCGATTGAAATATGGCAAGAGGCAGAGGTCAATTGGTGCAGTTTGACCTCAAAACAAAGGTCAGGTACGAGAGCCTGACCAGATATTGAGGTCAATTGTGAAGGCTTGACTGAGGCACGGGTCAACCCTGAGGGCGATGGCGTGATACTTAGTTCATCTGTAAAACGTTCACCAAAGATGTCCTGTTGTGTGAGGCAGAAGTTGTCAGACTGTGACCTGACTTGATATGGAATGATCCTGGAGCCTGCAGCCTGCAAATGTTAGCATTACTTGAGCTTGAAAGCAATGTACCAACAGCGTGACCTTCCAGATCGAGCCACTTTTCGAGATCTCACAGGTAGGAGCTGGGAACGAATAAGTTCCTCACCTATCAATCGAGTTCTTTGTTTTGCATTCAATTAGGTGGAGCTCTAAATAGGTGGGACGGATAACATGTCCCCAAACGTCGTAATGTTAACATACCGCATGTTGCATGGAAATAATGGATCCAGAAACGATCATGTCTTCCTCCTCGCCTATTCAAAGTCTATAACATGGTCTATGCCTTCAATGATAGGAATGGCGATCGGCGTTAAAGTGAACAACATTGTTTAAACATAACAGACGTGAAATGTAAATGGGTGCTCAAAACGATTTAAAAGAAGTGCATAGGGAGCATTAGTTGCAATACACTGAATATATTTCGCCCAGTGAACTTCTTCAGTTCCAACACAAAGTTATTTGCGCAAGAACTGAAAAAGGTCATTGCGCAAAGTATATTAACCCGCGTCGTCACGGGGGGGGGGGGCGGTCGTTGACGGTCCCCTTAAGGGTTTCCACGGATAGTAAAGGAACGGTGCGGGGCAAGGCGCTAAAATCTTGCATCCTTTTCCCACATCAATTTGGCATGTTGCATCAAAATTTGTAAGTCAGGTAATGTAGGGTCAATGATTTAGTCAAGGTTAAGTGCGGTCACCTCCCAAAAATACCCGTTCAACCAGTCGTCACGCTTTAACGGATAAAGATATTTCAATGGAACTTTCAGCGTTTGCTTGGCTTTATGGATGTAACAAAACGCACCAGAGGAATTTGTTTTTTTTCCGTTTTTGTTTACTTGTTAGTTTTTAATATTTGCCCATTAGAGTTCAAATATATTATTCTGGCTAAAGTAAGCATTTTTTATCGGATCAAATTTATTTCAAACAACATTTTCTGTATACTCTACCCATTAGAAAAGGAAAATTAAAGAAAACTTGAAAACTCAAAATTTTGAAATTTGGAGAACAAAAAACATTTTAATTTTTGGGTTGCCAAAAATTGACTGGTCCTGGTCGACGTCGCTTTCCTTTTTCTGATTCCAAATATTTTTTTTTTGTTCAAATCTCCCTCAAAATGACCCCCCCCCCCCAGAGCCACAAACATAATGTAAGTCGTGGAATTCTAGGGCCCCTGATGACGTCACTTTTTAGGGGGAATTGTGCGGGGTGGTGTCTGTCCCTACTCGTCGAACGCTTTCCGATGACACCTTTTCGTTTTCGTGCGACGCTTAGTTTGGATATTACAGGAGGTTTCTATCACCCCCCCCCCCCTGAGACGGGGTGTGAGGATCTGACAGGAGAGGCGGGTTCAGTGCGGTGTACTTAGCGTTTCGTATATATTTTTGGAAATAATTTTGACCGCCCAGTTGCACTTGATATGGTATATACCTTAGAAAAAAAGAGGTAAGCAGCTGAATGCTTCATTGAAATGTTCAGATTGAAAAGTGTTTGACTGTATCCAGCAAAGCGCCAGCAAATATGAAGAAACAATATGTCAACTACTGAGCAACCAGCAACCAGGCTCAATATCCAATCAGAGGGGCTGGGAAGCAAAATGTAAAACATCAGGAGCAGCCAGGTCTGCCAGTACCCGCAAAGCAGCCAGACTGAAGATGTGAAGCCGTTGGCGAGCGTCGTCTACCTGGCCG
>JAOTOL010001332.1:332500-417500 GCA_034440575.1 Imbricaverruca yamaguchii
TGCACCCTACACACTGCACCCTACACACTGCACCCTACACACTGCACCTTACACACTGCACCTTACACACTGCACCTTACACACTGCACCTTACACACTGCACCTTACACACTCGCCTTACACGCTAAAGCTTACTTAACCTACATGCTGCATGCCACCTTACACACACTACATGTTGTACGCCACCTTACCCACTACCCCTTAGTACACCCTACATGCTGCAGGTTAACTTACACACCACACCTTGCACACCTTCATGCAGCATGTTTCACCATACACACGACACCTTATATTACGCAATGCACACCCTACATGCTACACGCTATATTACACATTCACTCTGGGCACTATACCCCACACACCCTACATCCTGGACGTCACCTTACATACTAATCATGCTGCACGTCACCTTAGACATTGTACCTTATACACCCCACATGCTGCACATCACCCTACACACCTTTATGCTGCATGTTTCGCCCTACATTTGACACCTTACCCACCTTCATGCGGCATGTTTCACCATACACACGACACCTTATACACCTTCATGCTGCATATTTAACCGTACCCACTACACCTTGCACACCTGCATGCTGCATATCACACCATACACATGACACCTTACGCACTTTCATGCTGTATATTTCACCATACACACGAAACTTTGCACAACTCCATGCTGCATATCACACCATACACACGACACGATACCTTGCATGCCGCACGTCACCAGGTGATTGTAGGGCGAGGGCGGCCGGGTGAGGGAGGAGGGCGAGGGCGGCCGGGAGAGGGCGCGGGATGTGGCGGCAGGGTGAGGGCGTAGGGCGAGGGCGGTCGGGTGAGGGTGTATGGAGAGGGCGGCCGGGGGAGGGCGGAAGGGTAAGGGCGGCTGGGTGAGGGCGGAGGTCGAAGGCAGCCGGGAGAGGGCACAAGACGGGGGCCACAGGGAAGGGCGGAAGGTAAGGGTGGTCGGGTGAGGGCGTATGGCGAGGGCGGCCGGTGGAGGGAGGAAGGGTAAGGGTGGCCGGGTGCGGGCGTATGGCGAGGGCGGCCGGGAGAGGGCGCAGGATGGGGGCCACAGGCTACGGGCGGAGGTCGAAGGCGGCCGGGAGAGGGCGCAAGACGGGGGCCACAGGGTGAGGGAGGAGGGCGGTGTGGACCCGGCGTGGTACTTCTGCGTCGTTGTTCGCTCGCAGTTTCATCACAGGATATACTGTCGAACTTGGTGCAATGACATTCAGTGCACAGTCACTGACAATCAGTACACAGTCACTGACAATCAGTGCACAGTCACTGGCATTCAATGCACAGTCACTGACAATCAGTGCACAGTCACTGACAATCAGTGCATAGTCACTGACAATCAGTGCACAGTCACTGACAATAAGTGCACAGTCACTGTCAATCAGTGCACAGTCACTGGCATGCAGTGCACAGTCACTGGCATTCGGTGCACAGTCACTGACATGCAGTGCACAGTCACCGACAATCAGTGCACAGTTACTGAAATTCGGTGCACAGTCACTGATATTCAGCTCACGGTCACTGACAATCAGTGCACAGTCAGACATTCAGCGCACGGTCACTGACAATCAGTGCACAGTCATTGACATTTGGCGCACAGTCCACAGCTGTTTAAATGAACTTTTAATACGACACACGTAAAAAGAAATAGCCCATTTTTTGCTGGGATGGCTTTATGGACCAGGTTCCCATGCTAAGCAGAAATTGTCGCGTGAACCATGGCCTTATCAGCCGACAAATGAATTCCGTTTGGACACGATTTTCATCGAATGCCTAGAGTGCCATCAATGTACCGTCACGACCGCGTCCCAGGCCTCATTAGGCTAGTTGCCAGCTCACTCTCCCAGACGGTGTCTACCCGAGTGCGTGAACGACTCGAACCCTATCTTGTCAGGATAGGAGAGATAGATGCAGACCGGCGCTCTAACCAACGGAGCTGAGCTGAACTTTCTGGGAGTTGTGGTTGGGTAGATAGTGGGTGGACACTGGGTGGATACTGGGTGTATAGTGGGTGGACACTGGGTGGGTACTGGGTGGATAGTGGGTGGACACTGGGTGGGTACTGGGTGAACACCGGATAGATACTGGGTGGACACTGGGTTGATGCTGAGTGCATACTAGATGGATACTGGGTGGATACTGGGTGGGTGGTCGACGAACTATGGGAGTTGGGAGGTGAATAAAATTACAAAGGGAACGAGCAGATGATGGCTGCATGCTACTCCAAAGCACAGGGACATAGGGACTGCCTCGGACAACGACATAGGAATGCTCGGAGAGGTGAGGATTCTGCTCTTCCGGTCGACTCATCCCACGCAATGTCCATTGGGCCATCTACCAGATTCGCCTGCCAATCGCATCCCGCCAGCCATCTCATTTGACGACCTGTCAGTCTCGCCTGCCAATCGCATCTCGCCAGCCATCTCATTGGAGGACCTGTCAGTCTTGCCGGCCAATCGCATCTTGCCAGCCGTCTCATTGGACAACCCGTCAGTCTCGCCTGCCAATCGCATCTCGCCAGACTGGAACTGGATTGAGACTTATATTGGAGCAATCCATAATCAACTGGTGACTTATTGCAACTCGATGTCAGCCGAATACAAGAGGTCAGAGTTAGTCGCATACGTACAGGCAGCACATCGATACACTTCCGCTGTAGTGTACGGAGTAAAGTCGACTGCCAGCCCGGACCCATGCCCAGGTGGAGCATCAGGTGGGGGCCGAACAGTGGTACACCAAGCTACAGAACGCCAGTGGGCACGTGGTAGTTTTGATGCGCCGCTCCACATCAGAATCGCCTATTGTTCATTTCGGTTCGTGACCAGGGAGCACACGAGTTGCCGTCCCACCAGGTGGGCTGGTGACGAGTCTCGGCCGCCAGCGAGGATCAGGCGGCCAGGCCCACACACTCATCGTGTTGCCGTACTTTGTGGACGACCAGGTACAGCGTGCGGTACAGCACCAGGCCCTCCTCACCCAGCCAGCACAGTCTCATCAGCAGATTCGATACGTGATCGAGGTTTGCTGCAGCCGAGGACAATTTAGGAAGTGTTGCTGATAATTTGTCTGGCAATAGATATGTATTTTCTCAGTTCAGTTTCCGTGTACGCAAATGCGGCACCGGATCGGTGAGAGAAAAAAGGCATTGGCCAGGGCGGAGATGACAGCAGGCGACTAGTAGCCCCCCCCCCGATGCGAGAGACCACTCAAAGTGCCAAACTAGCGCCTGTTAATGTTGGAGACGTGAGAGTCCCATCCGTTAGAGATACCGGAAGTAAGGGCGAATTTTTTCCTTCCGGGACGGGGAGGAGATTTTGATTGCAAAACTTTATAGAGTAGTTTTGGACGTGACGAAGATTTTGCTGACTGTCCAGCAACATCAGTAGGGTCTTCACTGCATTTAACTCGAGACCGTTCACTCAAAACCAAACGTCAAGAGAGGCCAGAACTTGTCCCATACGAGTGGCGACATTTTATAATTCAGACTTATCGCCACCGACCATAATTTGACTAGCGTCTACGCATTGGACTACTACGCGAACAGACTGATGCCGTTGGAGAAGATGCAGCAAGCAGGGAGCTGATCCTTGAAAAATTGCGATGCTGTTAGGCAGTGATATTGACTTTGTATTGCCTCCCAGTCTGTCAGTAGGGCTGATAATCAAGGTGCGACTATGAAGGTGAGCTGAAAACCAGGAAATGTCGATACCGAAGAGGCTTGATTTTGAGAGGAGCTTGGAGTGGTCTATCACATTAAAATATGGGGTAAAGCAAACAGGAAGAGAACGGAAATCTCCTCTAGGTCGTGGGCGGAAATGAATTAATCGGACATGGAGATCAGGGCAGCTTCCATCAAATGGCGGGGGGGGGTGAGGGAACCGCGCTGACTGGGGAACAGGAGGTGGGTTTAGGACATGTGGTTGTGGATCTGCTGGCGGACGGCGCGCTCTGCAATCTTGACTTCCACAGGACAATTGGAATATGATGGTAGCTGAATGGATTGGTAGGATCTAGGTAGATATGATCTAGATAGGTAGGATCAGACATAAAGATCGGGTGGACGAGGGAGTCTCTCCAGAATGCTAAAATATCGGAGTGGGTAAAGCTAGAGTTTACCAAACGCAGAAGCGCCGTGCCGTTCGCGGCAAAAGAAAGACGGATCACGTGGATGCCAATGCCGTCTTCGTCGCTGGCCGACCAGCCGTTCGTTTCGAAAAAGATGACCGGAAGCCCCGAAAGCATCAACGACATTAACACCAGCTAGCACACATCCACAAGCGACAGGCAGCAGGCAAGATCCGGCGTCTTCCCACCATACCTCTCACCTCGGCCGCCACGTGCGGACCCACGCCCGCGAGAAATTCATGTAGCTGGTTGGGGGTCTTGGCAGCTTGCGGTTGGCCTTATCGATACCTACACTATGGAACTGATGTGCCTCCACACGGTCCGACTACCATCCTGAAGGATGCGCCGCTCTACATCACTGCGGGTGACGTTCCTAACGGCGGACTGCGCTGCCCGGCTGAGGTCACGAAGCTCAGCCGACCCGTGTCCGTGCGCCGCCAGCGCCGCCAGGCGGCGGCCCGCAAACTCCTAGTGTCACTGGACACCACTGGGGCGGTCGAGTCTCCCGGTCGCATGGTCGGAACAGGTGCGTGGGTAGCAAATGTCGGACAATGTGCAGATAAAACCATTCCACTTACGAGCGATGGCAAGCGAGCCAGTTACAACGATCCAATCAGCTTCTACTAGATCACTGTGCAAGCATATGCATCGATTCGGCGGAGAAAACGAGAGCGGACAATAGTGCGCAGCGGACGAGAGCGGACAATAGTGCGCAGCGGACGAGAGCGGACAATAGTGCGCAGCGGACGAGAGCGGACAATAGTCCGCTGCGCAATACGCGGCGGACGAGAGCGGACAATAGTACGTAGCGGACGAGAGCGGACGAGAGCGGACAATAGTGCGCAGCGGACGAGATGACGAGACGAGAACCAGGTGGAGCGATGACCACGCGGACAAATGTGTCCGGGCTAGGACCACAAAACATAAATATCCAGCCGTCGCTTTGAGTGATATACCAGCATCGCCCGCCAATCTTTCGGATGCTCTCGTAATTCAGGATCAACTCCTGAGGATCGTAGCCGAGGCTACTGGCGGTCGCCACGACGATGCGGAGGGCTTTGCGGTCGCTCACGCCAGTCCGGTCGAGGGCGCTCGCTAACTCCTGGGAGAGCACGACCTGTGACCCCCGCGTTCGTCGCTTCAGAGGGCTTGCACCGGTCGGCTCAGCGGTAGCAGCCGCCCCGCCGAGTGCCGGACTGGACTCAACTGTGGAGGAGTAGGACACGAGCACCGCGCGTTCGTCCAGCTGCGACGTCGAGGCTTCTTGTGGTCGCTTCTCTGCCGCCACTGTCATCTCCCGGCGCTGAACTCGGCGCTACAGCACCTTGTCAGCTCCCTGCATGATCCCTCGGCGACCCTTCTCGCGTTGCGCCGCTAGGGACTCGCGATCAGCGGGAATCGGCATCAGTGTCATCGCGTCTGCATGGGCGACGTCGAAGAGGTCGCAGAGGGCCTCTTGAAACTCTTCCTCCTTCGGCTTGTTCGTCGCTCTTCCCTTGCTCTTCACGAGCGCCTTCCAGACCTTGAACTAAACCTCCACCTTGCGAACGGCGGATTTTGCCGTCATCGTTGGGATCCTCGCAGTCTCCCAGAACCTTAGCACCTCTTGGACAGTGGCCGCAGCGCTGGTGGCAACGGCTTTCTTTTCCACGTTATGGAAGTAGAAAACCCACTTGAGCACGTCGCCACGAGAGGGGAGTTTGGCTCCGAGGATGGGGTCGCGGTTTGGCTACCCCACCAGCCAAACAATCGTAGCTGCGCGTGAACGAGCCATTCTGAGGAAAAAATGGATGATTTAGAACCCTAGCCTTTCAGACTTCGGTTTATGTCATTCGCGAGGGCAAGACACATAGTACAGGTTTCAGTTCCCTTATGCCACCTCTAAATATATATCGATTCGCTTCAAATTTTGGATAAGAGGTTTTCTCATTACTGCACAGTATCCCACCAAGGGCCGTTAAAATATCAAGTTGTGATGGATCGCTGTGATAGTGTTTAGATGCTCCAAAATGAACATCAATGATGTTTTCGACATTACTAATGATGCAGTACAGATCTTAGACCAGGCATTTCACCTCAGGTCACCTCTATAACAGCACACTATCAGGTTATTACCTGCTCCATTTACCGAAACCGGGCCGCCCGCCCGACCACTCCGTCAGCAATGACAATCAGAAGTTTTTAGGATGTGTAGGGAGTAACATGCAGGGTGTCATCAATCGGATGACAGTCAATTGCATTTATGACATCATTGCAGTTGACCAAGTTTGGTTCCATTAACCTGCCATGAACTTGACCTGATTTGACCTCGGTGACCCAATGTGACTTTGAAACTATAAAGCATAACAATATACATCAAACAAGTCGTTATTGTTGCCACGAACACTTCCCTTTTGCCAAAATACGGGAAGCGCATCAGTACCGAATTTTGTGGTCTGGCGTATAGAAACTGTTTAGACTTTAACGACCCCTAACAAGAAAAATATTTGTGGCCGATTTTTGTTTGTCTTACTTTAAACAACACATCTGTCATTTCGAAGTAGGTATGCAAACAATGGCGTATATCGCCTGGTTAAATCTGGAGTTATGTGCGAAAAACCGGAGGGGTGGGCGGAATTCGCCCCGCTCCTCCAGGGCGCGTGTTAAGTCTGTCGTAGCATGGTCATCTTCAGCGGAGTTCTTCACACTCTCCTTATCGATATATTGGGAGCACGTGTGCGCCGTGTGGACAGCAGTAATGAATCCAGCCGGAAACTTAGGGCATGTGGCCCACCCCATCCTCGATCGCACTGTGGCGCCTCTTCGACCGGAAATGGCGCTCCTCCAGTATGCTTGAGCACACCCCTTCACCGCCTCAACGAACTGATCAGCCGATGACGCCTCTCAGTGTAGAATTGGCTTTCTTTGAGAGCATTGGCACCCTTCCAAGACGCTCGAAAGTGTCCCCTCCCCCACGCGGATGGCGGATGGCGGATGGCGGCCCTCCAGAGAAAATGTCGCACCTCCAGGACAAGTTCTCCACCCTAGGTGAAAATTACTTCCTAAACCCCTGGTGAAGAAAATAGGTATGAAACTCTGCAATACCCCTACCTCTTCGTCGGATCAAAGTCCCTGAGACAATTATATTCAGAGCACGCCTCGGTCGGCGGTGGACACTCAAGAGACTGAGCGCAGCACAAATACGGCGCGAAGCCTCACGAAACTGCTCCTGGAGGTGCACGGTGTCCAGCTGCCTTCGCCGTTATCGTGGCCGCCGCACACCGCGCGGCCATTGCCTGACTGATCCATCAGCCGGCGGTCTCGCCGAGCGGAAATATTCCACAAATGACCGGCGGCCGCCACGTGAGTTCGCTGTCGCGGCCCGCACGTGTCGCCGTGGCCGCCACGTGGGCGTCGGCGGACAGTATGTGACTGTTTATTGAGAGAGCCGTTCGGAACAGCGACGCGCGTGATCGGCACGCGAACGCCGGCCTGAGGGCAGCTGGAGGGCGTCGGTGGCTCAGTGCTTAAGCTGAACGTGCCAGCGGTACGGGGTTCGATTCCGCGTGATGTCCGCCCTTCCGGACGGGGTGAGAGGCAGGCGACGCCGCGTGGCCTCAGCTGCTGAGTGCGTCGTAAAGCGACAATCGGCCGGCGGTTTGGTGTGCGGCCATGTTGCGGACCGGCACAGCCGCCGGCAGCAGCCGACCCGTCCGGCGGACACTCTCGCTGTCCGCCGGCAGCAGCCGACCCGTCCGGCGGACACTCTCGCTGTCCGCCGGCAGCAGCCGACCCGTCCGGCGGACACTCTCGCTGTCCGCCGGCGCAGCACGACCCGTCCGGCGGACCTCGCTGTCCGCCGGCAGCACGACCCGTCCGGCGGACACTCTCGCTGTCCGCCGGCAGCAGCCGACCCGTCCGGCGGACACTCTCGCTGTCCGCCGGCAGCAGCCGACCCGTCCGGCGGACACTCTCGCTGTCCGCCGGCAGCAGCCGACCCGTCCGGCGGACACTCTCGCTGTCCGCCGGCAGCAGCCGACCCGTCCGGCGGACACTCTCGCTGTCCGCCGCCGGCCGTCCGATGGCGGACACTCTCGCTGTTCGCCGGCAGCAGCCGACCCGTCCGGGGGACACTCTCGCTGTCCGCCGTCGGCCGTCCGACGGTAGTCGACGGAGACGTTGGTGTCTCTGCCGTTGGTCGGCGTTATATATTCATCGCATCTAGATCGGTCCGGTCGGGCAGCAGCACATACACTGACAACATTGTCTGTGGTGAGCCCACGCGAAATCCGTGGGGCAAACGACGAGAGCAGTAGTGCATTTTCCTCCCTTTGTCTGGCTATATGTCTGTCTGCATCTCCTCTCTCTCTCTCTCTTCTCTCCTCCCTCTCTCTTCTCTCCTCTCTTCTCTTCTATATCTCCTCTCTTCTCTCTTCTCTCCTCTCTCCTCTCTCCTCTCTCCTCTCTCCTCTCTCCTCTCTCCTCTCTCCTCTCTCCTCTCTCCTCTCTCCTCTCTCCTCTCTCCTCTCTCCTCTCTCCCTCTCCCCTCTCTCCTCTCTCCTCTCTCCTCTCTCCTCTCTCCTCTCTCCTCTCTCCTCTCTCTCTCTCTCTCTCTCTCTCTCTCTCCTCTCTCCTCTCTCCTCTCTCCTCTCTCCTCTCTCCTCTCTCCTCTCTCCTCTCTTCTCTCTCCTCTCTCCGCTCTCCTCTCTCCCCTCTTCTCTCTCCTCTCTCCTCTCTCCTATCTCCTCTCTCCTCTCTCCTCTCTCCTCTCTCCTCTCTCCATCTCTCCTCTCTCCACTCTCTTCCTTTATACACTCTTCCTTTCTCATCTATCTCTCTCCCTGTCGCTCTCGCTCTCGTGCTCACCTCCTTGCTCTCGCTCTCGCGCTCTCCTCGCTCTCGCTTCCGTCCGTCTCTCTCGCTCCGTCTCGTCTGTGATGCCGCAGGCGCCACAGAGTCCCTAATGGGTTCAGAACGACTGTCACCCCTCCCCTGCCTCCGGTGGTAATTGTGGGCGCGCCGCGGAAGCTGGCTAATCCTCCCGGCGTGATTGCATCAGTCGGGGTGTTGTCCATTAGCCGGGTGATGTGGTACGACCCGGCCTGGATTTCACCCGACCTTCACCTGACCCTCACCTGACTCTCACCTGACCTTCACCAGGCCCTCACCTGGCGCTGACCTGACCTTCGCCCAGCTCTCACCTGGCTCCCATCTGACCTCTCACCTGACCCTCATCCGACCCTCACCTGACCCTCACCTGTCCCTCGCCTGACCATCGCTTAGCTTTCACCTAGCTCCCATCTGGCTCTCACCTAACCCCCACCTGACCCTCACTTGACCCTCACCTGGCCTTCACCTGACCCTCACCTGACTCTCACCTGACCTTCACCAGGCCCTCACCTGGCCCTCACCTGACCCTCGCCCAGCTCTCACCTGGCTCCCATCTGGTTCTTGCCTGACCCTCATCCGACCCTCACCTGGCCCTCACTTGACCCTCGCCCAGCTCTCACCTGACCCTCACCTGGCCCTCACCTGACCCCCGCCTAGCTCTCACCTGACTCCCATCTGGCTCTACCCTGACCTCGCTTCGCGGCAGCGGCGGATCTAGACTGTCTTCTACGCAGATCGTTTTTGTCTTCGTACTCGGGGAAAATGGCAATTTCAGACCAACTTCTATGAAGTGTGTGAACAGCTTTGAGCCATTTCGTCCAATAGGACGCTTTAGATTAGCTCCGAACCTTCGGCTTATGCAACTGGCTGCTGGTGCTGCGCATGCATATCGCTGGCTGTGACGACGGATGTAGGGATGGCTGGCGCTGTACAACCACGTGGCTGTGACGACGGATCAACGGATCAACGGACGGCTGCGATGCGATGCGGGTGCTGTATGTACCCACACAGACGTCTGTTATTACCTGTATGTCGGCGTTGGTCTCCATGTTCGTGGACCGTGTCCATTGTGCAAGCATCGACCGCCGCCGCAAGTGGGGCGGCATACAGATGGCTGGCCTCATCCTTAATCAGTTAATTGCATGAGCTGGGTTCAGATTCATTGTTGCGAGTTGAGGAAGAGGGATTGATCCCCCCTCCTCACTGCCTGATCTTCGGAATTAAGGATTTTGTTTCTTCTCCCTGTTCAGCAACAACTGAGATGGTGTTGAAGTTTTACCAGTGAAGGAATTCAGACTAACGAACCATCTTTGAAAAGGTATCGAGATGCTAAAACACATGCACAAAAGGAGTATGTTCTTTTCTGCCTGGTAGCAGGCCAAGCCAGGGCGATTGCTTCAAAGGGAAAGGTTGCGTGTTCAAGCCCCTGTGGGCGCTTATGTTTTGAAAGCTTAGTCTCGCACTTTATCTGACAGGTGACTCCAAAACTGAAAGGTGAGTTGTGGTTGTCGATATGTCGCTATTTAGTTCCATAACTAAAATGTCGTAATCCAAATACATACAGTGAAGATAGTAAAAGTTACCATGTATCGCATGAATGTGGACATGTCAAGACATGCTAAGTTCAGGACATGGCAGACGTTGATTTTTCACCCTTGGTCACGTTCACTGTTACGCAAGTGACACACATAGTTATAGCTGAGCTTTCCAGATCATGTGTCAAATGGATGTAAGCCTAGCCACGCACAAATTCAGCAAAAATATTTCCATCCAATCCTCGGCTGGATCCTAAACCTCGGGAAGATGATCACCTTGTTCCACGTAATGCGAAGGCGAATATACAAAAATAAACAACGAACCAAGACATAGACTGATTTTAAGGTTGAACCAAAAGAAGGGATGTGTGCCATAATTGCTCTTGGATGATCTAGTCGTAGATGGACCCCTCACTTTAGCTTCCATGAATAAGTCATACGGCAACCGGAGCGTCTGTCTACACATCTGCAACATTCTGAACACGAGAACGTGTGAAAATATTTACCTGTATCACGGCAACTTGTCCCTACATCGCACTAACGAACCACGATATCCGATCTCATCATGCTTGGTTGTATTCTCACGCAGGTCTAAATTGTTAGTGATAATTGGAAGTTGAACAATTATAAACAGGCATCTCCGAAACGTCTCAAGAAGCGTCATGCAGGCTTCACCAAACAAACACACCGTGACCAATCCATGTGAATGGCTTGGGTGATGTATGATGAGTATTTGCAGTATCTGTATACATGCAAATTGCATGCGAGCATGAACATAAAGAGGTAGATGCTACGCCAGTCAACGAATCTGAATCTGAGTCGGAACTTTATTCCACGGACCAAGAAACGATACTCTAGCACTCTTTATTATACACTCCAGGACTCCAGGATTTCATAGACCAAACAACAATGTCAGCATATTTACCATCGGGAGGAATATCAGCAGTCAGTCAGCTCTGGAACAACTCTAGGATTTGATTCCACAAATTCCATAGATCAAGCAACAATGTCAGCATATTTATGATAGGCTTTGCCATAGACAATCATGATTGTGGAAGCTTACACTTTGACCAGTTCAATCTCGGGGCAATTCACTCGAGTCCCAGCTCAAGTGCACCACATGTCTTGTGATTAAAACTGCTTTCTTTTTACTACAAATACCTGCTACCACTTGAATATCTATTTCAGACTTACCGTACTCCATTTGGGTGCAAATACAAGACTGTCTATGTAGCGCCCGTGCTTGGCCATTCGAGATTCGTGTGACGCATTTGCAGGGTTGTAGTATTCAAGAGGTAGCAGGTGTTTGGCGCAAAAAGTAAACAGTTTTTAATCATAAAGACATAAAGACATAAAGACATAAAATATTAGTGCAACTATGAGCCACAAGGTCCCTTCATGGCTGCACTCTGTACACTGAACCAGTTACCCACCAAATATGTCAATCAGCCCTCCCTGTAATACTGAAAAGCAAGTCCTCTATTCTTATAATGATTGTCTATGCTGTTTTTAAAGATGTTCAATGTGCTGCTACTGACAATGTTTTCTGGCAGCTGGTTTCAGTGTTCTACTACCCTGTCGGTGAAGAAAGTTTGCCTTAACCTTGTTCTGCTGTGGTTAACTTTAATTTTGAATTTATGACCTCTAATTGCATCACTTCTGTTCAATTCAAACATTTCCCCAAGATATCCCCTCTCCAGACCATGGACAAATTTAAAGACCTCGATGAGATCTCCTTTCAGCCTTCTATATCTAAGTCAAAACATATTCAATATCTTCGATCTTACCTCATATGCCAAGTTGCTTATATCATTAACCATATGTGTAGCCCTCTTTTGTACTCTCTCTAAAAGCCAACAATCGTTTTCATAGCTAGGAGACCAAGCTTGGATGCAGCATTCCAAATGTGGCCTGACGTATGCACAGTAAAGCTTCCTGATCACTTCCTCACTTCTGTATGATACATTCCTATTTATTGCCCCGAGCATTCTCAGTGCCTTCCTCCTGGCTTCCTCGGTCTGTTCTGATGCCCCCAGTTTTGTGTTTAGAATAACTCCTAAATCCTTCTCCTGTTGAGTCACTGATAGCACTTGGCCACCCATCAAGTATGGAGCCTTCATATGCTGCTTACCTACATGCATGATTTTGCACTTACCAAAATTAAACTTCATTTGACCATTCTTCGGACCACTTCACAAGTTCGTCTAAGTCTTTTTGCAGCGAGATATGCTCATCTTGACCTGTTATTGCCCTAAAAACCTTCAAATCATCCGCAAATTTCAAAACTTTACTGCTTAGGCCACTTTCAAAGTTATTTACAAATATAATGAACAGTAGTGGCCCCAGTACTGACCCATGGGGGACTCCACTAAAAACATTTTGCCATGGTGACTTTGTACCATTTAACATCACTCTTTGCTGTCTATCTGAAAGCCACAACTTTATCCATTTTAAGATGCTACCTGCAATACCATGGGACTGAAGCTGTATCATTAACCGTTTATGGGGTACCTTGTCAAAGGCCTTACTAAAGTCAAGATATGCTACATCAACCTGATTTCCCTGATCAAATTGTTCTGTGGCGAAGTTCAAAAAGTCCAAGAGATCTGTGAGACACGATCGTCTTTTTCTATACCCATGTTGAGTATCTTGAATCAATCTGCTACTTTCCAGATAACTAACTATTATATCCTTGATAATTGATTCGAGTACCTTGCAGACTAAGGATGTGGGACTTACTGGCCTATAGTTTTCAACCTTCTTTGTTTCTCCTTTCTTGAAAATAGGAACTATATTTGCCCTTTTCCAATCTGTTGGAATTTCATTTCGTGGAACTGATCTACAAAATATTATACTAAGTGGAAATGTCAGTTCCTTTTCAGCTTCGCGCAATACACTAGCATAAATATCATCAGGTCCTGCTGCCTTGTTTGGCTTTATTTTCCTGATATGATTGTAAACAACATCACTATCAATGAAATCAGCATCATTTGTCAGATCCCATGTCACTGAACTATGGTGTAGGATCGGCAGATTGGTCATATCTTCCAATGTAAACACTGATTTAAACTGCTTGCTCAGCTAATCAACTATCTCACTATCCTCACCCCATATAGTCCCATTTACTTCCAGTGGACCAATTGTGCTAGAAACTTTACTCAGCTTGTAGAAACTAAAGAACTTTTTACTGTCCCCATTACAGTTTCTAGCTAAATCCAGTTCTTTTGCTCGCTTTGCTGCTCTGGTTTTTTGCTTCACAGTGTCTCTAGCTTTTCGATACGCCTTTAGATTAACGACATTTGAGGCTTCTTTAAAGACTCTAAATGCAGTTTTCTTATCCATAATTGCTTTTATCAAGTCTGGTGTAAGCCATGCTGGCTTTCCTACCCTTCCTTTGCGTGTTTGCTTTTGGGGGACATGTCTAATCTGAATTTCCTTCATGTAAGATTTGAACTTTTCCCACATTTCACAGGCATTTAAATTGGAGAATTCTTCTTCCCATCTGATGGCACTTAAAGCCGCTCTCATGCAGTCAAAGTCTGCTCTGTTGAAATTTGGAACCTTTGCCAAATTATCCTTGATAATTTCCCCTACATGTGCCTTGAATCTAACTATGTTATGGTCACTTCTTCCCAGAGTTTCGCCTACAGTCAAGTCTTGAACCAAGTCACTTAAATCCGAGAATACAATGTCCAAGAATGAACCATGCCTGGTAGGTTCCGATACAAACTGGTGTAAGAACAGGTCCTCTTCAAGGCATTTCCTAAACATTTTGCATGATGGGGAGCCAACACCAGCATTTTCATAACCTTTTAGATTAAAGTCACCAAGAATAAGGCACTTCCTCTTAAAGTTTCTACTGATTTCCTCACAAATCACCTTGTCAAGCTCCAGTTGCTGAGAATGTGGCAGGGTTCGGGATCGGTAAAAAGCTCCTATCCTAAGAGTATTGCTGTTGCCTTTTCCCATAGTGACATCAAGCCAAATGAACTCCACACATACATTTTTATCACCACCTGCTACTTTTTGAGAACTGAATCAGCTATTTATATAGAGCATCCCTCATCTCCTTTCATTGCTGTACCCCTATTGCACGAAAACATATTGTATCCCTGGATCTCATAGTCCTGTAAGTTATCTCCAAAATACCCTTCACTGACCCATGCCTCCGTAATGCAAACAAAATCTGGTTCCTCCTCAGCAACATAACACTTGAACTCATCAAATTTGGAACGGATACTTTGAGCATTAAGCATCATAAACTTAGTAAATGCTCCATAACCACCTTTGGCTTTTTCATACTGAGGAGTTCTTTTATCACTAGATGAACAATCACTCTGTCCCCTTGAACTGCTGCTGTCCCTATTTAAAGACTTTGAGGTTCTATTGCCTTGGCTGACACTATTGGAATATTCCTGAGTTAGCAATGCAATTTCATCCCTCCCCACCCCATTTCCTAGTTTCCCTGAAGGACATGCTCGTACACTTTGCCTAACACATGGACCCCCTTTTCAGAGAAGTGCAGGCCATCCCTCTGATAGAGGTCCCACGATGCATAAAACCTGCTCCACTCGTCTACAAATGTAAAACCTAGCTCATGGCTGAGCTTTCCTACCCTGGCGTTAGCTGCCAGTGCCCTAGAGTTCCACTCAGGGGAGCCTCTAGCCCTAGGCAAAATTGCTGTTACAATGACTCTATTGGTACCCTTCAGGGTGGCCAGAAGGGCCCGGTACTCCCGCAGAAGCTCCTCATTCCTAGCAGGACCTATGTTATTTACCCCTACATGCACTATGACTGTATTAAACTGGTGATCACTGGTGACCTGTGCCACCACAGGTACCAGGTCCTTCACCTTGGCACCAGGCCTGGTGATGCACCTCCTGTCCCTCCTACCTTTACAAAATACCCGCTCTAAATGTCGCACACGAGAGTCTCCTAGGACCAGCACTGACTCCTTACTACTACTATCCTGGGGGCAGTCATCCAATGTCTGGAACATATTTGATGTTAATATGCCTGCCCGCTGGGCCGTTCGGCTAGACTTCCTCCCGCTCCTACCACCTGCCACCTGCCACTCACTGACCCTTTCCTTAGGTTCACGTCTCCAAATCCTCCATCCCCTGACCTCATGCCACTTCCCCTCATATGACCTACCACCTCTATCATTACCCCTCCTCTGTTCACTATTAACACTCCCCTCTCGAGATATCCCAGCCACCTCCACAGTAGGGGAAGCCTCAGCTACCTGGTGGCCTGCGACCACCTTGGCATATGATGTCCCTGCTACGGAGTGACCCCTTGTTGCTTTATCTTGCCTACCCTGTGCAACAAGGGCAGCCTTGAGCTTGGAAAGCTGTGCCTTAAGGTTTCCAATCTCTTCCTCTAGTGCCTGCATCCTGGTCGAAACCATTCTAAACGCTGCAGTTTATGCCTAGATTTAGATTCAAATTAACTCGCTAAACAACCGACAAAAAAGCCAACTATCATTCACTATAAATCGCTACCTCCTATACTGTCAGTTATCTGAGTACCTATCTGAGTACCTCAAGAAAGGCAACACGCTAAGCAGAAACTATTAAACAATTTTTTTTTGTGTTTTTGTTTTTAACAAATAAACAAAATGTCTAATCTAATTGTCTTCCACACAAGTAGGCACTATATGAATATCCATTTTGATATCACTTATGGCTAGACAGAAAAATGAACAGGCACATAGCACTTATGAATACCACCAACTTACTACCAATTAAACTCTATCTTAAGCTTCAACACCAAACACACTATACACCACAAAAATAAATAAAGTATTCATAGGATAGTATGAATGTTGTCTAATGAACTTATGAAATATACACACTTGTAATATCTCCTACTACAGAAA
Organism: Imbricaverruca yamaguchii; assembly: GCA_034440575.1. Classification (NCBI taxonomy): domain Eukaryota; kingdom Metazoa; phylum Arthropoda; class Thecostraca; family Neoverrucidae; genus Imbricaverruca; species Imbricaverruca yamaguchii. Next base: position 348,938 of record JAOTOL010001332.1, read on the forward strand.
TCAAAGCAACGAGAACATGCCTAAAGCCACGAGGCCTCGCCTAACAAGAAGATTGCGCACGGCAGCGTCGCTAGGTTAATTTAGCATAGTTTGTGTGCTACGAAAATGCTTATCAGATAAAAACTAATGAAATATAATCACAGAAGTAATTGCTAAACACCTATCTACAGCTTAGACTAGAGTACTTCCCTGTTCTGCAACGACTTATCTGGAAACCTGGAGCTCCAACGGGCCTCGCCTAACAAGAAGATGGCGCACGGCAGCGTCGCTATGTTAATATAGTATAGTTTGTGTGCTACGAAAATGTTTATCAGATAAGAACTAATGAAATGTAATCAGAGAAGTAATTGCTAAACACCTATCCACAGCTTAGACTAGATAACTGTCCTGTTCTGCAACGAATTATCTGGAAACCTGGAGCTCCAACGGACGTCCTCCCAACTTGACACCTGGCGGCAAACTGTTGCAAGACATGTGGTGTAATCACAAGACATGTGGTGTAATTGAGCCAGGGTTCAAATGAGTTGCCTCGATTATGAACTGGCCAAAGTGTATGCTTTCACAATCATGATTGTTTATGGTAAGGCCTATCATAAATATGCTAACATTGTTGCTTGGTCTATGGAATTTGTGGAATTAAATCCCAGAGTTATTCCAGAGATGACTGACTGCTGATGGGCCTTCCGATTGCAAATATGCTAACATTGTTGTTTGGTCTATGAAATCCTGGAGTCCTAATGTGAATAGTGAAGAGTGCTAGATTACCAGAATATAGAGCGCCAGAGTCCTAGATTCTTAGAATGAACTCCTAGAGTTGTTTCGGAGATGATTGGCTGCTGAAGGTCATGCCAATTGCAAATATGGTGACCTCGTTTCTTGGTCCGTGGAATAAAGTTTTGATTTAGATTCAGATTGGTTGAATGGCGTAGCATCTAGCTCTTTATGTTCATGTTCGCATACCATTTGTATGCACTATTGGCGGCATAATTATCTGGGCAGACTAGGAATCTTGCCCATGTCTTCCCTGCACGTATGTGATACATTTGTGGGGACTAGTGGCAGAAACTCACTGGTTCTGTTGACAGAGGTGGGCGAATTTGATGACATCCAATATAGAGCCTGTGGTGAATATAGGACGCTTCACTGTCACGGTAAGTGAATAGTTTCTTATGAACTCAAGCAGGTGCGTTCTGCTGGGGAAGTTTGCCGTGTCGAGAAGGTTGCAATTTAGACCACCTGCGAAGTAGAAAGTGCCGGTAAAGTTCAGTGTCGCCAGTTGAACCTGTCTTTCGAGCTCAGCTAAGTCATCATTTAAGGCAGGTAGAGTGTTACGCGGAGGTCGATAGACTGCCGCCAGAATGAAATACTTTCCGCTTTTACCTTTGACTTTGGTCCAGAGTGATTCTAGTTTGGAGCTCGAGTTTGGAGGCATAGCAATTTTCAAAACGGTAATGGTAAGCGCTGACTTGGCGATACTCGCCACCGCACCGTAGCCACTAGTCAGGCCGGTCCGCACGCTTTAACTGGTAACCAGGGAAGTTAATGAGACGCGTGGGGGTGCTAGGTCGCAGCCAGGTGTCAGTCACCACAGCTAGGTCTAGAGAGTAAGAAAGAAGGTCGTGTTGTAGCTCAAGTAGCTTAGGTTTTATAGATTGGGTATTGGTTGGTTGGTTATTTGAGTTTAGGGCGCATCAATCAGGTTTGGTCATTTAGCGCTCATATAGATTGGGCATTGATGAATCCCAGGTGCAGCTGCTCTTTGCGCTGCTGAGCCGTCGCCTGGCTCGTTCCGCCCCGTGATCCACGTCGTCTGCCACCCCTGGCGCTACACCTTCCCCAGCGTGTTTTCTTTGACGTTGTCATGGTAACGCTGAAGGTCTGGTTGCCCGCTCTGGAGGGGTGAGGGTGGTGACTGTGGGGAGCCAAGGTCGAATCGTTGCTGGCGTCACGGACGTGACGGCTGCGTGCGCGTTGCTGACCGGGGGACGTGATGGCGGTGAATATTTGGACCAGGTCGATGATTAGCAGCAGCCTGATAATGTCTTTATGCATGGTAGAGCTGAAGATGGAAAACTGGTGAGCTGAATATAGACGATAGAAGGTAGACGATCACTGTTGTTGGAGACACAGGAATTCCGAGCGGCACCAAGTCGTCAGGCAGATCATTTCCTTCTCAGCTGCAGTGAAGGAAAGAAGACTGGCCACGGGCAGTAGCTGATGCTTGACGGGAGGGAAGTCACTATGGAGAAGGCCGCTGTCACTTCTGCACTCACTCAGTTTTCAGGAGTCCAATCACTGCTGTGTAATTTCCCGCAATAGCAGAGGAATAACCAGTCGTAATACAAATGTAACGGCAATAAATGCGAGTGGGATCATAGAACAAGCTCCACCTGGTTTGCAAGCAGTTTTCCAAAACAAAAGCGTCCGAACAACATTATAGAAATGACCAGATGGACACCTTTCCTCAAACTGCAAACACTAATACTATGGAGAGAGAGGGGTTGAAGCCTAGTGTCCAAATGGGTCGTCAAGAATCTAGCATAGGAGGAGGATCCACTTTCTACTTTGTAAAGTATCCCCTTTCAGTCAGATAACTGAATGAAAGTAGTGACGAGTACAATTTTTGTATGTTCCATGGAATGGTCCAATATCGTATTCCAGAAACCATATATGGCGCGTTTTCTGCCTTCCCCACGGTTCAGCAGCCATGCTCTGAAATTTCAGGTTGATGTATGTCTCCCCTGTAGTTAAATGATGCGGTCTACCATCACCTCGAAGATCTGATCAAGAACTTTGTCGAAGTCATGTCAAGCAAGCACAACTAGCATCCATCCCTATGTTTTGGGGAATCTACACTCATATTTAACATTTCAAAGTCCACGCCTGCATTACACATCATAATTAGAGGTCATCTGTCCCAAAAAGGATTATTTTTCAGACCAACCGAGGCCCGGTTCGCTGAACCACACCTGATGCCTAAACGTGCCCAGGGGCACGTGACGGTGCACGTCTGCAGCTGGATGGATGGATCTGGGAATGGGGTTCGGTATCGGATCTACGGGAGGCAGACCGGACAGTCATACAGCGAAACGCATGTCCAGGTAGGTATACACAATGGCTACTGAATCCCTTGCAATGACAAAATAAAAATATGCTGAAAATAATTGTCATACGCTGCAGACTATCTACTGCTTATTGGCCAGATTCTCATCAGGTCATTTCAGAACGAACTAATCAGACCGATCAGGTGGTGTGTCTGCCTGGGTATTTTCTAATGCTCTCATTCCATTGACGTAGATCAGTCACAGGGTTTGATCGGGACTGTCCAATTCCATTGACTGAAATCAGTCGCAAGGTTCGATCCCTGACTGTTGCATTACATTGGCGGAGCTCAGAATCACATGGTTTGGCTCCGGATTGTCGCATTCATGTGGCATGGACATAATCACCAGTTCATCGTCTACCTTGGCTTGGTGGAAAATTTGGCGGAAGGTCCATGTTTGAGTGGGGGCGCCGGTCACATCTGACATCGTTAACTTTGCATTCGACATCATGGTTTTGTCACAATTTTGTTATGAAGGGAGGATGCAGCGCCTCATAATGTGTGACAATGTCTGATAAAGAAGTGTCTCGCAATGTCAATTATCTGAAAAGTAGAAATAAGCTCCTACAAAAGGTTGCAGATATGACTTGTGTTCACAGGTGTGTCGTCCCTCTCTCCGAGAGATGCGTCCCGAGGAGCAGCGACCGTACCTGTTTATACACGATAACGTCAGCGTCCACACTGCCAACTGCCGATGGTTAAAGAACCACACACACATGGTGAGCTATTCCATAATACTGAGTGACGTCCTTCAGCTGTGACATCCCCATGAAAGGTGAATAATCATATTCATTTGAGTGCACAGCTACTTCTCGCTGCAAAACTAGGTGACGAAATGTTGGCTTACTCCCCCAAGCCGCCCTGCCAGCTTAGTTGGTTAGAGCGGTGGACTGCATTTGTCTTTCCTGTCCTGACAAAGCAAGGCTCGAGTCGCTTCATGGACTTGCTTAGACTGGGAGTCAGTTCGCACCTGGTCAGATATGACCGGGATGGCCGAACGGGTAAGTCGTGACCGTGCATTAACAGCAAGTTAAACTTTCGGCAAAAATTATGTTAGTTAACTGGAGATTCCAGATCGAGCGGTGGGGTAAGTTTTCACGCAACCAACTCTGCTTAACATTGGATCCTGGTGCAAGAAGTGTATATTGCGCCGAAGTCGAACACGCGTCCAGTTCGTGCATCGTCCTGTTTAATATCTCCCATCTAATAATATAGGACAGCACTGCCTGGAAGAGTATGCCATGCCACGCCCTGTTTCTCCGCAGGTCCTATAGCACCCACGAACCATTTTGGTACATGGAAATGAGCGATACTTGGTGATCATTTTGAACCTGAATTTTGAAATAATTCGGGAAGACCTTCCCAAATTTCGTGTTTTGTTGGCAAAATAGTGTTTGCCTAAGAGTACGTAAAATCTAATTCAGCCACAACGTTTGCCCAGAAAACGACAAATTGCACAAGCCTCAGCCATGGGCAGCAATGACTTGTCAGTAAGATTGGCATGTCAGCCTCCTAAGGATTGAAGTGCAATTATTTAATTTGCATCGTCGATCACGTTCAGTCACATGCACTATCCCAGCATTGTCTGAAATGCCGTTTTTCTATAAAGCCTGCAAGACACATACACACACGCTTGCGCACATACACAGACACACACATGCATCAATATATGCATGCATATATATAATGTGCATTTTATGCATATGCAGGCGCGTGTTCGTGAATTAAATTACATTACACAGTAGAATGCACCAAATAGAGAGCTGTGGTATCTTTTGTGTATAAACATGATGGATCGCATTGCATTGCATTCGGCATATGCAATGAGGTGCAGAATATGTAATGATGGAGTGGAAGAAGCAACAATAGTTACTCTGTAACTAAGATACAAATTTACTTCGGTACGACAAATTTTGCACCAAGAAAAACTAAGCATGACATGCGGTCCACAGATTCGTGCCATTGAGCGGCCAGCCAAGTCATCGGATTTAAACCTGATTGAAAACGTTTGGATCATCACGGTGAGAGAGCTGGAGGAGGACCTGCACTTTCCTGCTCGTCAGCTGGGAGCGGAGCAGTTGTGGCAAGCGGTGGCGCGGAGGTGGGACGAACTCCGCACTGGAGTCTGCGCTGGGTATTTTCGGCAGCCGGCTGCGTATTTGCACAGTAGTACGGAAGAGTGTGTCAGCGCTGCTGGGGTACATACCCACTACTTAGTAATTAACCTCCCAGCTGCCTTGTAATGGGATTATAGTGGCTGCGTAAGGGTCTGCGTGCACGGATGTATGGTGATGTAAATAATCGATACACTGTGTGTGTGTGTGTGTGTGTGCATATACGCGTCGATGGGATTGGAGCGCAGGTGCGTGAATGCTTGTGTGTGCGTGTGAATAGTGCATATGAAAATAACAACCAATTTGTGCATCTTATGATGATAATATATGAAGAAAGTGCTAAAAGGTTATTTTGTGATTTATGTGTGCAAAGGGTAGTCCACTAGATGAACCAACAAGGTATGCGCTCTGCAGACGCAGACCAGGGCTGGTGACGTCAAGTTTCCCATGTCGTTCTGAAACCATTTGCTGTCGAAAGATGTCAATTTCTACCAGGTCGTGATCGTAGCTCCATGTTCGTCCATTAATTCCAGAGTTAAATCTCTTTTAACATCACCTTGGCGACTCGGTCTTCGTGACTTGCATTTGGACAGTAAAATCAGTTCCCAGAGGAAAAAATAGACCGTGACCTTGTTTCGCCAAGTAATTCACGAATCTATGAAGGTACTAAGTTAGGACATGCGCATGCCTCGCAAATTTTCCGTACATTCGTAATGCTATATAATTTCTTCGTTTCATGACATGCGGCCCAGGATAGACAAACGTGAAAGACAAATGCTGCATGAAGAACAATATAGGGAAGCGATTAATGATGAATAGAAAATTGTCAAGCGGGTACAAACTAGATGACGGTGTTCCCCAGCAAATACAGATTGCCGTATAGGCGTGAAATGTCGATACTACTTAGAGTGAACCATGAACAAACGTGAAGAGCAATCCGGAACAAAACAATGGCTCGAGCACCAGCCGACAGAGGTCACAGGGTGACCACTAACGGGAACTAGCCAGCCACGACTCGCCCAGGAGCTAGCCAGGCACAGCTCGTGATGAAAGAGGTGTACCTCAGTCGATGTACTATCAGTCGATCTGGACCTTTCGGCATGTGTGTAGAGATACAGACCAGATGAGACAGGGTCATGGCCGCTTCAGGACGCATTGCACTGCTAAGCATATTTATGCACGTCAATTCCATGCTTATTGTTTACTGGCCGCAAACGGCCGGAAATCCACACGATCGGACGTTATATTTCGAAGCCGTTCTATTCGAAGTCAGGCATGTTAACTATGAAGCTACTGACTCTCCAACTATTTGTTCTATCCCAAACCAATATACCATTCCACGGCGCATTAACCTACAACGTGAAATGTTTCTGGCGTATAGTCACTGGGCTCGGTGAAAATGGCACCTGTAATGGGAACAGGGCACATTTATAATTATTAATGAGGAAACTGAGACAGAACAGAAATAATACGTTTGTGTGGAATAACAAAATGGTTTGGTGGAAAATTATCACCGAGTTAGCAAGCTACAAAGGTCCTGTTCTACAACGTTTTGGTCAAATTCCTTAATTTAGCACACCGTTCTGCTTAGAAATAGGACTGGAAAGCGGGAGGTGGGAATCTGAAGCACGGTCGCCTCTTACCATCAAAACTGCGTATGTAGCACGGCGTGCTTGTTGCACCACCAGCTGACTTGCTCGTGTTAGGGTGGGGTAATCGAGTCCAGCCGTTCATCACTGGCAGTGTCGCCGCGTGCACGGCTCCACATTACCGGCAGTCTCACAGCGGGCTACGAGCAAGACATGCAGAGCACACTTCGTGGACCACATGTGCGACATTTAGTCTAGAATCGCTTGCCCTGACAACGATCGGAATGCACATTCCGTGAAGCCGTGTTACGCAGCCGCCTGATAGATAGTCTACACCGCACACCTATCTGTGGTGCGGCACAGTGGATATTCGAGTGCAAGGACACCACACCCGGCCCGAATGCCAAGCCATTTTCGGCGCCAATTGTACACAGATACTGTGAATATTAATCATACACCATCCAAATCACTCACACAGATTGGTCAATATGCGTTTTCTTGGCGAAGCTTGCATGACGCTTCTTGAGGCATTTCGGAGATGCCTGTTAATTACTCAACTTCAAATTATCACAATTCAGACCTGCGTGAGAATGCAGCCAAGTATGATTAGATCAGATATCGTGTTTCGCTAGTGCTGTATGTTTGTTTGTTTATTGGGTGGTTCACCACGTACTTTATGCACATTCACGGCTAATGGCGCCACCTACACTGCTTCGCCGGCGGGCCGCGGGATTCGGAAATGTCCCGAGCGGCGCTAGTGTCGAACCCGCGACCTTTGGCACCCATAGCCCAACACCTTAGCCACCCGGCCATCCCCGCCCTGGTTCTCTATTGCGATGTAGGGACAAGTTGTCGTGATACAGGCTAATATTTTCACAAGTTCTCCTGTTCAGAATGTTGCAGATGACTAGACAGGCGCTCCGGTTACCGTGGGACATATTCGTGGAAGCTAAAGTGAGAAGTCCATCTTTGACTTTCGAGGACAAGCGTGACTTTCGGGCACCGTTATGCCTTTCCAGGGGTTTTGTCTCCCTGTCAATAGATGGCACTGATCATGTCGACTGTTTAGTGTTCAATGCACATTGCACATGGAAGTACTGATTCAGGACGAGGTGACAAGCACTGCACGTGCCACGAAGTCTTCAAGAAATTAACAAACTTGTCATCCAAGTTTGCTCACCCAAATATCCAATCGGAGTCAAGGCGGTAAAGATGTACCAAAATATCCCACTGTAGTCAAGGAGGCGGATACTTACGTACCGAGCAGAGGAAGCTTTAAGCAGATAGTCGAACGATATTTAGCAGTACTATATAGCAACTTGGAACATGGCCTGAATAAACAGATTCACAAATTTAGACCATAGATTGCGTGCTATCACGTAGTATGTGAGCACTTTCTGATTGATAGTAAAGGTATCCATGTCAGCTACTCCTTTTTTTGTGTTTTCACCCCGCTTTCTTTTTGGTCTGATGGTCCGAGCGCAAGAACATATATATGAGGATGAATTTAGAACACAAATGAACTATGCATACGTACCTGGCAGATAAGCCATTTCTGTCAGATCCCGTTGGGTTTGTCGAGAGCATTCAGTGCATGCAGTGCATCACATTCACGACCACATTCAGTGCATCTTTGCTACGTTAACAAAGCAATTACCTTTCGCACAGACCGATGTTTGTTGACGACAACAAAACTGATGCTGATGTGCAACCTTCGTCTTCGCTCGTCTGTCAGAGCAGTACCGAACCGGGACACCACGAGGCCGCAATCGCTGGTATTTTAATACACACTAAAAGAAGGCATTTCTGCCAAATGACAGTCCGACAGACGGCCTACTTGCGGCACGGAGCGTCTGCAGGCACAGCCGACCGTAGCCATTCACCGGGTGCCCGTTCCATTTCCAACGCTGCGCCGAAATGGAACGAGCTCGCCGCGCGAAATGTGCCGGCAAATGAAGGTGCTGGCCGAGTCAGACGGTGACTTCCGACTTCATCCTTTATAAGTCGCTCCAGAGACAGCACGCCGTGAACACAAGACAAAAGGTGAGCCGACGTATTAGCTGGCGCCGCATATGTGGGTTCAAATGGCGATGGAGCTGTTTTGGGATTTCGGCCTCCTCACCACTATTTCACATATAACAGCATCTGAACAGTTAGGCCAGTCGTAAAAAGACAAAGATCTTCTTCATATCTATGAAGGGCATGTAAAACGGTTCATTAGACTGAGAAACGTTATTTGAGATGACCCGTCGTAGAGCACTTCCATCAGCTCTCTGGTCTCGTAGCGGATCCACAGTCGGATGGTATCAGATGCCTGAGCCACTACCAGCCCGAGGCCAATAAAGTGCTTTATAAGGGGTTGTCTCAGATAACTTCATCCAATATATTCTTCTACAAGATGCTGAATAAATGTTTCCCTCTTACTTCCACTATCATCTCGGTTAACTTGTGTATGTCCAAGGTGGAGAAGGCAGAAGTCAAACAAATGTGCACGAGGTTTCAACTTCAGAGATGCAAGAGGGCTTTAGGTGTTCTCTAAAATGTTTGTTTGGCTTGCATGGCTACGTCGCTCGAGCAGGCCATCTTGCCAACTTTGTCAGTGAAAGGATGAGAGTGGCAAAAGACAACTTTCCAAACGAAAACTGCTGTGACATGAAGGAAAGCAAGAAGAACAGCTTGTTGCACATGCCGAGGGCTTCGTGATTGACCCTCGATTTGCATACTTCTGTCTCCTGGTTGATTTTCCAGATCGGCTTAAAGGTTAATCTGTTTCGCAAGAACGGAGAAACTTCACTTTTCGTCGCTCTGTGTAAAATATAGAACCAGTTTGCAATGTTCAACATAGTTTTCCTCATCATCTTGAGAAGCTACGAAATTGCAATGTTACATCTTACACTTCAACCGGTAGGCTACGAGTCGGACAAAATAGAAACGTTCTCCTTGTTTCAGAAACTTTCGAAATAGTAACCGCGGACACTTTCCTTCTACCCAGAGGCAACAATAGACGCGATTCAGTGTCGCCATCCACATTTGGTCGGGGACATCGTAACTACCTGTGTACAAATATCAATTGAGTTGCCAATCACACTACCCAATCGAACATTGGACATTTGGGGGAAGGGTGCAGTAAGACGATTAATTGCCTATGATTCACGATTTGTGAAAAATCAACTTAGCATGTTCCTCCATATGACGTCATAATTCAGTGACCCGCCAACACACCAATTTATTGGGCACTAAAATATACTACATGTTTGATGTTTTAATGCTTCTAGAACTAATTCTTATCGTGTCCCCGTATATATTTTGAGAAGCATCCATACTTCACCTTTCTTCAATTGTATATACCATTCGATTGGTCAAGGATGCTCCATTAGCGGAATCGATTGGGGATTCACTAGCAGACTAATATTTCTTTTTGGTTAGATTTTCTTTTCGTGATTGCTCAAGACTTTCCAACTTGAAAAACCTTTTCTGAGGCGGGGAAATCAAACTTCATTTTTGAACAATTAGCAGTTGATTATGGGAGAGAAGGCTTACTGGAACAATAATGGTATGGCTGCGTACTTTTGATAGTGAACACAACAGCCCGCGATTTTTTTTGTTTGAGGGGGCCTTGACTGCGCCTCTGGCCACTTTGCCCTCGGTTACAAGTCGCTATCTCGTCGAGTGTGGTCGAGCATGCCTTTCCCGGGCTACCTCTTCAGATTTTAAAGTTTCGCTGCTTCTTGGCAGATGAAAATAGCGCCAGCAGCTGTTCCCTGGATCTGCTATGGTTAGACTGCACCGCGCCAGCAGTCTGGCCCAGCGAGTCAGCCATTGGTCAATGCGCTTTGCCACAGTGACCAATGGGAGGACAGCACACACTGGCCGAGTGCGGGGCCATCGCCGCTAGCGCCCCCGGGCGGCTGTTTACCGCCAGGCGGTGCCTCCCTATAAGTACCATAAGCAGGCACACATTGCTTTTCCATTAGCTGGAAATGTTCCGGCCATCTACCCCCGCCGGCAGCCGAAACCCGCCGTCCGGGCGTAGTGGTCTGTACAATCGCCGCGGAGCACAATTAGCAAATGGGCCATTGACATACACCGGCAAATGCAAAGCCCGCTGTTCGGATACAAAATGAAAGCATGACTGTGAGGGCGTGGGCAGCGAATAGGAATAGAACAAATTTCCAATAGTGTAGGCATGCACACACACACGCACACACACACACACAGTCACATATATATACATTTATATATTTATACTTATGTGTATGTATATATATATATATATATATATATATATATATATATATATATATATATATATATATATGTATATATATATATATATATATATATATATATATATATATATATATATATATATATATATATATATATATATATATATATATACATATACATATACATATACATATACATATACATATACATATATAACCACACCATTATGCATCCGTATCTATCACCTAATCCAATATTTCCTCCTAAGGGCCATAGTCTGACCGTATTTGGTTAATTTCCTGAGATTAGGCCTTTTGCCATGCCATCATATGACATATGACATGAACGTCATAAGTTGATGTCACACATTCAATGCATACAAATGCATATTTGCAGCAGAGTTCCCAATAACAAGCCGGGACATATTTGCAACAGAGTGTTTCCAATAACAAGCTGGGACGGCGTATTACCGTGCCCCGGACGAACGAGAATTCGTTCGAGGTAAATGCAAATTAGATGCTGTTTGTGTAGGAGAACTAATGGAATACATTTCCTCGGGCAACGCGCTTCCTCAGGGAGAACACACCGAAGGCGGGCGAAACACTTTGCAATCTCCTGCTTTCGACGTGCAACTTGACACAAATGAGACAAAGACAAACTACATTATCTCCACAAAATCAATGCATGCCAATAAGTTTTAATTCTTGAGTTGTTGTTAGCAAAATCTAGCATCGAATACATTTAGGAGCGCAAGAGTATTTGCTAGATGGACATGTGTGTGAGTATATGAGTATGTCTCGAATGCAGGTATCCATGTAATGTCAGAAGTGAATGTTGTGTGCCTATAGTGTGAAGTGTGAACCTGCAATATCAGGTGTGTCCCGAGTGTAGCATGAGTGTGTGTTGAATGACATAGGTATGACAGACGCCATACCATGTGGCCAATGTCTAGTCTATATGCATGACTGCAGGTGTGCCTTGAATGCATGTCTGTGATTTATGAATGGAATTAGGACGTGCAATGATGAATGAATGCTGAATGAATGTTCATGTGTCTATGACAGCTCTTGGGAAGTAGATGGGCTGTAGCGCCCGGAAACTGTCGGCTGCCTGCGTGCAGCGCGGTGCAGCATGTCTGACGGAAGTGGTACCGTGGCGCGCGCGGAGTCAGCATGATTCTCGCGGGGCGGCCGAGGCTCAGAGATGCCTGGGCTGGCGGAATGTCTCTGAGATAGACAGCGCGACCCGAGGTGCAGTCAAGTGCACCAGGCATTGTTCTAGACAGTGCAGAACCGTGTGACGATGAGGTGGCCCTGGCATTGGGCCAAAGGGCGGTGGCCCTGAGGTTATATAGGCGCTGAGAGAGATGGATCGCTCTCACTCTCTCACTCATTCGCACGGACGCGGAGACTTGACTTCGGGGCTTGCGCCGGAACAGGTCGCCGCAGGGCGGCTGGCCGGTGGCCAGTCGCCCGGGCTCACCATTGGAGGTATGTCTGAGACTGACTGTCTGAAATCGCTGTGTGATTGCTAGAGATTTAACCGCTGGAATACTTGAACGATTGCGTGATTGGGAAACCGGTCTGTGTACAAGTTAGAGATTGCATGTGAATGTTGTTAACAAGAGATTGAGATTATGTGTCAGGCTGAGATGTGTGAAGACTTCGATGCGTATATGTGTGAGATGGCCTGTTGAAGTATGCATGAAGTCGTTGAACCCGTCTGTGCCAAATGAAGTTATCTGCGCTAGCCAGGGCTGATGCACCAATCTGACTATTACGCTGCACTATTAGAAACTGGAATATTTATCACTATTTAATTGCTAATTAAATACGCGTTTGGAGTGCTGGAGTTTGTGGTGCCTGTCAAGAAACGTGTTTGAATCAGAGCTCTGAGATGGAGACTCAGAGTTATTGAAGCTATACCCGGGGTTCTAAAAATCGCAAACGTTGAGGTCCACAGACCATTCACGAGCCAAATGGAAATTTATCTGAGACAATGTTCTAAAATGTCTGAGAAGCTCTGGGGGAGTAAAACCAACATACCTTTACTAGAAGGTAGACCGAACTTTCCCTTCAAGCCCGCACTACGTCATTCGAAGGTTTTTAATATGGTAGTAATCTGGTTGCGGAAGATTTTACACAACTCATGCGAAATGGTTACTTTTATTTTGAGCAAGTAAATATGTCTTCCGCTAATCAGGTGAGTTATTATCTTGTTCTGTTCTTTCCAGTGAACATTTGTTCTGACCTTTTTTTGTCATGCATGGGCAATGTTGGACTTATTCATTGTGATCCTGGATATGGAGAGGAGTATTTTGTGGTCATCCGGTATGGAGGATATTTTTCTTAAAATATTATGCATCATAACTCGGTTCACACACATTGCTATGAATTTTAAGTATATTTACTTGATTACAGCAGCTCATTGTCAAATATAAAACTTCAGAAATCCATCCTCAGATGAGGAAAACAAGTCATTTTCTAGAGAGGATAATGTTGTTCATTCCCAAAATTCAGGAGCAGCCTATTTTTCCAAACATGTGCCTACCTACAGTGACATATATAGCAGTTGTGGAAAATAGCTTTTTCTATGCATGTTAGACCCAAAGCCAAGCACAACACTGCATTCTTGCTTGATTAATTGTAAATTGATTATTAATGATGCATGCATGCTTAAACATTGAAGTACAATACCATTGTTATTCCAGAAACACCTTCCTGAAACATTTCATGAATTGCAGTCTAATTACCAAGAGTATGAATTCAACATCCAGATGTAATATTTGGATATAACACATCTCTGTTTCAGGTGTCATGCCTTACTGTGCATAGAAGTGGAACTGGGGAAAACAAATGAAATAAAGAAGATATCTGATTATACCATTTTGATCAGAATGCTGCTTAAGCAAAATGTTTAATGCAACGAAGAATGGCTCTTAAGTGCTCCTGGGTTTTAGACATTGCGTGAGAAGAAATGTACTACCTTCAATATACCAGGAGGTGCTGAGTTTATATCAAAAGTAACGTTAGGGATTATGCTATATTACTCAACGTTTCGGCCAGGGGCCATCGTCAGGAGTGACCATCATAAGTATAGAATAATCCATAACGTTACTTTTGATGTAAACTCAGCACCTCCTGGTATATTGAAGGTCGTACATTTCTTCTCACGCAATAAGCAAAATGTGTTAGCACACAATAAAACATGTTTCTGAATTGCTGGATGTTGGGGAATCAAGAGTATGCTCCAAGCATTTCCAAAAATTGATAATAAAAGAAACCTAAAAAAGAACTGCCAAAACCTGTCTCTTTGCAGAGAAACATATGGCTCCTAAAATCAGCTGTTCCTTCCATAATATTTGCACCACCCTTGGTAATCCTGAAACTTCATGATATTATTGCTGTTGATGTCATTTGTGGGACCACTTTGTTTTGTTTTCCCTGTTTTGTTTCTATGTTTGCCATGTTTTTTCCTGTACGAAAGAAAAAGATGGAAAGGCCTGGTTATGTTAATGCTCTTTTATTTCAAGTTTTTGATACTTTTCTCTAAAAAAATGTATTAGGCTGGCTAATTTTAGTCTAGGTAACCTTGCAATTTCTAAAGCTTGAACTAATTAGTTCTTAGATATGACATGTTTAAAAGCCGTCTTTGGTGTTATTTTGCCTTTCAACCAAGATTAAGCTTATGCGGTGCAAATGCATGGGTAAATTATATGTATCATGTTAATAAGTATGCATTCAAGCACCTTTATCAAAACCTTATTTGTGGCCCAAAATACCAAATTGTGTGCTTGTTGGCATCAAAATGAATTCTTATTGCAAAGAAATAACAATCATGATAAAACCTCATGTCAACCATTTGCTACTAAGTTTCAGTTGCAATAAGTTAAGTTCAGAGTTAAGAAAACTGGACTATTTGGATCAGATTTGCTTACTGAAATGGTAAACTTATGAACCACATTTTTACAGATACCCAATATTTGTCTAATTGGCAGATACCTAATATTTACCTAATTGGCATATCGATTAGGTGCATTTACATCTTAACGAGTGCTTCCTCTATAAAAATGCAATAGTTGTGTACATTTTCTCTGTTCTATATTTAAAATTAGTCTGGAATGCGAGTGTATACCTTATTGCTGAAAAGAGCATTCTTGTCATATTAACACATGTATATCTTTATTGAGGCAACACAATAAATATTTTGGAACGTGTGGCATTATATATATTTTTTTTTAAAGACGGTTTGAACATAATGGCTGAAAGCTCTGACCTGTGTTATTTAAGTATATCTCACACTTGGTATAAAGAGGAGGTTCATGAGATACCAAGTGAGTAATGCCTATTGATTAATTCTTTCCATTGAGAATGATAGGATTTGTGTAAAATTGTAAAAATGAATAAGGTACCTGTAGCTGGGAGCAAGCAGTTGGCAGTTTTTAGTAGTTATTGGCGTCACTGCGCGGCTATCGGTCGGCCACGCAGGTAAGCGTGCTGCTGCCGCCGTTACTTACTTATATCATCAGTTCGCGATACATTCGTACTTGAAATACGTATGCGCAAATACACGTGAAAGTTGTGCTACGAATATATTCATACGCGATATATTCCTATTCGGGGAGTTTTATGAACCACTCAAGGACACTACATCTGCAGTTGGGTCGAAGGTGCTGTTTTATTCAATTTTCCAATTTGTGACTTGTATTCACAAGGACAGGTGCACCAAGCTTCCTGCATACAGACAAAGCGAACAGATTCCAGCAGCGGGCAAGGACAAACAGCCACTGCCACACCAATTATTTCCACAATTATCCACCAGTATAGGCAGACTGTATATGCACCCGCAAACCAAACGTGCACATCCATTCATGCTTATGGTTAACACGCGCCCTGGAAGGCCTCTGAAACTTACGCGCACTGAAGGGGGGGGGGGGGATTCCGCCACCCCTAAGATCTCGGCTCCCATCGAGGCTAGATCAACGAAATCTACAGGGTGAATGGGTACGATAGTTAACTCTATGGTGTGCAAATTTGGTGACCTTCGGTCAACATCTTCACGGTCAAATTAGGTCAAAATAGCAAAATGTTCTGGTTTTGCGTGTCTTGGCTTGTCATTGTTATGGATCGCTGTGATGGTATTTAAATGCTCCAGAATTGCCATTAATGATGTTTTGGACATTACTAATGATGCAATGCATATGCCAGATCCGCCATTTGACCTCAGGTCACCTATATAGGAGCACTTTATCAGGTCATCACCTGCTCCAGTTACCGGAACCGGGCTGCCCACCTGACTGCTCCTTTGGGCGGCTCGAACAATCGGATTCGCAAAGAAAGGAGTGAAATACATGAATAAAGTATAGAAATGCTTAGGGACACAATGACAAACAGTAGATTTCCGGATGTGTAGGGAGTAACATGCAAAGTGACATCAATCGCATGACAGTCATTTACATTTGTGACAACATTCCAGTTGACCAAGTTTGGTTCCATAAGCCTGTCACGATGACCTCGGCGACCTAACATGACTTTTAAATTATATAGCATAACAATATACATCAAACAAGTCGCTAGTGTTGCCAAGAACACCCGTTTGGCCAATATACGGGAAGCGCATCAGCGCCGATATTTGTGGTCTGGCGCTGATAAAATATTTTTACTTTACCGACCCCTAACTCGATACAATTTTCGCTCGATTTTCGATTTCTTTCTTTAAACAACGTGCCGTTCATTTCTAAGAAGGTGCACAAACAATGGCGTATATCGGCCGGTAAAATATGGAGTTATCTACGAAAATCCTGAGGGGTGGGCGGATTTCGCCCCCCCCCTCCAGGGCGCGTGTTAGCCCCAGTCCATATGGTTCCATACTTAGGGACCTGGAAGTCAATATTTGACAAAGAAATATGCAAGTTGTAGAAGGCCGCGCATTTGCAGTGCCTTTTGCGGCCCACTGATGCAGATTGCTTTGATACCCTTAATGCACCAGATATATATATATATATATATATATATATATATATATATATATATATATATATATATATATATATATATAGATATATATATATATATATATATATATATATATATATATATATATATATATATATATATATATGTATATACATATATACGTATGTATATTTATACATACATATATATACGTATATATATGCATATATATGTATCCACACAAATACACAAATATACGTTAGGTCGGCTCTCTGAGGTCCCTCCACCCGATGGGGGCCTGCAGCAGAGTAAGGAGCCCCTTGCTCCCGCTATATGGGGCCTCCTGTCGGTGGCGGGTCCAAGGAGGGAAGTTCGGGCATGCCCCCTCCCCGTTGAAGGTAGCGTCCCTTCAACCAGGAAAATGCGTCCCTCCGCGAAGTCTCGAGTGCACCTCATCGAATTTTCCAGCCAGAGGCGACCCTCGGCAGGAAAGGCACCCATCAAGATACTTTCGCGGTGGCGCCGATCCAGACACGTGTCCCCTCCCCCGGGTGGCAATTCCTAAATCCGCCCATGCCTCCTGTGGCAGCTATGGGTTATTCGTGGTGGGTGTGGGATTTGTTATAACGACAGTCGGCCTCCTTTTGCGGTCTACGGGTGTGGTTAGATCATCTTAGGCGGTCTTCTTCGGTTATCTTTCAGACACCCCCTGCTATTGAGGGGAAGAAACTATGGCGCACTTAGCCTTCCGCCCCTGGACTGCCCTTTCTTCCGCTTTCGAACGAGGGTGACAATTTGGCAGGGTAAAATGGACGGTAGAGAGAGCCTACCAATATCTGGAAAAATCCCTATATTTTGGAGGTGCTTGATGGGCAGCCTGCTGGAAACGGCACATTGTTGCGCAGGAAGATTGTTATTGGGTCATTTAGGATACATTTTTCTGAAGCCGAAGAATTAATCTTTCAATTGGTATACGTCAAAGTAGTCTATATCACCATAAAACGTGCAAGATAGCGTAGAGGAAATTGGTAAAATTGCATGTAACCCAATGGTGAAGGGAAGCCTTCAAGCCCGCTACCAAACCAACTTCGTGGGGTCCGAGTAAAACGTCCTTACAAATGGGTATTCACCAAGCCAGGAGTCCAAAAACGTACTTTGGAATCGGTCTTGATTAACTACTCGCCTGCAAATTAATTTTTCAGCTGCTGAATTTTTGGAGTGCAATTGATCTTATTCGTGGCATTCAGGCACCTTGCTACAACTACACAGATATTTTTCACCCTTGGAGGATATTGAGCATTCGATTCATTTTAATTGCATACATTAATCCAGCTATAGTATGAAGTTACTAATTCACTAAACGAGAAATTCAATTCCCGTGAGTCTACTTGCATTCCTGGGGAGGCTTGTAATACGTGGCAGGAGATTTGCATTTCCCTGCAGCAGTAAAACAAGAATATAACAAGAAATAATCAGCCCCTGACGCATGAACCAACCTGCAGTCAGCATGGCCAGAGAGGTTTTGAAATGAACTCCTCCTCACAACTCCAGAGAGGTAACTTTATAATCCCCTTGGATCTACTCCACGTACCATATGGTCTGGTGCACCGCGGAGGCGAATAAAGCTGCTGAGCGTTTTGGAAGCGAATGCGAAACCCATCCGTTGTGCTTCGTCTCCATAATGATAGCAGCTCGGTATTTAGTTTCTTTTCATGCTATTGCGGGTGTCACGTTTGGCAAACAATTGAGTCCTTAAATAACTTAACTAAGCAATAAACTAGCAGACAGAAGCAAGACAGCTCGAGCGTATTTAAAGTATTGCTCGAGCGTATTTATAGGTATAGAGCGTATCCCACCACCAGTGGAGGAGGATGGGTGCCTTGATCAAGACGGCAGTCACCAGCGCCAGTCTGACAATCTGACAGGCGCCTGGCCCTGAGCCCGAGCCTGAGCCCGAGCCTGAACCCGAGCCCGAGCCCGAGCCTGAGCCCAAGCCTGAGCCTGAACCCGAGCCCGAGCCCGAGTCCGAGCCCGAGCCTGAGCCCGAGCCTGAGCCCGAGTCGGAGCCCGAGCCTGACCCTGAGCCCGAGCCCGAGCCCGAGTCTGACCCTGAGACTGACCCTCAGCCTGAGCCTCCACATGGCTAGGACATGACTTCTGACAGGGAGCCCGAGCCTGAGCCCGAGCCCGAACCAGAGCCCGAGCCCGAGCCTGACCCTGAGACTGACCCTCAGCCTGAGCCTATATCACACGGCTGGGGCTGTGCGCTGTGTTTTGCCAGTGACGGCGGCTCTCGGCTGTGTTTTGCCAGTGACGGCGGCTGTCGGCTGTGTTTTGCCAGTGACGGCGGCTCTCGGCTGTGTTTTGCCAGTGTCGGCGGCTCTCGGTTATGTTTTGCCAGTGACGGCGGCTCTCGGCTGTGTTTTGCCAGTGACGGCGGGTCTCGGTTATGTTTTGCCAGTGACGGCGGCTCTCGGCTGTGTTTTGCCAGTGACGGCGGCTGTCGGCTGTGTTTTGCCAGTGACGGCGGCTCTCGGTTCCAGAACAATCCGCACCGTTCTCCAGTTGTTCCCAGTGGCGATGCGAAGTGGAATCGGGGCGTCGAGTGGGGCCGCGGTAGCTCAGTCGGTAGGGTGTTTGACTCTTGATCGCAAGATTGTGTGTTCGAATCCCGCAACCGGCGATACAGCCCCGAGCCCATACGGGACCGATCGGCGTGAGAGACTGGCGACGCTTTATCACCTAGCAGTTGAATGTGCCTCGGAAGAACCCAAGTGGTGGTGGCACGGCATTGAGTGCCGGTGCAGTTGCAGCACATGTTGCAGGTTTCATGACGGCACAAATGGCAGTATCGTCACGTCATTTTATTATAACTATCGCGAATATTTTCTCTGGGCAGCACGACCGAGAGCGCCGCACTGCAATAGCAGCTTTAATCCCACTAACGAAGGGCCGACGTAGGATATGAGTCAGTCAATAAACACAGTGCTCGGACTTCTGCATCAATGCGAAATGGTTTCTACTTGCCCAAAAAGCTCATTTTCCAGCAATGGCCTGTCACACGAGAGTGTAAACTGTTGCTAAGCGTTTTCATGTATATTTAAAGGTACAATCGTGCAAAAACCACCTGTTGGCCATTGCACAATGACGTCATCGCCACCGTTTAGCCGAAAATGTGTCTGTACAGCTGACAAAATATGCAGACGACGTCGCGCTGCATTCTTTGCACGCAAGCATGGCGGAAAACAGGCGACAAGGCTCTCCCTGGACACTGTCAGCTCTCCAGCCGCCAGGGAAACACAACTCGGAACGAACTCATTCAGCTGTCAGTCCGGCTGTTGATCCGCTTGAATGAGGACGTCATCACACCGGACAACTTCAACAAGCGGCACACATCGAACACGAATACACGAGTACAACACACACATTGGCCGCCTCGGACAGCCACACAGCGCAACTGCACACGCGTTGTCCCGCTCCCGTCTTCCCCGCTCTCCCTCCTACTGTCTAGCCGTCTGTCGACACTTGATCGTGTCATCAGAAAATAAGGACTCACAAAATATGTCTGTTTTTAATGACTCCGACGCCATCCTGGCATGCACTGCAAGGCGGCAGTCGTTCGCTTTTCTTATGGACATTCGCCACGGGGCATTATAATAGCACGCTTCTGCACTTTTATACGAACGGTTTGCCGGTCGGATACACCAGGTCAAGGCGCCGTCAGGGACTCTGAACGAGAGGGCAGGAGGCCAGAGGACTACAGGAGGCCCCGCTGCCGCCGCCGGATCGGGTACCAAACGGCGAACGGGGACTGGCCAACAGACCGGCCGGGACAGTGGGAGCAGGCGTGCTTCACACTTCAAGCACGGTACACTCAGCCACGTTGTCTGATCGGAGTAGCTGCCACGCTGCGCCGCGGCTCTTACGTCTCACGCTTACCACGCTCAATCTATTTCCGCGCGGAACCTGTCGCCACGAGAGTGCCGCCCACCGCCCACACCTGACACTGTCAGGGGCCGTGGGGCGTGCAGGTCACGTGGTGCATGACGTCACAAGGTCGCCCGGTATTGTCCGGGGCTGGCTGAGGGCGCCCGCTGCGATTCGGTGTGCAATGAGGGCTGCCCGCTCAAAGGAAGGCCGCCACCAACCCCATTGATTTGAACAAATATTAAGCGTACTTGAGGATAAATAGTGTGACGAAAGCTGTTCAGTTTAGAGAGTTCGCATAGAACAACAGAACAACAGAAAGTTGGTAAATCTCAAAGCGAGGCGGACAGATCTGGTTATTTTCGGGGCGGCCCGGACCGCCCCTCGAAGGTCTTCACCACGCCCACGGGAGCGAATTGGCTCCGACTTCGCCCCCGCTCGTGCCTGGCATTTGCCCGCACATCATCTGACGTTATCTGGCAATATCTGACAGCGTATGACACAATCCGGCATTTAACCAGGCTGATATCTGCCATGTCCAATCGGTGAGTACATCAGCATGATTGGAGGCGCACCATCCAATGCAGTACTACACTTCTTGCAGCTACATTTGCGGCGGTATGAAGATGAGTTTCATACTCGTCATTGCCCACACCTAGGTGGCCAGACCTGCAGACGGCTCAGCCCGCACACACAAACACGGCCAGGTGCGAACATTCACAGTACATTATGTACACACGGAGCGTCAGAAAATAGCACAACGTTCTGCCGTCGACATTTGTGTGTGCGCTCAGACATGCACGGCCATTCTTTCTGTGTTCACTGCCGGTGGTGGCAGTTAACATTAAATGCACGTGGATTAATGAGATGAAGCGGTCATGAATGGAATGTTGTTGGTAAACTATGAACTCGGGCTAAGCCCAACTTTCTCAGAGTCCTCATTCGGTGAGATATCGGGTGGTCAATTATCTTCCCTAATTGTTGCAGATTTATGGACAAGTTCTTAGCCTACATTTGATCAGAAGGCCTATCCTTTCTGCGCTTCGTGTGGCACTTGGCGCGGCAACAATTTTAGCGCGACGATGCCACTCTAGGGAGGCTGAATGGACACATTTCAGCACATCGACGACGTCCAGTCCTTATGCTCACAGGAGATCCTGGTCGGGTTAACACCGCCTTGAAGAATGGCTCAATTACCGCCAACATGCCCAGCGGAAGCTTATCATACTCTCTGCAGGCTCATCCACAACAGCCATGGCTATTCTCGTGCTCGTCAAAATGACCGATAAAATGAATGAAGATCTAACAGCCGATAGCATCAGGGGTGATGCAAGACCAGGGGCTGGGAGTGGGTAGGGTACGGATGGTGTGGCGTGCAGAGTGTTGGTGAGTATTTACACCTCTCTCAATGGCAGGAGACAGAGAAGACTAGGGATGTGGAACAAGTGCACAAATCGGCTGCTTATTCACATGTACAACCCTTGGTCACCTTGGCCGCCAGTTCAAATGTGGTGTATATGCCACCACATAGCTCTTTATGCTGACTTTGAAGGCAATTCTGATGTTATATTTCAGTGCATATTTAATACTCGAGCATTAACTTCATAAAGTCTTCCAACTTGGTCCAAACATTCATGCAGGCTCATGTTGACAATCTACACACAGTACGTACCACAGACTAGTTTTGCCTGTATATATAAATATGTTATACAAACATATAGATAAATCGATGTCTTAAGAGAAGATCGACATGTTGAAGGAAATTATCCTGCAATGAATAGCTAGCTTTAATTGAATTGAAATTATGGAAAAAAATAATTTTGTTCATGCACACCGATGACGATCATGACTATTTTTAATGGGAAGGAATCCCTTTGCAGACGCTGTGCCGTCTTCTATCACGATGAAGCCCTACAGCTGATATTTTCGGACGCGGCTGAAAGATTATCATTCACTGATATACATAACAGGATGCAAAACTGCTTGCTGGATGCATCAACCTAGCAGGGTGCAGCGCCTGTCAACTAATGTCCACCACAATTGGTTCCCAACATATGGAACAAACGAGGCGTACAAGTCGACTGTAATATTGATGTGTTTGCTTAAGCTGCTCTATTTACATGGCATGTCAAAATCCATCGTCCATCAAAAAGATGCCAGCCACGTCGGCCTCTCTCTGGTCTAATTCAAGAGACTTGCTTTCAATCACCGCAAGTATTCAATTGCTTTCTATTCACTTGGCAAAATTATAAATCAATGGTTACTTGGCTCCACATCT
This sequence comes from Imbricaverruca yamaguchii, assembly GCA_034440575.1. NCBI lineage: Eukaryota > Metazoa > Arthropoda > Thecostraca > Neoverrucidae > Imbricaverruca > Imbricaverruca yamaguchii. Next base: position 372,133 of record JAOTOL010001332.1, read on the forward strand.
CCTTGCGTTTCGAATCTTCCTACGCCCTACCATGACAGCATATCGGAAAATCGCGCCTAGATGTTACTCTATAAGATTAATTGTGCCCCAACGCTAATATCGTGGCATTTAGGGGCCTAGACAGAGGTGAATCTACTATTAAGAATATGTTAGAACGCTTCCTGCGGCTTAAGCACACACATGTTTAGCTTTCCAGGGTTACAGCTACTAATCGAAAATATTTCCACCCATTGTAGCCACCAAGGAAGAAAGGAACCCATAGGCCCCTTCCTAGAAGGAAACTACTAGGACGTCAACCTAGGAATTCCCCTAGGTGTGCTAAGAAGTCTTCCAAAAGACCTTTTTGGACATCCCCTACAATACCCTGTGTGAAATACTGACAAGTATGGTCAAAGAGTAGAAATAAATAGCATTGCAATTCAAACCCCGTATAAGTGTACTTAATTACCAGTCTAAGAACGAAGATGGGCGGTAAGTGCTCAGAATCTATGCCAACAAAAATAGTCGAACTGTGTTTGCGAGATATGTATGATTTCCTGCAGCTTGATTACATTGATATTCTCGCCATCAGTCTACTTGAAATAATCGGTTAGTTAGTTGGTTTCTTGTTAGCAGCACCCATGATGACACGATTTGCTTATATCAGTATGACATCGTTTATCTTTCGTCAGTGTATTTCCGCCAATCCAGAAGCAGTCGGTGGTCGCAAGCAGCATTTGTTGAGGTGCAGCAGTGAAGCGTGACAGCTAAATTAAGCGTGACAATGACGCGTGACAATGCAGCGTGATAATGAAGCGTGTCCATGAAGCGTGACAATGAAGCGTGACAATGAAGCGCGACAGCAATGAAGCGTGACAGTGGAAATAGTGGAATGATGATGTATGGAATCGTAGACATTATAAATCGATTGGATTACAAATTGTGTGACGACATTCCTACTTCAGATCGAAGTTCAGAATTGATTTGTTTAAAATTTCGTGTCCGTCATTCCACTATTTTCACTCATCTGTCTTTTCGACAAATTAAGCGTGGCAATGAGGCCTGACAGGAATGAAGCCTGGCAGCAATGCAGCGTGACAGCAATGAAGCGTGGTAATGAAGCGTGACAATGAAGCGTGACAATGAAGCGTGATAATGAAGCGTGTCCATGAAGCGTGACAATGAAGCGCGACAGCAATGAAGCGTGACAGTGGAAATAGTGGAATGATGATGTATGGAATCGTAGACATTATAAATCGATTGGATTACAAATTGTGTGACGACATTCCTACTTCAGATCGAAGTTCAGAATTGATTTATTTAAAATTTCGTGTCCTTTATTCCACTATTTTCACTCATCTGTCTTTTTGACAAATTAAGCGTGGCAATGAGGCCTGACAGGAATGAAGCTTGGCAGCAATGCAGCGTGCAGCAATGAAGCGTGATAATGAAGCGTGACAATGAAGCGTGACAATGAAGCGTGACAATGAAGCATGACAATGAAGCGTGATAATGAAGCATGAAGTAATGAAGTGTGACATCCTTAGAGCTGAATACATGATAACGGATAATACATAAGCTAATCCTGGTATGGGAGTAAAACAAAATTACCATGGGAAGTCGCGGCTACCGACCGGCCTTCGTTGGTGGTTCGCCGGCTTCACGTTTCCTTGCAGGTGAACAGGTCAACGATGTTCGAGATATGAAGAGTGCACATGATTTTTAGGGAATTACATGCTGTTGAATTCCGACTGCATGTCTGATCTCAGTATTATCCAAAACTGAGGGATGTTTGCTATCTGATGCTGAAAAGCAACTCTTGAAAACGAGTGCTGTAGTGGAAATTTGTATGTGCATCGTGTGCACTCAAGCCGCTATTATGGGCAAGTAGAGTCAAAGTGGGGTATAATTTGGACTCACTTTGAAAAATGGCTACGGTTACCAAAGAACTACGAATCCCTGTTCAGCAGCCACATATACTGCACTGTACCACCTGGACAACCACATATACTGCACTGCATCACCTGGGCAGTCACGTATGCTGAACTGTATCAGCTGGACATTCGCGTATACTACATTGTACCAGCTGGACAGACGCGTATACTGCACTGTACCAGCTGGGCATTCGCGGATACTGCATTGTACCAGCTGGACAGTCGCATATACTGCACTGTATCAGCTGGACAGTCGCATATACTGCATTGTACCAGATGGACAGTCGCGTATACTGCACTGTATCAGCTGGAAAGTCGCGTATACTGCACTGTACCAGCTGGGCATTCGCGGATACCGCATTGTACCAGCTGGACAGTCGCGTATACTGCACTGTACCAGCTGGACAGTCGCGGATACTGCATTGTACCAGCTGGACAGTCAGGTATACTGCACTGTATCAGCTGGACAGTCGCGTATACTGCATTGTACCAGCTGGACAGTCGCGTATACTGCACTGTACCAGCTGGACAGCCGCGCATACTGCATTGTACTAGCTGGACAGTCGCGTATACTGCACTGTATCAGCTGGACAGTCGCGTATACTGCATTGTACCAGCTGGACAGTCGCGTATATTGTACTGTATCAGCTGGGCAGTCGCATATCATAGAATGTCAGCGCCAAGCGCGGACATTCGATTACTATCGTCACGGTGTGGCGGTGGGGAGAACTAGACGACATATGCTTGGGAAAGACATGATATTTGGAGCATATTTTGAATACAAACCATCCAGTACTTGATTCGTGGATGTATCTGCCATTTATAACATATTTCGCTTCGCGCCACCCTATATTCCAAGTGCTGTGGCTGCTACCAAGATGTCGCTACCGCGCCACATAACATTCGTTTAATAGTGATCTCCGATTTTTCATTCGCGACAATTAATCGTCGAAGCTGAAGACCGTCACTATTTCACACTAGCATGGAATACATTTGAACAATTTACTGTCTACACTACTACACATTGCTCTGGTTGCAAAGGCAAGGCTTTAGGAAGATCGGCAAATTCTATTCTTGTCTGCCGATGTGCACTTCTATATGAATTTCCAAAGTTTTGCAGCGGCACCTTGGAATGGTTTGCAAAACTCAGCAACATTTTACGCTCAAACTGGCGATTTTTGTCACAGTAATCACGATAAACTGGCATGGCTAGACATGTTGCTTGCTGACATCCACGGTCTTCGGGCCTTATCACCGGTCTTCTGGTATACCACGCGCAAGTCCGGGGGGGGGGCAGATATCTGCCCCCTGCGGTTTTTTATAGTTTGCCGCCATACTAATCGAGGTAGCAAGGCCAAACTTCGCCTGGCTGCCCATTCGTCTTTTCCGCATATTCTCATGCATATTAAACTCTGGATCATTTTAGGTCAGGTCACCAGCTCAGGCGAAGTGACCCAACTACACTCGGAGTTCTAGGTGGCATAACTTCCACAATAATTGGGCGATTGGTTTCACACTGATAACACGTCATGATCTCATCATGGACCATAATATATATATGTTTTTTTTAGGTAGCATTAACCTGAGGTCAGGTAGCGGCCGTAGCTTCCCCATTATAGGACTATGGTAAAATATACAAATGTTTCCTGGTTACATATTTGCTCTCGGAGTTATCTCACAACGGTTGTGGCGTGTAGTTGGAAGCTATGCTCAATGTTACCGCTAATATTTTTGCTCAGTGACCTCACCAAGGTCATCTGGGGTCACCTAAGATCACCACACATTTCTGCGCGTTATATCGCACTGCATTGACCTAGAAAGCTGAAATTACCGTCATTGTGCTTGTATCGCCAAGACGTGTCGATTGATACATTACATGCCCTCCCTAGGCTACTTCATGGCCTTGACCTGAAGTCATAGTTTCGGTTGACGTGACTTTAAATCACACCGCCTATTGCCGATAGCACATTTCAAGGACTGCTGAATAGCGTTCGCCATTTGTTTCAATCTGTTACAGGTCCTGAGATATGTGTCTATATCTGAGAACCCCACCCGATGTGGTCGAATTTGACCTATGATGACCCAGTGACCTGAATATTGACCTGAGCGAAACAAAAATGATGGGAGCACTTTCGATAGAGCCTGTCATCAGCTATCCAACGCCGTTTTCCGTTTGTCGCTAGCTAGCATAGTTATAGAGATCCTATGGGGAAGACATCTGCCCCCCTCCCGGACATGCGAAGTTGGTGCGGACCGCCGGACGTGCGAGTAATACATTCCAAAACGTCTTTGTTTGTCAAATTTCGGCCTGGCACTTTGCGATATCCGCATCATCCTTGTGCCTTTCGAATAATGCACCAGCTGAACAACCACGCCATCTACACGGCACCAACCCTACCGAGACTTGTCGAGTCTCTTTCCGAGGTTAGGAGGTGATCTTTCAGAGTGATATTTTGCTCTAGCGTGATCCAGAATTGTCCGCCAACGGTATAATTGAAGTGAATCTGGCTCCATTCCTCGACCCTGCACTGGCTGCTCACCGACGGTAATTTGAAGTTAATGCCATGCATGTCGATTGGAAAAGGGATGGCGTTCGTCGCTTCTTTTACAATCGGTCAGCATCAGGCGCGATCTCTGTGCTGATCTCAATTTAAGTTTTGCACAGCTGCACGTGATTTGTGGCGTCATGCGAAAACAGTGTGGTGAAGTTTTGCAAATATCTGAGCTTTCGCCAGACCGGCCGGCAAATCCACTTTAACCGGGCCGGAAAAGGCGCTTGAAAGGTCATTTCATACCAACGTATGGTCTCCGTAAGTTACGGTGGAATGCAAAAGATCATAAGAAGACCCTTTTCACCTGTAATACCTCATTTGTAATGCAGTCGTCATTGACAGCAAATTAAGTTATCACACCACTTGTGAGGATAACCTTGTTTTGCAAGAAAGGTGAGTGGAATGGAGGTCCATTCTTTACTTATCATTAATTCGCGGCGTATGCACCCATTTTTATCAGTTGGACGTGGGTCAGAGACTATTGTTAGACATTTACCGTTTCACCACCGATTCACCTTAGGCTCCTGTTTTAACATGAAAGGTCAGCCTCTGTCAGAAACCTCAGATGACCTTTGACCACGTTTTCGTGAGCTCGAGCTTATTATGGGCGTCATTCGACAAGCAAATGAAACTCAGCGTTAAACATAATATCACACCTAATTTGAAGCTGAAGAACGGCGACTTAATGTCATTCTACGACAGTCTAGGTCAGTCCAGCGCGAGTCTGGGATGGGTCCCGTTTAAGCGTACGATTGCCGCCTTCGCGTTTGAGAGCTCAAATGCTTTCGGCCTGCGTAGACATATGGTGGAGCCTGAATATCACGTTGGCACGTCATCGGCAGTACGTGCATACGGACGTGAATGGATGCAAATCCGCCCACTACGTAATGGTAACAATAGGTCAGCACAGTGACCTGACCTGCTGGTAGGATGGCTTGGAAAATATGAATGCCTCTGAATGCATATTATATGTCTCGGATTCCTTCAACCGAAACATTTAAGTGAAGTGTACACATTTGTTTGATATCCGAAGATCCGAATGTCAGGCAAGATCACGCTGCATGATTAGTTCAAGCAAGTTCAAGATTGAATACTCCCCACGTATCACTTTTGAAATGCATGCAAGTTTTTACCTAAGAACAACTGATGCTGGCACACTATTGCAAGCTGTTCAACTTCTGGCTTCGTCTCCTGGCTTTAGGTTACACCAGGATAATACACAAGTAGAAAAGATCCATTACTTGAGCCTTCACTGTTGTGCACTGCTTTGAAAGTAATTAAATGGAAAGGGCGAATCGGGTCAAACAAGGTCGGATCACACGATGAAAGGTCATCTCAGGCCATTGGCTGGTCACCCAAAAACTTCGGTCCCGGTGGCTCAGTTTGTTATAGCGCTGTACTGCCCCGGATTTCCCGTGTTCTGACAACATAGGGTTCGAGTCGCTTCACGCGCTCGTATTTAGCTCCCGGCGGGAGGGTCATTTGGCAGCTGGCCCGATGGGGCCGGGGATGAGCTATCGGTGCATTGGCGACACGTTAAATTTTCGGTCAGGGTTCTGCCGTTGAACTGGAATTCACTGATCGGGTGGTGGGCCAGGGTTCGCGCAACAAGCTCTGCTTAGCAATAGAACCCCGGTTAATAAGACCACCCCAGCAATAACCCGGGCTAATTTTGTTCCATGTCATGCGGCACGACTCAGGGGCACCGCCGCCGAAGTCAAATTAATGCACGACTTGATAAGTAACAGCAACATTCTGTATAAAATGACAATGCATAGAATATGCTGAATACTTGACACGACTTAAGTAATTCACCTGAACATATTCTAAATCAGAATGCCTATTAAATCCTCTTTAGCATTGCCTGAGTAAGAATTTCCACCAACATCAATTATCCCCACTCCCCAAATGCGGTGCGAGAACGCGGAAGTTGATTTGACCTCAGCTCAATAACCCTGATCTTGATATTTCGAGATAGCGGAGTTTTTCGCCTTGACCAAAGAACACCATGGTATGGGATTGGTGTTGATCTGCTCCAACTACTCCGAATGGTGATACTCTTAAGAAATTTGAAAGACTACTCATTTTGATCCGTCCCAGATTAATTTTTTCCTTCTTCAAGATCTGAACTTGAAACATGGACAATGCAGGTCAAACAGATACATAAGAAGGCACGAAATGCTTCGTGTCTCTGCGTCTACTTATGTGGCCCCTACCCCTGAATAATTTAGGGGCTCCCTTGGCCCGGCGGGGATTACAACTCGCTAAGACTACTCAGTTTGCCGCCAGGTGTCACGGTGGGAGGACGTTCCTTGGAGCTCCAGGTTTACAGATAAGTCGTTGCAGAACAGGGCAGTACTCTAGTCTAAGCTGTGGATAGGTGTTTAGCAATTACTTCTCTTATTATATTTCATTAGGTTTTATCTTATAAGCATTTTCGTAGCACGCAAACTATACTATATTAACCTAGCGACGCCGCAGGACGCCATCTTGTGCGCCAAAAGGGAGGCCTCGTGGCTTCGGCGTGTTCTCGACTCTTCGATTTCTGTAGTAGTTTAAGTAGTTTAAGTTTAAGTTTAAGATAGTTTAATTAGTAGTAAGTTGGGGGTATTCATAAGTGCTGTGTGACTGTTCATTTTTCTGTCTAGCCATAAGTGATATCAAAGGGATATTTATATAGTTGTCTACTTGTGTGGAAGACAATTAGATTAGACATCTTGTTTAGTTATTTAATTTATTTAAAATAAAAAAAAACAAAACAAAAAAACAAACAATTGTTAGGTTTGCTAGGTAGTGAATAAGTTTGTGTCAAATTGGTGTGTAAGTTTAAGATAGATTTTAGGACTAAAATAGTGGGCATAAATTACAGTAGGTATCTTCATATCTAGTGTAATTATACGGGATTATAGTGTATTGTAGATACTTATAGGCTATATTACTGTATTACTGTAGATATATTACAGTAGATACTTGTAGGCTTACAAGCTTACAGTAACTAGACTTAGTGCTAAGAGTAGAAAGAAAAAAACAACAACAAAAATGGAAGGAGACTGTGGGAATTGTAAGTGTGTGGGAATCATTGGGGACTTGAGTAAGAGGTTAGATATGTTAACGGGGGGAGGTGGAGCGCTTGAAGTGTTTGGTGGCGGGACCCATCATGGGAGGTGCCAGCCAGGCAACTCGGGTGCCCGAGCGGACGACTGATGGGAGTTCGGATGGCTTGGTCCGGGATGGTGGCAGTTGGAAGGTGGCAAGGCGCCATAGCACCCGACTGGCGCTAAGGAAGGTGGACATGGGCGTCCCAATTAAAAATAGGTTTGATGCACTGGAGGAGAGGGAAGGTAATGATGAGAGGGACGGAGGCGGGGATGACCAGATGGCTGGAGATAGAGATGGAGAGAGAGAGGTTTTAGTCATAGGGGATTCCAGGGTTCGGTACATGGATAGAACATTTTGTAGCAAGAACCCCAGCAGACGGATGCGTGTTTGCTACCCGGGAGCGCAGGTGAAAGATGTTAGGGATAGGCTGGAGGGAGTAATGAGGGGAAGTGGAGAGGGTGCAACGGTAATTGTGCAGGTTGGAGTTAACGATGTAGGAAAAAATAATACAGAGGAAACAATGAAAGCCTATAGGGCTTTGATAGGTAGTTTAGCAGGAAGTAGGAAAAGAGGAGTGGTGACATCCATCCTCCCTATGGTCCATGCAAGCATGGAGTGGTATTCGAGGGCCATTGGGCTCAATACCAGGGTGGCCAACATTTGTAAGGAGCTTGGGGTGCAGTTCTTGGATTTGTGGGGGGAGTTTTGGGGGAGGACGGAGATGTTTGCTTTAGATGGACTACATCTGAGCAAGAGAGGAGTGGAATTGCTCAGCAATAGGTATGAGGAGGCTCTCAACAGGAAACAGGGAAACTAGGCAGGACATGGGGGGATGTAGCTGTTAAAGAGAGAAGCATAGCAAGCAATGGAAGGAATAATTTATCATGTTTTTATGTCAATGCCAGAAGTGTTAGGAACAAAATTGGGGAACTGCATGCATATATGTTGTCTGAACAGCTAGATTTGGTGTGCATAACAGAAGCATGGGTTAACGAAAGCATGTTTGGAGACAACTTGCAAGAATTTGAATTGACAGGCTACAACATGCATGCCTATCAAAGAGAGGCAAGGATAGGAGGTGGCATTCTCTTGTATGTTAGGCAAGTAATGAAATGTCATTCCATAGAGGATGGAGTACATAGTGCAGGAGTAGAATCTTTGTGGTTAGATATAATTCTGAAGAATGGAACAAAATTTAGGATTGGGGCATTTTATAGACCTCCAGACCAGAATGAAAACACCGACAGGCTGATGCAGGAAGAGATAAGTAGGAGAGTACAGGAGAGAACTATTTTGTTGGGGGATTTCAACATAGCAGGATTGGGAAACAAAACAATAGGTGTAAGCAAATCTGAAAGATGTTTCATGGCTTGTTTTGAGGACAATTTCTTCTTTCAAATGATACACGAGCCTACAAGGGAAAATAAAATATTAGATCTAGTGCTTACTAATGAGGAAAATTTTGTGCAAAATGTTAATGTAGGAGAGACCTTTGGTAATAGTGATCACAACATTATACGCTTCTCATTATATGTTGGAAGGGTAGCAACCAACAGAACATTGATTCCGAATTTTACAAAAGGGAATTACAGTGAGTTCAGGAGCTTCCTAAGTGAAATTAATTGGGAAGTCATATTGAATGGCTTAGATGCTTATGAAATGTGGACAATGATAAAAGATAAGCTATTTCAGGGTCAGGATAGGTTCATTCCCAGTAGGCAAATTAGATCAAACAGGGTTAAGCACCCTTCGTGGCTGACTAGGGAAGTTAAGCAATTACTGGACTCAAAGAAACAAGCATTCAAGAAACTAAAAGATATAAACTCTGGGTTAAACCTAGAATCATATAGAATAGCTAGAAATAAAGTTAGGAGGTGTGTTAGAGCATCTAAAAGACTTGCTGAAATCAACTTTGCTCGAGAATGTTCAGCAGGTAATGCTAAGAGATTCTTTAGCTTCTATAAATTTAAGGCTAAAAAGTGTAGTGTAGGACCACTGGAGGTAGATGGGGAAATAGTGGTTGATGATTGCGATATTGTGGAATCCCTAAGCAAGCAATTCTCATCAGTCTTCACTAAAGATAATTCTGGTACAATAGGAACATCTGTAGGCCATGCCATGGCAGGTGATATGCTGGAGGATCTTACAATAACTACAGAAGCCGTAGAGAAGCAGTTGCAGAATATAAAACCTAATAAAGCTTCCGGACCAGATGAAATATATGCTAGGATCTTAGTAGAGTGTGCTAAAGCTTTAGCAACTCCCCTAGGTATCATTTTCAGGCGATCTATGGAGTATTCAGAAGTACCTGAAGATTGGAGAAATGCAAGTGTAGTACCAATTTTCAAAAAGGGAAATAGGAAGAGTGTAGGAAACTACAGGCCAGTCAGTTTGACCTCATTAGTTTGCAAAGTACTAGAAAAGCTGGTTAAACAGAATGTTCAGATTCATCTTGATAGGCACAACCTTTTAAGGGATACTCAACATGGATTTCGATCTCAAAGGTCTTGTTTAACTAACCTATTGGAGTTCATTGAGTATGTTACCAAAGAAGTAGACAATGAAAGCAGGATGGATGTTGTGTACTTGGACTTTAGCAAAGCTTTTGATAAAGTTCCACATGGAAGGTTAATTCATCAATTACAACAACATGGGATTGTAGGAAAAGTTCTACATTGGATTGAAGCATGGTTGCAGGGAAGGAAACAAAGGGTAGTATTGAATGGATGTAAATCTGGTTGGAAAGATGTTCTGAGTGGAGTGCCACAGGGCTCTGTTCTAGGGCCCCTCCTCTTTATCATCTTTGTGAACAACATTGAAGTAGGGCTGAGGAATAGAGTGTTCAAATTTGCTGATGACATCAAGCTGGTAGGAGTGGCTAACAGCAGAGATCAATCTAGTAATATTCAACTAGATTTGGACGACCTAAAAGAGTGGGCTGATCAATGGCAGATGACTTTCAACTATGATAAGTGTAAGGTTATGCATATAGGGTCTGCAGGCGAGACATTCAGTTATAAAATGGGAGGGAGGGAACTGGATGTTATTGAAGAGGAAAGGGACTTAGGTGTGTTGGTCTCAAAAAGACCTTAAAGCAGAAAAAACAATGTATCTCAGCTAGAAATAGGGCACTCAGAATGCTGGGACTCATTAATAGAAGTGTAAAATATAAGAGCAGGGAAGTCATGAAAAAGCTGTACTTAGCATATGTGCGGCCCCACTTGGAGTACTCTGTACAAGCATGGAGCCCCTACCTAGAAAAGGATATAGATATGTTAGAAAGAGTCCAGCGCAAAGCCACTAGACTCGTCAGTGGATTAAGTAACTTAGAATATGGAGAAAGGCTTAATGCATTAGATATGTACTCACTCAAGTATAGGAGATTAAGGGGAGACATGATTGAAATGTACAAAATTGTTAGAGGGCTAGATCAGGTCAATTTGAATGATGCTCTGCAGTTTAGAGTATCCCATAGGGGTCATCAATTCAGGTTAGACAAAATGAGGTGCAGGACAGTTAAACGACAACAGGTCTTCAGTCAAAGGGTTGTTGACCAATGGAATAGGCTGCCTGCTGATGCAGTGGGGAGTCCCTCATTGAATGTCTTTAAAAGTAGGGTGGATAATTTTTTTAGACAGGAAAATGTTGTTTTTGAATTCTAACTTGTGATGCATGGGATATTGAGTATTTTCACTAGCTATATAGGGTATAACATTATGCTAGTATTATGTTGTACTATATGGGGTGTACCTAGCAGTGGATTTGGCAACTTCCTTTGCGATGTCATGCTGATGAGATTGGCTGTGGTGGCACAGGTGGAGGGATTGCATGGGTTTGGAATTGATAGGTGTGAACATGTACTTTCTAATATCTTCTAGACAGGCTTGACCCAGATGGGCCCTTGTGGCCCTTATTAAGCCTTAACACTTTATGACTTTATGACTTTATGACTTTAAGACCCCGGTTGTAGTGTTCAGCACCTCCTCTATGCCAGAACTTTAGAGCGTGGGACTTTTAACTTTTGTAGAATGCTACAGCATGTCAATCTAGCAATCTTTCCTCCACCATTAAACAACGTTTCTCATTACAATCTTACCAAACCCTTCCTATGTGAATATATATATATATATATATATATTTTTATATATATATATATATATATATATATATATATATATATATATATATATGACATGGGAATCATATACCTGTAGGCAACAACACATTGAAAATGTTGGGCACTAATTCAAGGGCATTCGCAATGATGCATGCAGGAAATCGGCTGCGCATATACCCCCAGATCACACAATAGCTGCATCCGTGCTGGTATGAATAGTCGCATATTTTCTGTGCTCAATTCTCACCACAGTCTGGAGCGATATCATCTCGGAAGGTCGCGTGTCGCATACGATCACACGTGGACAAGGAATCCAATACAAAGCCGGGGCACTGGCAGGAGACAATGAAGCGAATCACCGAAGTAATTCGCACCGACTGTTACAGTGGGTGACACTGCGTGAACTGCGCGATCCTGGTCTGATACAAAAGTCGAAAAAGCTGTCTCGCTCAACGCCACACCATGCACACACACTCCAACCGTCTCTCTAGTACAGAGGGGCGTGACGTGGGCCCCAGCAATCCCCGCACGTAGTCCCCGAGCAGAACTTAGTCTCCCATGCACAGTCCCCGCGAAGCACTTAGTTCCCGGCACGTAGTCCGCAAGTAGCCGTAGTCACCAGGTAGTCGGCACGTAGTCTCCACGTAGCCGGTACACAACCCCAGAGAAACAAGTAGTCACAGACACATAGTCCTCAAGTAGCCGGAACGTAGTCACCACGTAGCCAGCACACAGTCCCCGAGAAGTACGTAGTCCCCGATAAACACGTAGTCCCGGACACGTAGCCTCCACGTAGCCGGCACGTAGCCGCCGAGAGCGAGCCCTGCCGGCGCACAGTGCCGACTGCCAGCACCTGACGGCTGTCTCGGCGCCACGTGCCGGCACGTGGCCGCCGAGAGCGAGCCCTGCCGGCGCGCAGTGCCGACTGCCGGCGCGCAGTGCCGACTGCCAGCGAGCCCTGCCGGCGCGCAGTGCCGACTGCCGGCGCGCAGTGCCGACTGCCGGCGCGCAGTGCCGACTGCCGGCGCGCATGCCGACTGCCGGCGCGCAGTGCCGACTGCCGGCGCGCAGTGCCGACTGCCGGCGCGCAGTGCCGACTGCCAGCGAGCCCTGCCGGCGCGCAGTGCCGACTGCCGGCGCGCAGTGCCGACTGCCGGCGCGCAGTGCCGACTGCCGGCGCGCAGTGCCGACTGCCAGCGAGCCCTGCCGGCGCGCAGTGCCGACTGCCGGCGCGCAGTGCCGACTGCCGGCGCGCAGTGCCGACTGCCGGCGCGCAGTGCCGACTGCCAGCGAGCCCTGCCGGCGCGCAGTGCCGACTGCCGGCGCGCAGTGCCGACTGCCGGCGCGCAGTGCCGACTGCCAGCGAGCCCTGCCGGCGCGCAGTGCCGACTGCCGGCGCGCAGTGCCGACTGCCAGCACCTGACGGCTGTCTCGGCGCCACGTGCGCCAGCCAGACCCGCGTGTGACGCAGACGGTCGCCACGAGCTGCCACGTGCGTCTGGTACACACTCGTGCGCCGCTCCGGCCGGTATAGTACACACGTCTGTGGCCGCGTCGGACGCGCCGGAACGCAGGCTGGTGGTCGGCGAGTACACGGGCACGTGCACGACGGCTGCTCACTGATGGACAGAGCATGTGTTGCCGACTGAGCGATGGTTAGCAGAGACCCACGCTCTTATCGGCGGCCACACGCCGGCGGTAGGCGGCTACACGCTGGCGGTAGGCGTATAAACACTGGCGGTAGGCGGCTACACGCTGGCGGCAGGCGGCTACACGCTGGTGGCAGGCGGCTACACGCTGGCGGTAGGCGTATAAACACTGGCGGTAGGCGGCTACACGCTGGCGGCAGGCGGCTACACGCTGGCGGCAGGCGGCTACACGCTGGTGGCAGGCGGCTACACGCTGGTGGCAGGCGGCTACACGCTGGTGGTAGGCGGCTACACGCTGGTGGCGGGCGACTCAGCGGTGCGTCGGCCGCGACGCGGCGGGTCGAGCACGACGCGCACGTCGCGCGGCTCGGCGGGACTGAGCAGCGCCGCTTGCGAGTCGCCCGAGCTGTCCTTGCCGATGCCGGCGGCGGCGACGGCGCCGATGGGCGAGGCGGTCGCCGCGTCGGCCGTCTCCTCCGGTACGGTCGACAGCGCCGCCTCAACGTCCAGGCTGGCCGCGCGGCTGCCGGTCGGGCTGCGCGGGCTGCGTGGGCTGCGTGGGCTGCGCGGGCTGCGCGGGCTGCGTGAGGGCCGGCGCGCGCAGCGGCGGTGCACGTCGGGCGTGGGGCTGGAGTCGCCGTCGCGCACCAGGCGGCTACCGCTCTTGGAGCGCGCCAGCCGGCCCGACACGTACTTCTCGAGCGAGTCGTCCTCGCGCTTGGTGAGCATGCGGTTGACTAGCGTCAGCACGCCGCCGAGCACGATGAAGAAGGTGCCGGTGCCGACCAGGTCGTACGCCTCGGCCGTCTGTACCTGGCCGGGCACCATGGCCGTGATCACCATCAGGAAGCCGATGAAGAGCAACACCAGGCCGATGTGGAACAGCGTGATGCCGAACAGGATGCTGCGCGACCTGCCCGGCGGCCTCCGCTCGTCGCCCGGGTAGCCGTCGACGGAGGCGGGCGTGGCGATGCTCTCCAGCGAGGAGTTGGTGAGGCGGCGCTTGCGCTCCTCGCACCGGCTGCGCTGGCGGCGCAGCGCCACCGCCGCTTGCACGCCGCGCATCCTGTAGTACAGGACAGCGTCAAGCGCCGAGGGCCAACACGATCAACGGGTCAACGGGTCAACGGGTCAACGGGTTCTGCGAAGGGCAGCAGAGTCTGGTCATCGCCTCACCAGACGATGGCCGACCTGATGTGAATGCCGCGTTCTACTCGGCCCGCTTCGTTGGCACCGGTTGTGAACGGTGTGAAGACAGCTACGGGAGAGCAGGATTGAAGGCTGGTCAGGATAATCACACTTTCAGATCAGTGCATACCGCGTGCGCCTGAAATTATCATGAATTGTTGTTCTTTGAACGGTCAACATTGTCTTCGTATGCATATGGCATGTGCACCCAAAACGTGTCCTAGGAAGGGAAAGTATTTGCATTCAGCTACTTCTTGCATTTTGTTATTTTCTGGCTTTCCTTGACCAGGGAGAGAGCGAGGGAGAGAGCGCGCTGCTGCCGCTGCCACACTCGTTCGGAGCACTCCGCCGCTGCTACACCCCATCGGGGTGCTCCTGCTACCACCACTCCATCAAAATCGGCCCAATGCATGCACAAACCTAACGCCGACGGCGACAACTCACACCATCACTCCATCTCTAGTTCACTGCCGCTCGGCTAGGACTCTGCTCGACTCGCTTCTGCCGGGCCCCATCAGATCAGATCAGATCAGATCAGATCAGATCAGATCAGATCAGATCAGATCAGATCAGATCAGATCAGATCAGATCAGATCAGATCAGATCAGACCAGGCCCGACTCGACTCGATGCGGTGCGGCCAGACCGTGTTGGAGCCGGTCGAGTTCACGTGCGCCCTGCCTCGGTGTGCGTCGCCAGGTGATGGCCTGTTGATCGTTCAATCAGCAGGGGCGGTCGGCCCATGTAAGGCGCTAAGGCAGTGCCTCACCTGAGTAGAGCTGAGAAGTTTTGTTGCATGCTATTTTCATAAAATGATGCTCTCATCCACTGGAAAACATCAAACTTGAAGAACAAAACTTGAAACAAATATGCATTGGTGACTCATTATGGTGAAAATTGAAGTTCATTTACATTCACATCATTTGCATCTTAGCTTCCAAACAGCTCTATCACCGGTCTGTAGAGGGTAGCCTCTCGCACATTTCGCCATATAGTGAGTTTTCGTTTCATAACAAGCGCAGGGTAGGCCGGGTCCCTCCAATATCGTTTGGCAATCGGTGACGTCACATGGGCTGGACAATTGCCCAGTCCCGTAGGCGCTCCAGCCAAACTTCCGTGTTTTCCACACAACATTTGCGATCTTAAATACCATCGAATGCGAAAAATCGGGTTCATTTGAAAGCTTGAAGAATCTTGTCCACGGATTTGCGCCGTATTTTCCCTCATACTAGGATTTTTCGCTTGGACCCACGCTGACTGCATTAATGTCACGCGCTGCAGGAATCGCGTGGTGCCACGGGTAGTAGCAGTATGATGAAACAGGCCAACTGAAGATCACGGTCGGGAAGGAGGGGTGGGAGGGAGCAAGTAAGAGATAACTGTTGCAACATAATTCCTCCCCACTCTATGCAGGGGCAAAGGTAGGGGTACTGGGGACATGTGCCACCATGGGAAGGTGGAACCCATCCGGCCAGGAAAAGGCGCCAACATTATATTTAGGCCACCGGCGGATGTACCTATACTGGTTGGAATATACTGGTACCTATACTGGTTGGAATAATAATACAGATACGGAGCCTGCAGCTGGTTTTCAGGATTGGTTTCCATTTTTCATTCATATACGTCTAGACCAGGTGTGTTCTTTTTGTCTATTTTTGAAGGGCAAGTGCCTCTCAATTTTGGCCCTGTCCACTAATAATCTGGACTTTTAACATGAGGTACCATTGAGCATGCACTTCATCGATGTGGGACTTCCCATTAACTTAATGCATTTTTTTCACATAAATAATCAATAATAATAGCAACAACAATAATAATAAGTATGTATATATACAATATAATAATGATAATATATACAAGATGTGTGCGTTTGTATGCCAGCCATTTCTGGTTATGAAATGGACATATATGAAAACCTCAATGGTGTATGAATATATGATTTTATTTCCTGCCATTTTATATTTGAAACCTTCCCGGCAATTTCGAAAGCATTTGAACAAAAGGGATAGGGTTGAAATCCATTGACTTCGAAACGATGGTGATAGGTTTGGCACCTTGCGACGCCAAATTAAGTTGTTGATACTCATCTTACCATAAAATAGTAGTGGGTACTTATTATATAGAATACTAAAATACTGGTCGAAATCCGGCAATTTTTCTGCCTCACCTCATTTGGGTGCCACGGACCGCTCCTGCCAATCACCGCCATTCACTTTCTGAAGTGGCTCTTCATCGGTCAGCCCAGGCCGCCCGACCCCCCCCCACCCCCTCCGCAAGATAGGACGGGACGGCGATGTCGACGTTGGCAGCCAGAAACCGACACACCAGCGATTTGTTCGTCCGTTTTCATGCCGCGACGACTGCGGAAGTACGTCCGCGGAGGAGAACGGCGGAAACATGCTCGCGTCGCATGCTTCCAACGCTTAGTCTATTTTCCTCGATGCTCGCCACTTGCTGATCTTGCATGTTGTTGGTTGATTGCTGCCGACGCTCGCACCTCGTAGCGGTGCATTCAGGGCGGTTGCAAGTGGTGGGGGAGTTTGCTTGGAGCATGTGTTCCTCTCACGAAAAGTAGCGTCCCTCTAGCTGGGAAAAGGCTCCCCTAGAAAAAAAGCTAGAGTACGCCCCCAGCCGCGCTCAACGGATTTTTTTTCAGCAAAGGGTGCCCCCTATTGGAGGAAAAGGCGCCCGTGCAGTGTGCTCGAATGCACCCCACGCCTTCTCAACAAACGCTCGCCGAAGACGCACCTGCAGAGACTTCCACAGTGGAGCCCCTCCGGACGCGTGGTCAAATAGAAACTTCTGGAACCGCTGGCCGCATTTACGTTTTGGCGTTCCGGCAGAACCACATGTCTGCGACACTCCGAGTGGACTTAGGCTGTCGAATACGACATGGCCCCAAGAACAGCCTGACAATTCAAGCCGTTCAGGGACACCACCAGCAGGACGACACAGCTCGATTAAATTCCAGCTATTGTTGAGACCAGTAATTTTCATCCACGCTCAGATGTAATTGGCGTGCTGCACAGTTTCTAATTGGGAGGCTGTGCGAACGCGAGGATTGGTTCTGGGAAATTGGCCCAGTGTTCCATGGGGCGTACATGATCCATGAGTAGTCCGAGATGGACGGCCCTGACTCTTGATTTAGTTTTGGGAAGTTGGCATGAGGACGGACGATAAGACGTTAAACTTCCGGATCTAAGTAATGCCATTTCGACAATTCGGGCATAGTGCATTCAGGCGTGGGATACATACTCCACGTACGCCATGCGGCCGCGATGGGAGACGATTGGAAATTAGGCTCATTCAGTCGAAATTGGCTCAACTATTTTGTCGATATCGGACTCATCCGCCGAATATGGTGTGAATACTTCGCACTTAGCGTGTCGTGCCGAACTGCTGAATCGGCATTTGTGCCACGCGGTGCCATGGTTTGCTCGCCTTCCCGCTGAATGTTTGCCGCGTCCAACCCAGCGCAACGGATGGCCGAGGAACAGCGCCCGACACCGGGGCACGTAGGTCACGTGGTGTCGAGGAACACCGCCCGACACCGGGGCACGTAGGTCACGTGGTGTCGAGGAACACCGCCCGACACCGGGGCACGTAGGTCACGTGGTGTCGTGACGTGACACGTAGCTGTCGCTTAGCTGGCCACCCCAAAGCCAGAGCCGGCTGGACAGCCACTGGCTAAGGTTCATGTGCATTGAGCGGCTGCTGACATGGTTCTGTCATAAAACCTTTCCTTTGAGGAAAAATGCGCGCGCTTCAAGGACAACATTGCATTGCAGTCAAAACTGCAGACTATCATAAATGAAAACAAGGGGAAGGTGCGGATCCAGGGGCGGCGAAGGGACCACGCCCATTCCCCAAGGTGTTATTTTCTTCCGACATTTTGCACTAAAATGATATCTGAAAATATGAACGCCTTTTAACGCTAAATGTCGTCTTCGACAGATCCGATGAACGGTAGCTATTGAAGTCGGATGCACTTTGTGCTGTATGGTGTACTCGCGATACAAAGATTCGCTTTCGCCAAAAATAGGCAGACGCACCCAAGCAGCAGACGGGCCCCAAATTATCTGGTTCCTTTTCGCTCGTAATTATTATAATTATACTCTACTTCAAATTCCGGTCTGAAATAATATTAATATCGACATAGTACTGGCGGTTTTAGGTTATAATATTTCACTTTTCCTATCATTCGGATGTGGAATGCATTCGCTGGCCATAGAAAATACCAGCAAAGGGAGACGGGGAAATGTCAGAGACCGGCCGATCATAAGGCTTATCCATTTGTAAGCATCTACTGCGTATCGAAAGTAGTTTTCCCTTCCTTTCAGGTTTGAAAACGATGGTTCACATCGTATCACACTTCAGGCTGGATTGTGTTGAAATGGCATCGGCACACATCCATCGATCACCTCGTGCTCTTTTTCTATGCATCTCCAACGCCTGCAGGCGGTGGTGGTCTCTCTGAAGAGGTTGAATCTCAGTCAGGCAAAGTGCGTGTAAATTCCGCAATCGAACATGCTTTTCCGCAGTTCGCTCGTTGCGTGGTGGCTTTGTGCAAGACAAACGCCCATCCGAGGGCACCATTGGGGAGCCATCCACCACGGCAGACGCATTCATCTGCAATGGGAGCTCTCAAGCTGCTTTTATCGCCACCAGCCGGTCTGAGACTTGATTAGCGAATGCCTACGCTCTGATAGGTGACCGTCCTGTCGCTTGCGCAGATGACGAGCTGATGCTCAACGCGAAATACACGGTGGCGGGAATTAACATGGGAGGTGATAGCCGTGCACTTGCGAACGCCCTCGGGGGCGACAAAACAGACCCGATCCTCGCTCTGATACGAGTTCGACAGGAGTGCCTCGAGCGAAAGCGAAGCGGCGGCCGAACGTCAGCACGACTCCAATCGGTATCCAGCGATGGGGTGCACGTCGAGTTGACCAGCTGCTAAGTCTGACACCGCGTGATCCTCATTTCCATGCCACAGAAGCCAACACCCTATGTCGGTAGTGTTGCACGGCGGCATGCAATCAGAGGCTATCCATGGTGGACAGAATAGGCGCGGGAACAGACTGTATTAATGAAAACTTTCACCGGCGATCTCGGCCTGTCAAGTAAGGTGAGATTTATCGCAAACTTGGCGCGTGTATGTGAACCGCTGAAGCGCCCCAGAACGCAGAGACGACAGTCCGCTGATGGATGAAAATGGTCGAAGGGCCGAGCCGAGTCCGGATTAATCCTGTTCGAATAATGAAGTGAAGTGAAGATTGCGTGCGGTGGACTTGAAGCTCAGAAATAGCCTGGCATTGCGGCGGTGAGGAAGGGTTATGACGGAGCGATTCCTCGTCCCCGCATGCGGGCAGTGGATACGACGAGCACAGCGGCACACCCATGCTGAACAGGAGCGGTTCCAGATATTTTAGGCGGGAGAGGAAAGGCAGAACTCGTCTGGAGTGGCACCACTGATCTATAAAGTTTCAGTGACGCACCTGGGTATCCTTGAAGGTGGCCTTTTCTACCCTGAGGGGTGTCTTCGGCTTAAACATTCGACGCAGGGCATTCGACCGTCCCTGGAGGGGACAATTTTTCTCAGGCAGAGGTACTCTGCCTTTCCATGGGCATGGAGCCACGTGTCCCTATGCCACCCACTTGGATCCGTCACCGCGAGGTGCTGCTCCATCCCATCACATCTGCGAGACGCTCACATCTGTCACAGGCGAGTCATTGCTCAACATTGTGAATCTAATCCGGGGCGACTCCAGCGATTTGTGTTGGGAGTCATGCTCTGGAAATATCACAGTTCTTGTCATTCAGCATGTATTGCCCGCCTATTGAACGGTCTGTAATGAAGCTATTGCCAAATAACTTCACGCACGGCGCCCTTGCACTATGTTTGCTGTAGCACATGTAGTGCAATTCATTACCCATGCATATACAAATTGATATGGTAATCAAGCACGTCTCCAGGGTGGTGTAAAAGGGATATTTCTAATCGTTGAAGAATTGAACAAAGATGCATGGTAGCCGTCGCAAATTTGCTTATTCACGGTACCTTGTTCCATTATGAATGGAGGGCACAAAGATATTTCAGGCGTGGAGTAAAAGAGTGGGTATGTAACAACTCCAGAATTCAATGAAGTGCATTTTCAGCATGGTACGTGTTCTTACAAACAAGATGGTGCGGCAAGAAGATTTTTGTGTACTTCTTTTTGGCAATGATTCATTCAGTTAGAGGGGTAGGCAGAAGTTTGGTGATTAAAATAGCATTTTGTTGCATTGTTTGATTTCCTAATTTGCATTGCTGGATTTCATTTCATTCAAGGGTTGGCGAGAGGAGCATGTTTCAAACGTTGATGAAGCGAAAAAGTTGACTCAACTCAAGCTGGAACTGAACTCAACCAACTAGCTGCGTATGTAATGGGCCATAAATTAATGGTAAACAACCTTATTGCAGCAGAACATACATGCACGTTCGTACGTGCTTACTTCCCCGACTCAGTCCGCGATATTATTGTAACCTCCTAAGATAATTATCATGCATGCGAACTCTTCCTCATGCTAACTGAAGAAAGGACAAATAGGCTTCACGGTATTCACGGTATTTTCTACGACACGAATGCTAAATAGAATAACGAAGCTGGACGGCAAAACACCAACCTTGCCTCACTTCTTCATCTCCTTAGATCGCCTTTGGTCACACTTTAAAGGAATTTGAAGCATGTTAAAAGCGCCATCATGTAGGTGGCATTCAGAGGAATTGCTTGCGCTCTCAGGCGATGTTCTATGTCCAATACTTTCTGAGATCTCACGGGGCACTTTGGCTCCCCCTACAGAGCATTGCGACATCCGGAATCGCCAAAAAATTGGGTTGCGTATATGAGAGTGGGGGTGGGGTCAATAGATGAACGTGACAGGAGCCACCAGAGCCACCTTCTATCACCACCACACAGTTCATTGATGATAAAATTAGTACTCTGTAGTAAAGTCGGAGTTCAAAGCTGCTCAAGTCAAGCCAGACAACTATTGTTTTGGCCAACTATCCTCCCCTCCCCTCCCCTCGTAACTGAACTCCTTAGAGGAATATTCGACTGCAAAATTAAATGCACATTTGGCTTTCCACTAAGCTTTACAATTTGTTTGTGGGGTAATATGACCGTGCGCAAAATATTCGCCAATGATCCCTAGTAACCATTCAAGATACAGCTTTGAAATTTGATTCTCCGTTCTGCAGCTCATAAGCACACATTTTGCAACAACAAAAAAAAAACGGACTCCCAGTTTATCGAGGTCATTGAACCACGGTAAGTTCAGGTCATGGTACGCCATCGACTCACGGCATCCATATATGTGTAGTGCAACGTGCTATCATGAACAAACCGGAAAGGTTGAAGGTTGTTGATAGTTGATAAGGTTCTTATCAGAGGTTGAAGGTGAGTGCTTCAGTAAATCATGAAAAGGAATTGGCAAAAGTATAGAAAGAAACTAATCATCAAGCACATTTCAGGTTGAAATTCAGCAGAATATTTGTTAACCATAATCATTAGGATGTCTCACTTCAGTACATTTTGTGGCGAAACAAAAGTGGCGCCCCTAGCTTTGTGCATTCGGTGGCAAAAAGCACAGTGCACCAGAAAAAGCATCTAACAGGCACTACCCGTCTAGCTCAAGGAAAACGGTAAATTTGCAGTATAAGGTGTGTTTTATGCTTGGAATTTTTTCTTCAGAATACCATGTTTATGAAGGTGACTAAGATGAATAGACCACTTATTCTCTGTGCAAATGTTTTTCTTTTTAATGTTTGTGAACAAATTTGTCAACTTAAAAAACCTAAACTTACCTAACATAACGAAACCGAACCCATTCCTTTGCCTTATGGAGGCAAATGCATGTAAAACTCTCCTTGTTACGACTGAGAGCACAATAATATCGAGAAGTTTCCAAACATTTTTTGCACAATTTTTTGGAACCGTTTTTTCTTCAAAAGCAGTGTGGGTTAGTTTAGGTTAGGTTAGGTTAGGTTAGGTTAGGTTAGGATTTTTCAACTTTGAGAATTTTAAGAACATAACTTGATGGACATTTTCTAATTGTACTTTTCTGGACTTTTTAAATCTCCAACGGTAGATTAGGACAGGTTAGGTTAGGTTATGTTGCATTTATAATTTTTAAAAGCATTTATTTTCATAAGTACAGCAAGACATAAAAGGTCATTGCAACTATGAGCCACAAGGGCCCTTCATGGGTGCACTCTGGACGCTCAACCAGTTTCCCCCAAAAATCCGTCGAAAAGCCCTCCCTGGAATACTGAAAGGCAAGCCTCTATTCTTACAATGATTGTATAAACTGTTTTTGAAGATATTCAATGTGCTGCTACTGACAATGGTCTCTGGCAGCGGGTTCCAGTATTATATTACCCTGTTGGTGAAGAAAGACTGTCTTAACTTTGTCCTCCAGTGGTTTACTTTAATTTTGAATTGATGACCTCTAATTGCATAATTTCGGTTAATTCAAACAATTCCCTGATATATCCCTTCTCTAGACCATGGACAAACTTTAATACTTCAATGGGAGCTCATCTGAGCCTTCTATATCTAAGTGAAAACATGTTCAAGTTCTCCAATATTTCCTCATATGCCAGATTACTTATACCATTAACCATTTTCATAGCCCTGTTTTGTATTCTCTCTAAAAGCCAACAATCTTTTTCATGACTAGGAAACAAGCCTGGACACAGTATTCCAAATGTGGCCTGAAATATGCACAGTAGAGCTTCCTGGTGACCTCCTCATTTCTGTGTGATACATTCCTATTTATCTCCCTCAAGCATTTTAAGTGCCTTCTTCCTGGCTTCCTTGGTCTGTTCTGGTGCCTCCAATTTTGTGTTCAGAATAACACCTAAGTCCTTCTGCTGAGCAACTGATGGGTGGCCTAAACGGCCACCCATCAAGTATGGAGCCTTCATATGCTGCCTAAATATATGCATGATTTTGTACTTAACAAAATTAAATTTCACTTGGCATTCATCGGCTTCACAAGTTCGTCTAAGTCTTTATGCAGCGAAATATGCCATTGTGACCTGATATTGCCCTAAAGACCTTAAAATCATCCACAATTTTGAAAACCTTACTGCTGTGGCCACTTTCAATGATATTTACAAATATATTGAACAGTAGTGGCCCCAGTACTGACCCCTAGGGGCCTCCAATAAAACATTTTGCCATGATGACTTTGTACCATTTAGCATCACTCTCCGCTGTCTATCTGAAAGCCACAACTCTATATATTTAAAGATGCTACCTGTAATCCCATGGACCTGAAGCTGCATCATGAACCGTCCATGGGGTACCTTGTCAAAGGCCTTACAAAAGTCAAGGTAAGATACATCATCGCGGTGTCTTCAACCTTCACTCTTTCTCCTTCCTTGAAAATAGGCACTACACTTGCCCTTTTCCAATCCGTTGGAATTTCATTTTGTGAAACTGATCTACAAAATATATTACTAAGTGGAAATGCCAGTTCATTTTCAGCTTTCCGCAATAATCCTAGCATAAATTTCATCAGGTCCTGCTGCCTGTTTTGACTTTATTTTCCTGATGTGATTGAAAACAACATCACTATCAATGAAATCAGCATCGTTTATCCGATCACATGTCACTGATTTGTGGTGTACACTGAAATGTAGTGGCAGATTAGTCATGCCTTCCAATGCAAAGTCTGGTGTAAGCCATGCTGGCTTTCATACCCTCCTTTTGCGCCTTTGCTTTTGGGGGACATGCCTAATTTAAATTTCATTCAAGTAAGATTTGAACTTTTTCCACATTTAACAGGCATTTAAATTTGATATTTTTTCCCATCTTATGACACTTAAAGCGGCTCTCATGCAGTCAAGGACTGCTCTGTTGAAATTAGGAAACATTACCAAATTATCCTTAATGGCTCCCACTACACGTGCCTTGAATCTAACTATGTCATGGTCACTTCTTCCCAGAGTTTCTCCTACAGTCGAGTCTTGAACTAAGTCAATTAAATCCGATAAGACAAGGTCCAAGAGTGAGCCCTGTCTGGTAGGTTCCGTTATAAATTGGTGTAAGAACAGATCCTCTTCAAGGCATTTCCTAAACATTTTACATGAAGGGGAGCCAACATGAACATTTTCATATCCTTTTAGATTAAAATCACCAAGAATAAGGCATTTCCTCTGAAAGTTTCTACTGATTTCCTCGCAAATCACCTTATCAAGCTCCAGTTGCTGAGAATGTGGCATGGTTCATGATCGGTACAAAGCATCTATCCTCAGTTTATTGCTGTTGGCTTTTCACACAGCGATATCGAGCCAAATGGACTCCATAGATACATTTTTTTACCCCATCTGCTACTTTTTGAGCTATTCACATGGAGCATTACACCACCCCCTTTCACTGCTGGACCCCTATTCCACGAAAACATTTTGTATGCCTGGATCTCATAGTCCTGCAAGTTATCCCCAAAATTCCCCTCAATGATCCATGCCTCAGTAATGCAAACAAAGTCTTGCTGTTAACTAACTTAAAGCCCATTTCATGGCATGATTTTGCTCACAACCCGAATGGTAAGCATTTGCACAGACAATAATCGGTCCCACCATCTTAGTCGCCTTCATAAACATGGCATTCAACATAAAAATAAGTTTTTAAAAAACACCTGCAAATTTGCCCGGGAATCATTACGAAAACATTGGCTATGGTGCCATGCTGCCAGCATGCGGCTGAAATGTATATCACGGATCCTTTGCTAAATTACCCATTGAAACGCTATGAATTTTATGTCGTGGTATTCTCCCCATCATAATCAGACAACATGTCACAAATGTCACATGTCAAATCCATACTCTTGCGTTTTTCTTCACATCATGACCGGCCCAAATTACGTGCATCATCATCCATCTCATGAAATGCACGCACGCAGCATAGTTAAATACACCCATGCAATCAACAAGACGCTGTTATCGTAACCCGGAACACAACACTCTTTCCTCGACTGAAGTATTGGCAGCGCCCGACGGTGTTTAATTCCGGCACAAGCCAGCTCGTGGTGCTCTATGTCTCCGACTACCGTCACGCATGACTTGGTAGCCTCCCGCGCAGCAAGCTCCCCCGCTTGGGCGTGAACTGGGTACGCACTGACGTTCAGTGGGTGTGTTTTGAGCTGACACCGTCCTCCGGTGGCTGCTTGGTGAGCCATGGCGTGGCTGACCTAGACCAGTCGAGTTCCGCCCGGCCATGCGATACGTCGAACTTCGTATTCGGAATGCGGTCGGCGTGCTTCCGATCGCTATCATAGCCCACGAGAGCGCGGTGTTCGGCCACCGTTTCGACAGCCCTCTAGTCGGCCATCCAGTCATCGTGCGACCACACCGCCCACGGGACGGCTTCAGGAGCCAGCGTTCATCCCGGAAAATAACGGCGGGTAAAACTGCGCGAATTCGTCCGGGCAGATCTCGGGACGACTCGACGCCACGGGGGGCGTTTTCAGCAGCGGGAGCTTGCGCACCTCCGTCTCGGATGTACAGCCGCCGCGGGACGTCGTGGTGAACAACGTGAGCCGCAGGGCCGACCGAAGATCTGAGGGTCTGGGACGCCGCCGACGGGCATATTTCGGGCAGCCTGGCAACTGGCGTGCAAGCCATCTGAGAAGGACAACGATAAATCGTCTTCTTGCCGGCTGTGATTTTCCCACAACCAGCTAATTACACAGGGGATCAAAATTGATCTCACCTTCTGGTGCATTAGATTTTCCACCTGATTATGTGTATTTTTATAACGCTGATTTCAAATCTGAAGTCGGTTTCCTCTACAAGCTCTAGTTTTCTGATTGAACCTGATTTTTTAAAAACAGGACACCCATTGTGCTTTAGATTAAGGATAGCTTGAAAACTAAGGGTCACAGGAGCTTCATATTAGACTCAAATAACCACCTAAGTGAGTATTTTAACTTTATATGAGTCACAACTGTAGAAGACCACCAGAACAAATTCCGATATAATTATATATTTCATTAATATCACATTCATATAATTTATATTGTAATCATATTATAATATATTATTATATATCATGCATATTATAAATCATTCAGTATTTGCATACTTTTATACGAAAATAACCTCTGTTTTCCTTTGTTTCCCATCTGATTATGGCTTCTACAAGTAGACATACATGTGTAACCAAGGCAGATGTATTCTGAATGGCTGCCACACACTTTCGCATCAGAAGTGCAATATAACATCGTTTGTGAGGCGTGCCTATAAAGCCTACTTCGAAGTTCCCCTTGGCGACCAAGACAAAGCATGGGCTCCTCATATTGTGTGTCATGGATGTGAGGAACATCTCCGTGACTGGACGAAAGGAAACGAAAGGGGCTGAAAGGAAACGGGAGGGGCTGCCTTTTGGAGTGCCCATGGTTTGCCGGGAACCCAAGGACCATGTAAGGGACTGCTATTTTTGCATGGTCAACACGAAGGGTGTCGGCAAGAAGAACCGGCATAAACTCTCATATCCCAGTATTCCCTCGGCAATTCGACCTATTCCACACTGTGAGGAAATCTCAGTTCCTGTCTTTAAAGGCCTTTCCTCATCTGAAGATGACGACAGTGAACATGATCAGGAAGAGCACGAGGGATATGATAGCGAGATGGAAGAAATGGTTGCAGAATCATCATCCCTCAGCAATTTAGCCAACAGGAGTTGAATGACTTAGTCCGTGATTTTGGCTTCTCCAAGACAGCAGC
Organism: Imbricaverruca yamaguchii; assembly: GCA_034440575.1. Lineage (NCBI taxonomy): Eukaryota > Metazoa > Arthropoda > Thecostraca > Neoverrucidae > Imbricaverruca > Imbricaverruca yamaguchii. Next base: position 399,422 of record JAOTOL010001332.1, read on the forward strand.
TGAGGTATTAGCCTCCAGGCTGCATGAAAAAAAAATATGCTTGACCGCTCTGCAAAAGTTTCATATTTCCGAAAGAGGGACCAACTCATCGTGTCCTTTTTCAGAAGACAAACAGTTTGTTTACTGCCACAACATTCCAGGTCTTCTCAGGGAATTAGGTGGTAACTTCGCATGGTCCAACAGAATGGCGTTTGTTTCTGGATGGCTGTAAGCGCAGCCTCAAGTGTGTTCTCCTGCATAATGGCAATGTTTATGGGGCGGTTCCAGTTGGCCATTCTGTGCATTTGCGAGAAGAATATCGGGACATAAAAATGGTCATTTACTTCCTCAAATACCACGAACACAACTGGATCATTTGTGTGGTCCTAAAGATGGTCAACTTTCTGCTTGGCCAACAGAAAGGCTTCACGAAGTTTCCATGTTTCCTCCGCATGTGCGACAGTCGGGCTCGAGAGAAGCACTGGACCCAGAAGGAGTGGCCCATCCGCGAAACTCTGCAAGCAGGTACGGCAAACATTGTGAACGACCCAATCGTCAGCCGGGAGAAGATCATTTTTCCGCCACTCCATATGAAGCTTGGCTTCATGAAGCAGTTCGTAAAGGCGTTGAGTACTGATGGAGAATGTCTTCAGCATATTGTTTCTGCTTTTTCTCGTTTGTCTTTCGAGAAGATCAAAGCAGGTGTGTTCGACGGACCTCAAATTCGTGCCCTTGCACGTGATGAGGAATTTGTCAGGAAGATAAATGACAAGGAGAAGGCAGCATGGCTCTCTTTCATGGCAGTTGTATAAAACTTCCTCGGTAACAAAATGGCAGACAACTATGAGGTACTGGTTACTAGGATGTTGTTGACTTACCGCGATCTTGGGTGCAATATGAGTATCAAGCTCCATTTCCTGAACAGTCACCTTGATCAATTCCCTGAGAACCTTGGGGCTGTAAGTGATGAACAAGGGGAGCGCTTCCACCAAGACCTCAAGACGATGGAAGAGCGCTACCAAGGGCGATGGGACAAGCATATGATGGCTGACTACTGCTGGAGCATCCAACGAGATCGCCCTGAGGAAGCCCACAAACAAGAGCTACAAGCGCAAATTCTTGCCTGAATAAGGCCTTGCGTGAGAAGAAATGTACGACCTTCAATATACCAGGATGTGCTGAGTTTACATCAAAAGTAACGTTAGAGATTATGCTATATTACTCAACGTTTCGGCCAGGGGCCATCGTCAGGAATGATATTGAAGGTCGTACATTTCTTCTCACGCAATGTCTAAAACCAAGGAGCACTTAAGAGCCTTTCTTCGTTGTATTGAATAGGACCTATTCGAAAGTCGCATTTCAGATTTCTCAACCGTTCTTAAGCACCTATCACCTTAGTATGTGTTAATTCAAAGTCAAAAGCGTTAGTGCATACTCGTATTAAATTTGAATCTGGTGGATTGTGGTTTTATATTTGACAGGTGGTTCGGCAGTGCTATCCTCTGCGCTAAATGCCCATGCCATGATGTTTGTTTTTTGTACATTCAGGTCCTGAATGCAGAATATAAATTAGAGGAGCAACCAAGTGATGTCTAATGTTTACCTCTTCCAGCCATACGCATGTATTCAGTACGATAAGACACAACAGGAGCAAGTACAACACAAAGTACCATAATAGTGAGGCAGTTCAGCTCACAGCCTGGAACGTGGACATGCGCACACACACACCACGGTTCCGAGAGTCGGTTACAGGGAAGGACGAGAGGGGAAGGAGAGACGGAATGAGGGGGAGCAGCGAAAACTCCATAGGTTATCGGTGCCGGTGCGGGCTAGCATTAAGCCGAAGCCCTGGCATCCCACCGCTAAAGAGGATTGAAAGCGAGGACACAGCAACAGCTGCTCAATTATTCAGAGATGCATGTATGTGACTTTATATCGTGTAGGCAAGCGCATGACTGGCGGCGCCATCTATCTAGCAGCGCCATCTATCCTCAGCCAACATGCGCGAGAATGGTGACAGACCGCAGCCGGGCATATAAATATGAAATACAAAAAGAATACAAAGTTTGTATTCTTTTTGTGAAGAATATACTTGTCAAGCCGGTTGTTTTGAGCCTAATTTTAATGCTGTAGGACCATAAATTCTTTAGATATCCCATTTATATCACACGAGAGGCGTCCGGATATCGCAAAAAATAAATAGTTGAATTACAAAGTAACTATAGCTTACAGAGAAAAACCGACAACAGATTTGAATTCAGCACACTCAGATTAGCCAGGAATAAGCGTTGGTATCAATGTACCAAAAATGTTTTTCCCCAGCGTTATCAGTCTCGGCGTTTTTCACTTCACCGTACGAGGCAGATGGTTGATGACGTCTGCATTCGTCGGTAGCATGTCAAGACGCATTTTTATGTTTTACCCAACACAAAATGTTTAGTTTTCCTTCTGGTATTCATGTCGACTTGTGCGGTAGAGTAGGAACCGCACACCTGTCCTTCCTCAAATAGTAAGCTACACGGTACAGTTGCACTGTTACGCTTCTCGCCGTATCCGCAAAGAGCAAGTGCTGACAGCAAAAAACCAGCGCTCGCATCACCCCCGGAGTGGGATAAACATTCCTCAAACGTCATAACCGCCTATGAGACAGAAGGCGTCGGGCAGTGTGTTGCCACCGACATGCTGAGATGCTGGCTAATTTCAAGTTTGGTGCAATTGTGAAGTGCCATGCCTTTCATAAGTGTATGCAACAGGAGATGCCGAGGCCATTCCATCCACTTTCTCGAGACCACTTTTCATTTTTGTCACGACAAGGATTCGCAATATGTGCAAAAAACTATTCCGGTTTCGTGCATCCTATCTGGATAAAAACTAGCTTGCTATGTTTTTGTTTGTAGATGTGGGGGTGGGGGATTCTTTGCACCCCGCGAAATGTATTCGACTGAGCACTTTATTTTTCGCGAGCGGTATTGTGTAATGGAATATTATTCGTGACATTTTTACTGATATGTTTAATCTAACTGCATTCACATTTTGCGAGTCGAAGGATGACTTCCATGTCAAATATGACTGACTATTTTCTTCTCCGCTCACAGGGTGCATGGCCCTATGAATGAAGAAATGAAGAATCACAAACAAACACAACTCAGTTTATAATTATATCTCAAAGGTAAAGTGAACGCCAACAGCTTCGGTGAAGAATCAGGTTGAACTACATCCATCGGGAATGGCCGCATTGCCGAAAATAGCGGAAAACAGACGTTACCAGACCGCACTCACATTTCGAGAGCCAGGGTAACACAACTCAGCACATTTTAACGAATAGTCGATGAACATTCTCCTGGAACCAGTCGGTCCGCGTCGCCAACACGCTGCCCAGTACCGCCTTCACAGCAGACCACCCTCCAGGACCAAGACAACAGTACCCCACCCGACCTCTGCTGCTGGCCACTTCTCCGCGCGTCAGCGATGCTGGGCGCCAGCCGAGCCCCGGGCCGATCAGACGCGACCCCGCATGTCACGTATGTCACGGACGAACGGCATCCGATGCAGGGGGGGGGGGGCATGAGCGTTGTCTGCGTGCCTCGGATCGATACTGTCGCCTGACAGTGAAGAGTACGGCGCGCTGGAGTGGTGGCGGGAAGCGTGCGGCACGCTGGAGTGGTGGCGGGAAGCGTACGGCGCGCTGGAGTGGTGGCGGGAAGCGTGCGGCACGCTGGATTGGTGGCGGGATGCGTGCGGCGCGCTGGAGTGGTGGCGGGGAGCGTGCGGCGCGCTGGAGTGGTGGCGGGAAGTGTGCGGCGCGCTGGAGTGGTGGCGGGAAGCGTACGGCGCGCCGGAGTAGTGGCGGGATGCGTGCGGCGCGCTGGAGTGGTGGCGGGAAGCGTGCGGCGCGCTGGAGTGGTGGCGGGATGCGTGCGGCACGCTGGATTGGTGGCGGGAAGCGTGCGGCGCGCTGGAGTGGTGGCGGGAAGCGTGCGGCGCGCTGGAGTGGTGGCGGGAAGCGTACGGCGCGCTGGAGTGGTGGCGGGATGCGTGCGGCGCGCTGGATTTCTGATGGCGAGTCGTTGGCATCCATCTGCAGAGCGAGTGAGAACGAAAGCGACAATTTTCCGCAAGACCATGCCGAGGCGCGAGTAAGATGGATGGGTTTCTGTGTGCTGCGGTCGGGTAAACAAGTTCCCAAGCACTTCCCCATCTACTGGCGGATCCAACGAGGTCACGATGGTCCCTGGAATATGTCTAATGCCGTCCGAAACGAAAGCACCAGCGTACACTTATGAATTGGGCAATTTGGTGCGCACTCCATCCCGCTTCCATAAGCAGCGACTACATCAGCGACCGACTCTTTCGTGGACTCCAACACAAGCAGACTTCCGCCGACACCTCTCTGCGTACCATGATGAAGACAGGTGTTGCCAATGGCGCTGGGTCTCCCTTAGGACAACTAGATCAACATTCGCACGGAATAGTCGGAGGGAGAAGAAAGGGAGAGGGAGAGATAAATGAGAGAGAGGAAAGAAAGAGCAGGGGGAGAGAGAGTGAGAGGAGGAAGAGTGGAGAAAGGGAAGAGAGGATGGAGAGAGATAAAGAGAGAAGAGAGAGAGGAGCGCGAGATGAGAGAGAGGAGCGAGAGATGGGAGAGAGAAGGCAGAGAGGGGAGAGAAAGGAATGAGAGAGAGAGAGCGATATAGAGAGAAAGAGAGAGGAGAGAGATGGGACAAACAGTGGACAGAGAGCGAGAGACAGACAGAGGGAAGAGGAAGAGGGAAAGAGATAGCATAAGGCGTGCGTGTTTTGTCTTTCAATGTCGATACCACCTTTCCAGTATCCAACTGTAAAAACAGCGTTGCTCGAACGTCGACAAATACTACCGAGACCACGGCTAGCACGTGTCACGTGACCGACAGTCGGCCCAGCCAGACTGCACACGTCATGTATGAACAGAACTGCGTCAGGGCGTTGTCTGAGACGGCCCGGCGATGCCGGTGGGGCAGGGCGGCAGCCCCAGGCCCTGGCGTGGTCCGAGACGGCCCAGTGATGCCGGTGGGGCAGGGTGGCAGCCCCAGGCCCTGGCGTGGTCCGAGACGGCCCAGCAATGCCGGTGGGGCAGGGTGGCAGCCCCAGGCCCTGGCGTGGTCCGAGACGGCCCAGTGATGCCGGTGGGGCAGGGCGGCAGCCCCAGGCCCTGGCGTGGTCCGAGACGGCCCAGTGATGCCGGTGGGGCAGGGTGGCAGCCCCAGGCCCTGGCGTGGTCCCAGACGGCCCAGTAATGCCGGTGGGGCAGGGTGGCAGCCCCAGGCCCTGGCGTGGTCCGAGACGGCCCAGTGATGCCGGTGGGGCAGGGCGGCAGCCCCAGGCCCTGGCGTGGTCCGAGACGGCCCAGTAATGCTGGTGGGGCAGGGTGGCAGCCCCAGGCCCTGGCGTGGTCCGAGACGGCCCAGTAATGCCGGTGGGGCAGGGCGGCAGCCCCAGGGCCCGGCGTGGTCCGAGACGGCCCAGTGATGCCGGTGGGGCAGGGTGGCAGCCCCAGGCGGCCGCTGGTGCCTGGGCAGAACCGCTGACGGGTAAGATGGCGAAGGTGTAGCTCGTGAGTACGGTAGTCACGGCGGTGAAGGTGGATGCGGTGGCGACGGTGAGTATGGTGGCTACCAGGGATGCGGAGCCGGTAAAATATTTGGACGGCTCCAGCTCCGACTCCGGCTCCGGGGAAGTATCCCGGCTCCGGCTCCGACTCCGGCTCCGAGTAAAATGTCGCGTCGGCTCCGGCTCCGGCTCCGGCTCCGGGAAAAATGTACCGGATCCGGCGGCTCCGGCTCCGGCTCCGGCTCCGTACATCCAAAAAGTGACCGATCCATTAAGTAAGAGCTAGGGGGATGTAAAAACATTAGCCGCCACCACTCAGGCGCAAACTTCGGACGATTATAAACAACTTTCCGATATAAACTCTGTTTATATATAGCTTTAAAAAAACGTCTGCCCCCGCCAAAATCACTTTTCGGCACGAAGCGCTCGTAAACTGACGCTCGCTTCGTGCAGTATTCGGGCAATCAGAAGAGGGGAGACTCTAATCAACAACACTCCCCATCCCGTGAACGGTCAAAGGAACACCATTGTTGTAAATTGTAATGTTTGACCTCATCTCTAATCAGGTACAACAACCCGTTGATGATGGAAACAATGAACTTAACTAAACTAACCATGGCACTATTGCATTGACTACTGAGGCTAGAATATGGTTATTGGTTATTCTACCATTAGTTGATGATATTTTTACATGTTATTCGTATTTAAACATTTTTGCTTTTAAATATGCGTTTTCATACCATACCATACCACACTAGGTATAATGTGTTCATTTCACGTTTGCTAATTTCGTTCAATTTACTTTTTTTTTTTAGTCGGAGCCGCCCTGCTTTTCACGGCTCCGGCTCCGACTCCGGCTCCGAGTAAAATGTCCCAGCGGCTCCGGCTCAGGCTCCGGCTCCGGGAAAAATGTTCCGGCTCCGGCGGCTCCGGCCCCGGCTCCTGCTCCGGCTCCTTATCCCTGGTGGGTACGATGGGTACGGTGGGGATGACGCGACGGTGGGTACGGTGGGTAGGGTAGGTACGGTGGGCACGGTGAGTATGGTGGGTGCGGTGGGTACGGTGGGTACGGTGGGTACGGTGGGTACGGTGGGTACGGTGGGCACGGTGGGGATGACGCGACGGTGGGTACGGTGGGTAGGGTAGGTACGGTGAGTACGGTGGGTACGGTGAGTACTGTGGGCACGGTGAGTATGGTGGGTGCGGTGGGTACGGTGGGTGCGGTGGGTACGGTGGGTACGGTGGGTACGGTGGGCACGGTGGGGATGACGCGACGGTGGGTACGGTGGGTAGGGTAGGTACGGTGAGTACGGTGGGTACGGTGAGTACGGTGGGCACGGTGGGTACGGTGGGTACGGTGGGTACGGTGGGTACGGTGGGCACGGTGGGTACGGTGGGGATGACGCGACGGTGGGTACGATGGGTACGGTGGGTACGGTGGGTACGGATGACACGGTGGGGATGACGCGACGGTGGGTACGGTGGGTACGGTGGGTACGGTGGGTACGGTGGGTACGGTGGGTACGGTGGGTACGGTGGGGATGATGCGACGGTGGGTACGGAGTACACGGTGGGGATGACGCGACGGTGGGTACGGTGGGTACGGTGGGTACGGTGGGTACGGTGGGTACGGTGGGTACGGTGGGTACGGTGGGTACGGTGGGTATGGTGGGCACGGTGGGTACGGTGGGGATGACGCGACGGTGGGTACGGAGGACACGGTGGGGATGACGCGACGGTGGGTACGGTGGGTAGGGTAGGTACGATGAGTACGGTGGGTGCGGTGGGTACGGTGGGTGCGGTGGGTGTGGTGGGTAAGGCGGGTGCCGTGGGCACGGTGGGTACGGTGGGTGCGGTGGGTATGGTGGGCACGATGGGTACGACGGGGATGAAGCGACGGCGGGGATGAAACGACGGCGGTTACGGTGGAGACGGAGATGACGGTGCGAACGATGACGACGTCGACGGCTGCGGAGACGATGACGACGTCGACGGCTGCGGAGACGATGGAGACGTTGTTTACGCAAGGACTGGATGGAAAGCTCTACTTTCATCAACATTTCTTTTCCGGAATTGTAGAGGATTGGACAATGCAGCTCACGGAGCCACAGCGTGGAGTTGGCAGAGGCAAATGGAGATTAGCTGTAGCATGCTATGACTGTATTGGACTTCCTGAGCCCGCCAATAGTGCGGAATATTCGAAACACTCCGGGGTGAATGAGTGTGCGAGTCTAGAGGACAGAGCAACAGAGGGGCAGATAGGCAGAGACAGGGAGACGGAGAGAAAGAGAGAGAGAGTGAGAGAGTGAGAGAGTGAGAGAGTGAGAGAGTGAGTGAGTGAGTGAGTGAGTGAGTGAGTGAGTGAGTGAGTGAGTGAGTGAGTGAGTGAGTGAGTGAGTGAGTGAGTGAGTGAGTGAGTGAGTGAGTGAGTGAGTGAGTGAGTGAGTGAGTGAGTGAGTGAGTGAGTGAGTGAGTGAGTGAGTGAGTGAGTGAGTGAGTGAGTGAGTGAGTGAGTGAGTGAGTGAGTGAGTGAGTGAGTGAGTGAGTGAGTGAGTGAGAGAGAGGGAGAGAGAGAGAGAGAGAGAGAGAGAGAGAGAGAGAGAGAGAGAGAGAGAGAGAGAGAGAGAGAGAGAGAGAGAGAGAGAGAGAGAGAGAGAGAGAGAGAGAGAGAGAGAGAGAGAGAGAGAGGGAGAGAGAGAGAAAGGGAGAGAGACGAATGGCGGTGGTGGAACTATAGAGGTCGGATAACAAAATACAACTACAGTGAAAGTGCATGCAAATAGAGTAAGTGTAAGGAGAGTGCAAGAGTCATATCACTTCAGATCAGTATTACCAGATTGGGTGGCACATGGTGGGGGTAGGTCACACGGTGTGTGGTCACCATAAAAAATGCAATTTTTGATCGGAAAATGAAGCAGACGCACATTAGTCTGGACACGTCAGTGGGTGATGCTTTTAAAAGCTCAACTCTCAGCGCAGTTCAGATTCCTGTTCACCGTTGATCGTGTGAAGTTGCCGATCCAGAGATGAGGATGCTGGGCTATTGCTTTATCTTCTGCCAAGTTGTCTCGATTTGGAGCAAAATTGATTTTATCAACGTTTTGCTCAACCAGTATAATTATATTATTTGGAGAATATTGCCTCGAGCTCGTGTTCAGGGCCTGAGCCATCAACATCGGATGCACTTTTGAGCATTGACGATTATTGATCTACGTTGGGCTCCAAGCCGACTCAAACTGCCGGCCGGCTGGATCCGTTCAAGGATCCGACCTGTGCCCAGGTCCGTGCGAGGTGCAGCACTTCCGCCGACACACCGCCGCCTGGTGGCCTCTGCGGGATACAGACGCGAGCCTCTTCGTCACCGCTCAGCGACTGGCTCCAAACGGCGCGGGACTGCCGCGACACCCCGCCCCTTCCCGTTCGCCACGCCCCACTGTCTTCCCGACCGGCCGGCCGCCGGACACTCAGCCGTGCGGCACAGCATCTCAGAGGGTCGAAGGGCCGGCTGTTGGGCAGGTATTGACGCGCCGTACATTGGTTGCCCGGCCGCCGGACACTCATCCGTGCGGCACAGCATCTCAGAGGGTCGAAGGGCCGGCTGTTGGGCAGGTATTGACGCGCCGTACACTGGTCGCCGTCGGCGGACCGATTTGGCGACAGCGTCAGTGGCCGGATGTCGGCTGCTGCTCAATATCAGGTGGGCTTGAGGAAGGCGTCAGCTGCGCAGTTCGCGGCAGTGGTATGCCGGAGATGGCAGGGGTGGCACGGGGAGGGCAGGAGTGGCACGGAGATAGCAGGGGTGGCACGGAGAGGGCAGGGGTGGCACGGAAATGGCAGGGGTGGCACGGAGATGATAGGGGTGGCACGGAGAGGGCAGGGGTTGCACGGAAATGGCAGGGGTGGCACGGAAATGGCAGGGGTGGCACGGAAATGGCAGGGGTGGCACGGAAATGGCAGGGGTGGCACGGAAATGGCAGGGGTGGCATGGAAATGGCAGGGGTGGCACGGAGAGGGCAGGGGTGGCACGGAGAGGCAGGGTGGCACGGAGAGGACAGGAGTGGCACGGAGAGGACAGGGGTGGCACAGAGAGGGCAGGGTGGCACGGGGAGGGCAGGGGTGGCGCGGAGAGGGCAGGGTGGCACGGAGAGGACAGGGGTGGCACGGGGAGGGCAGGGGTGGCACGGAGAGGACAGGGGTGGCACGGAGAGGACAGGGGTGGCACGGGGAGGGCAGGGTGGCACGGAGAGGGCAGGGTGGCACGGAGAGGACAGGGGTGGCACGGAGAGGACAGGGGTGGCACGGAGAGGACAGGTTATTAGTACGAGTTAGTTATTGTGTAAAATGGTGTTATTTAGACACATGCCATATCCGGTTCGAGGCTGGAGGTCGGCAGCATTTTGTGCGCGTCGTGGGAAGTCCTAATAAGCGATAGTGAATTAAGACATTGTTCACATGGGACGATCTTTTTCATAAAGAGAGGGAAAATACACAGATATTTTGCAAGGCTGTTGTTCGGCCACCTTAAATTGATGGCTGGACACTTCTAATCAGCCAGGCATAGGAAGTACGGAACACGTCATAAAGACATAAAGACATAAATTATTAGTGCAACTATGAGCCACAAGGGCCCTTCTTGGATGCACTCTGTACACTGAACCAGTTACCCACCAAATCTGTCAATCAGCCCTCCCTGTAATACTGAAAAGCAAGCCATCTATTCTTATAATGATTGTCTATGCTGTTTTTAAAGATGTTCAATGTGCTGCTACTGACAATGTTTTCTGGCAGTTGGTTCCAGTGTTCCACTACCCTGTTGGTGAAGAAAGTTTGCCTTAACCTTGTTCTGCTGTGGTTAACTTTAATTTTGAATTTATGACCTCTAATTGCATCATTTCTGTTCAATTCAAACATTTCCCTAAGGTATCCCCTTTCCAGACCATGGACAATGACCACGGACGTCACCGCTTATGACAGTGCCCAGGCCCACAGTCCCTTCCTGACACGGGCGGCGGACCATCGGGGGTGAGCCAGGAGACAGGACCCACTGAATTTAATCATTTGTGGCACTACGGCAGTGCATGCTGCCGAACAGTCAAATGACTGGACCCGGGCTGGAGTCAGAGCGATGCCAATTTTAAGCTCGGCTCCACGCCTCTCACGATACACGGCGAACACACATCACCAGGACTGCGACAAGTATTGCTTTGACAGGAGCAGACGGTGGCTAAAATATTTCGGTGAAAATCCTGAACTTTCTGGAGTGCCGGCGGAAAATAAAAAATCACGCTTTTCGTACCATGGAGGCTCGATTTAGATTCCGCAACAACTTTGTGGAACCTGTAAGCGCAAAGACGGATTTTATATGCCCGCATGAGGATTTCGGTTCGATTATCATGCATTGCCAAAGGCTTAACACGGAACTTGGGAAGATTGGGGAAGCATCCCGGTTCATCCCCCACCGTGGCTTGCCCATGTTGGCACACCGTTATTCGGCATTTTCAGTCGAAATGAATTGGCTGCGTCGCTGACGTCATGAGAATCAAACTTCTGTCATGCATGCAATAATGCAGTGGCAACAGCAATTTCAATGCCAGACCAGCTCGGTAGCAACCTTAATAACAGCTGAATTTGTGGGTGGAATGGAAAATGACTACGTAATACCATACATCTTTTTAATAAAATGTGTTCTATTTTTAACTAAAGTAAATATTTTCATTTTAAAGTATGATTTAATTATTCGCGTCGTGTAACCTGAAATATCCCGCATTTTGCAGTTCAGCACGACATAAATACCGCAACACAAGTTGTTTATCAATCAGACTTTAATACGAGGAGCATACAACTGGGGAAGACGAGACTGCCAAGATTGAGGAAGGTCCTCTCTCCCACTGCCGATTGTTTCTCGGTTGTGTATTCTGTGGTGGAGGTGAATTTGCATTTTCGGCGCATCGACTGAGTTAGTAATTTCGCGCACATGAATATGTATATTCCTGCGCCCAACAGAGTGCGTATTAAAACGATACATCGAGGAAGCACAACGCAAGACATATATTGGGAGAAGGAAACACATGAAGCAGAAAAAGAACCTTGGGTTCTTTTACGACGCAATTAACTGCTAGGTCATAGAGCGTCGCCAATTTCTCAAACCGATTGGTCGCGGGTGGACTCAGTAATTCCGCTGTTTGCGGGACTCGAACCCATAATCTTGCGGTCAGGAGCCCAACACCCTACCGACTAAGCTACCGCGGCTCCACCAAACGCGTGACGTAAGAGGTCATCGGTAGCAGGTGCAGATAAGCCACGTTACTTAACGAGATTACATTGCGTCAATACATTACAATACCTAACATTACAGTACGTACATATCCGGCACCTTATAAAATCGGACGAGCTGGCAAGAATAGATGGAACATCCTTATCGTGACATCTGTGGTTGAGAACAAATCGACATGCATACATGCACAGACTACTCGCGAGCACCGTACGCGTAAACCGGCTACGCTCTATTGACTTCACAAACACAGACACATATCAGTTCTTGAGCTTGACATGCACTCGGTGCAGCTGCAACACGTACGTTTAGTCCCGTGTAATATTTGTGTAGAAAGTCCTGATTGCAGTTATATGATCAACGGCAGGTGATGCACCTATACGTCCAAACAATTAAGGATTCAAACACTGATCTGAATGTGAAGTGTCGCCCAAATGCGGCCAACACTTCGCAGTCACTGAGCAAACTGCTCGGCTTTCCGCTGCTGCCGCTTTGCGAGCTTGGTGACAGTTTCACAATGACAGTACATGCTATCCCCCACGCCATATAAATATGGAAAGTGAGGGGAAATAGGGTTTTTGGTGGCTAACAAAGAACACTGATGTCAAATTACAAAAATATCCTAACTGAATCCAACCTAACCAACTGATTTTTCGTACATAACTCCATATTGTGCCGGACAATGTCCGCCACGTTTTTGCGAATCTGCTTAGAAATGACCGGCGCATTGTTTAAAGCAAGACAAATGAAAATCGGCCGAAACGTTTTCAAGGCTGGGGCCGTTAAAGTAAAAGCAATTCGCAGCGCCAGACCACAAAATGCGCTTCCTGCATATTGGTAAAATGGAAATGTTCTTGACAACACTAGCAACTTGTTTGATGCATATTGTTACGCTGTATAATTTAACAGTCATGTTAGGACGCCGAGGTCAAGTCAGGTCAAGTTCAGGACAGGCTAATGGAACCAAACTTGGTTAACTGGAATGTGTCATAAATGCAAATGACTGTCATGCGATTAATGTCACTTTACATGTTAATCTCTACACATCCCGAAATCTACTGTTTGTCATCGTGTGCCTAAGCGTCTTCAAACTTTATTCATGTATTTCACTCCTTTCTTTACGAAGCCGATTGTGCCGAGCCGCCCAACGGAGCAGTCGGGTTGGGAGCCCGGTTCCGGTAACTGGAGCAGGTAATGACCGAACAAAGTGCTCCTATATAGGTGACCTGAGGTCAAATGGCGGACCTGACATCTGTATTGCATCATTAGTAATGTCCAAAACATCATTAAGGCCAATTTTGGAGGACTTACACACAATCACAGCGATCCATAACAATGACAAGCCAAGCCACGCAAAACCGGAACATTTTAATATTTTCACCATATTTGATTTCGAAGATATTGACCTAAGGTCATGAACTTTGCACACAATTGAGTTCACTATCGTGCCCATCCACCCTGTGAATTTCGCTGCTCTAGCCTTCATAGGAACTGAGATCTTATGGGGCGGTATCCGCCCCCCTCCAGTGCGCGTTATTTTCAGTGGCCCTCCAGGGCGCGTGTTAACGGCTGTTGATTGGAGAAGCCATTTGATTTGAGAACTTCGTGGTTGAGAAGTTATTGAAATTGAGAACCGGTTATCATACAAACGTGACACAACCTAGACTACCACTGGCAGACGAATTGAACTTGTCTACGTTAGATGAGGGACACAGTTCAACATTGGAGGGGCACGGCTGTTCAAATGTACACACAACGGCGCCTCAATTTGCTTGCGAATGCGATTACCCTCATTGTCATTAGTTCTATTATTTCATTGTCTTCCTCTCAAATGTCTGCACATCAAAATCTGTTAAATTTTTACATCTCCGGAGCGGCATTCTATGCTGCACACCTTGGTGCAGTAAGGCAGCTGAGTTGCACAACTAACTTGTTAATTTAATGTCATAGTAGTATGAACTTGACCTTGAACTCATCTTAGTTTCTGGATGTTAGCTAAAATTGTCACAACCATATCGATAAGTATTTTGTGCAGGAATACTTACAAATGCGTTTTTAATATAAAACTGTGACTGAGTATCGCTAACGGAATAGTGAGCACGAACTGCTAGATATCGAGCTCACAATCATCCCGCCAGAAGCCAGCCAGCTGCGTGGTCTGCCACTTGGAGGAATCCGGTTAATACATCTTGTTCGACAGGTAGACGCTTTGAAGTCTTTTAGTTGTTTCAGGATCCACCAGGATGCACAAGAATACATCCACATACTGTTGTATGTAGTGTGGACAACACCGTGCTTTAAGGGACCCTGGTCTGCTTAACCACATTGTGTAGGACATCGAAATCATTCCATTGTTCAAGGGAGCTTGCTCGGTCACCTTGAGGTTTTGCTTGTCAATGGACTAGCATCGACTAGTCCATTGTTTGAGGAAAAATACATCGGAAGCGTACATGGTTAACTAGATTTGCATAAAGCGATCCCTCGAAATTTTGAAAACAGCGAATGCAGGATGGAGAAAGAGGGAAAGAAGGAAAAACGGCATTTTTTGTTGTAGTCTTTAACATAGCATCACATTGGAGTTTTTTATTACTGCCAATCGACTCCAATTTATTAGTGCTTTCAATTGTGGGTTATTGAAGGTGAGGACACCAATCATAGGCGGATCCATTGTGACCTAGCTTTGGAAGCTTTGGGAAGCACCCTTGCCCAACAAACATATCTTTAATATTAACCCGCGCCGTCTTTCCGGTCAGATCCTCCCACCCCGTCTCGGGAGGGGGCGGGGGGCGGTTAGTAACCGCCTCTAAAATTTAAACTAAGCATCGCACGAAAACGAACGGCTCGATTTCAACGATGACAGAGATGGACAGGTTCGTGCCCATGTGGAGCATGCTCATGCTCTCCTGGGTGGACGCACAGTTGCCATCGCATCCGTCCCGCCGGGGCGGTGGGATGGTGCGCTGGTGCCCGGCATCGCCAGTACTGAGAAGCCCGATCGACCCGATCCGGCTCGCGGGCGATGACAGACGTGAGCGAGACCGGCCGAGCGTGGCCGTGGTCGGATCCATAGGCGACCGCCGGCAGCCACGTGCTGCCGTGCGGCCATGTCACGTGTCGTCCGCCTCCGCCGCCGAACACAGCGCGGCCAGCCGTCCCAGCACGCAGCGCACGCCGGCTGAGATGAACGCTCGGCGGCGGCGTATGAGAGGCGGACGACTGGCCAACAGGTGAAGTGGGCCTGGCCGGGATGAGATGAACGCTCGGCGGCTGCGTATGAGAGGTGGACGACTGGCCAACAGGTGAAGTGGGCCTGGCCGGGATGAGATGAACGCTCGGCGGCGGCGTATGAGGGGTGGACGACTGGCCAACAGGTGAAGTGGGCCTGGCCGGGATGAGATGAACGCTCGGCGGCGGCGTATGAGGGGTGGACGACTGGCCAACAGGTGAAGTGGGCCTGGCCGGGATGAGATGAACGCTCGGCGGCGGCGTATGAGAGGTGGACGACTGGCCAGCAGGTGAAGTGGGCCTGGCCGGGATGAGATGAACGCTCGGCGGCGGCGTATGAGAAGTGGACGACTGGCCAACAGGTGAAGTGGGCCTGGCCGGGATGAGATGAACGCTCGGCGGCGGCGTATGAGAAGTGGACGACTGGCCAACAGGTGAAGTGGGCCTGGCCGGGATGAGATGAACGCTCGGCGGCGGCGTATGAGGGGTGGACGACTGGCCAACAGGTGAAGTGGGCCTGGCCGGGATGAGATGAACGCTCGGCGGCGGCGTGTGAGAAGTGGACGACTGGCCAACAGGTGAAGTGGGCCTGGCCGGGATGAGATGAACGCTCGGCGGCGGCGTATGAGGGGTGGACGACTGGCCAACAGGTGAAGTGGGCCTGGCCGGGATGAGATGAACGCTCGGCGGCGGCGTATGAGAAGTGGACGACTGGCCAACAGGTGAAGTGGGCCTGGCCGGGATGAGATGAACGCTCGGCGGCGGCGTATGAGGGGTGGACGACTGGCCAACAGGTGAAGTGGGCCTGGCCGGGATGAGATGAACGCTCGGCGGCGGCGTATGAGAAGTGGACGACTGGCCAACAGGTGAAGTGGGCCTGGCCGGGATGAGATGAACGCTCGGCGGCGGCGTATGAGGGGTGGACGACTGGCCAACAGGTGAAGTGGGCCTGGCCGGGATGAGATGAACGCTCGGCGGCGGCGTGAGAAGTGGACGACTGGCCAACAGGTGAAGTGGGCCTGGCCGGGATGAGATGAACGCTCGACGGCGGCGTATGAGGGGTGGACGACTGGCCAGCAGGTGAAGTGGACACAGGCGAGATGAGGTGAACACTTTGAGCCTGGGTGTGAGAAGTGGACGAACGACCGACAGGTGGAGTGGGCCTAGGTTGGGAGGTGGACTGAAATTGGGTATGGTGTGTGAAGCTTAACAATACTCCTGGGCAGTAGCTGGGGTTCAAACGATGGTTCAAGACAGCCACGGTGGTGGCGTCCCAAAGTGGTATTAGTTGGTGGGGGGGGGTAGTGTTGCTGGGTGGTAATGAGTTGCGTGGCAAGCAGTTAGTGGTGGTAATGGGTTTCGGTGGTAGGCGAGTCACGGCGGTAATGAGGGCAGGTAGCAAGTGTTGCTCGATGGTACGTAGTCTGCGGTGGGAATAGGCCGCGGTGGTAAATGATCCGTGGCTGTGGCATTCCGGGTGAGGGTGGTGGGTGTTGCCTATCTGGAATGTCAGTCCTATGAGGTTCAAGCAGCGAGAGCTGTTGACACACACAGACTTACGTGTCCAGCTTAAGTTATAGGCTATCCTCTCTCCGAAGCTTACTCGCTATGTGTAGTTGTATTCCTTCTAACTGTGCTTGGAAAGGAACCCGGGAAACTATTGCACTCTGCTATACGACAGTCAAGAGTAGAGTTTCCAGTGGAAAATACATTGCTACATAACAGAGTGATGCCGCATCACTGCTACCGTTCCCTTACCCGTCCCGGAGACACCCACTCACACTCACATCAATACCCACATCCACACCCGCGTCCACACCCACACCCACACCCACACCACTCTGACTCTCACTTTCACTCTCACTCTCACTTTCACTCTCACTCTCACTCTCATTCACACTCGTATTCACACTTGTGTTCACACTTGTATTCACACTTGTATTCACACTCGTATTTACACTCGTATTCACACTCGTATTCACACTCGTATTCATGCTCGTATTCACACTCGTATTCACACTAGCATTCACACTCGCATTCACACTCGCATTCAATCTCACTCATACTCATACTCATACACTGATGCTTATGCTCATGCTCACATACTCACACTCACACTTACACTCGTGCTCACACCAGACCACCTGATTCTGGCTAGTTGAAAACTAGCCGCGCGGCCGGGTTCGTCTCAGTCGTCGTCCAGACACTGGCCAAAGACAGCCCAAGTGAGCCAAGCTACCACGAGCCTTGCTAGACAGCGACAAAGGTAACTGCGCAAGCCCTCAGAAGAGCGAATTTTCTCTTCACGAATGCTTCATGTATCCTCCTCAAAACCATCCCATGGCGCAAACGGGGAGAGTGGTCGCGAAACAACATTTTTTAGCGGCGTGCTGATACCGGCTTAGGCGGCCATAAAATGGCTCAAACCGTGGTGTTGGCTGGTTAAGTGCTTCGGACGAGGTGCACCCGACGGTTAATGGGCTGGGGTTAGAGTGCTCATCTCCCAACCGAAAGGTAGTGGGTTCGAGCCCCACCTGTCACTGTTCTCCTCCTGCAGCCAATCTTGGCGAGGGATTGGCGACGTTATGTGATCCAAAGCAGTCGACGAGTCGCAAATCTAATAACCAACCAATCGACATGGTTGGTGTACCCCCGGGCCCTGATAAACTAAATTGATTGCATGATAGTGTCTGTTATTTGTGATGGACATCGACGAAGTTCAGGGCGCGTGGAAAACGTCTGAGGTGGATATTGTCGTTGTCCCGCTTGCATCCCTAGAGTAGCGTTTTGACTGTTGCCATGCAGGCTGCTGTGGGTCACCACTTGCTGACGTCATCGCTAGCACCCTGGGCATTCGGATCCAGCCAGTCGAATTTGAATCAGCTTCCAGGGTGGGGTACAGCAAATATATATTTTTTCCTTCAAAGACTCATCGGATTTTGATAATTTAAACACTGAGCTCGAACTAAATGCAACATTTTGCGCATTACAAATTCATATTTTCAACAATCGTGAATA